>JAWNZC010000184.1:0-600000 GCA_035771165.1 Paragorgia papillata
TTGAGATTGATTGGTGATTAAATGTACCCGAAAGCCGAGGGAGGTTTAGTAAAAGTCCCGAGGGCGAAGTCCGAGGGACTTTTACTAAACCTCTGGAGGCTTGAGGGACATTTATTTAATCACTAATCAACCGAAATGCCATGCTATCACTTTTTAGTATAATTTCATAGTGGAAAAGAGGCTTTCCAGCTTTCTGATTGGTCCGCTCAGCGGTGAATCTGAGGTGATAGTAGTAGGGACCTTAAGATCTACGATGGGAACTTCGAGGACGACGTCCTTCAAACAAAAGCATTCTTCTTGCGTAACAAAGATAATGAATAATTTCTAGTCCCAAGAGTAATCTGGACACCGTCCTCGCTCTGTATACAACGCCACTCAGAGCATTTTCACGTCTTCAGGACGACGATGACTCGTGGGGTGATGAGAACTGTTGTCTGAGATTGCCTTAACACAGACACAGCAACCGTTTTAACACTTTGAAAATTATAAAATAAGCTTCAAGTATTGAACACAGTAGTCAGTTAACCGTGACTTCTTTTTAATGCTATAATTTGAATTGCTTTTTAACCGCCGTCGTCGTCCTAGCACCTTAAGGTCCCTAGTCACCGCCTAGCGCGGTGACTATTGCATCACAAGAAATTGTTATTCAAAAGTAGTTTTGGAAAAGAGACTGGTACTTATTCAACACTGCACTGACTTTACTCGTTTCAGTCTCCCCCTCGGAGTTGTCATTTTGAAGTATGAGATTTTAGAATTTGTTGGCCCATTGAACTGTTGATTATTTTATTTCAAAATGGGGTCTGTAGTTTTTGAGACAAACAAAAGAGCATAATACTGAAAACATTTATCACTAAGATGTTGTACATATCAAATATCGTGAAAACAAAACTTTATAAAGGTAAGGAAGTATATTTTCTATAATTCTTCGTATTTTTTGTATGTTTTGGCTAGGTTTTGGTCGTAGCGATGTGGCGAAAACTTCGTCAAGAGTGAAGAACATAAGATTGAACATGAATTAAGTGCAAAAAAGCCATAACACAGGATCCAAAACACCAGAATAAAAGTCTTTTTAGCATATATTTGAATGTATGTACAAGTTCAATTCCAAAGTAGGATGTTGTTTACTCTTTTTTTGAAATTATTTACTGACAAAGACTGTGGCTTGCTAGCATCGTCTGTGAATAAACAGAATCACCACTGTTAAAATGAAAGCAGTTGTTTAAAAGTTTTTGTTTCAACGTGATTGGTTTTTTATCAACCTCTGAAATTATACTAAAACAATTAGTCACCTCAGTCTCGGTGACTATCGGTGTATTTACCGATAGTCACCTCGACTTCGGTGACTAATTGTTAAGTAATATTACGGTTTCCAAGGAAGAAGGAGAGTTGTAAAACAAGAACACTTTTGGCGGAGTCAACAACTTCAAAGGGAAAAAAATTATTGAGTTGTGATGAATACTAGTTATTATATGCATAAGCGAACTTTGGCGTAAACATTAGGTATGATTAGTTACTAATCGTACCTAATGCATAAAGATTAAGTATGATTAGTTATTAATCTTACCTAATCTTTATGCATCGGGCTATTTAGAGATTAAATGTCCGTGTGGAAACAATGAAAACCCAGGTGGCCGTGATATTATAATAATAATAATAATAATAATAATAATAATAATAATAATAATAATAATAATAATAATAATAATAATAATAATAATAATAGACTTTATTTAAAGAAGGTATATACACCAGTTAACCTAAAGGAAATAAATAAATTACAAGAAAAAAAAATAAGAAAAAAATAAGAAGTTAAAAAGAAAAATAGTTATTACACAAAAATAAATATTTAAATGAGTATCTAAAAAGTACCGATAAGCCCTAGTTTTAAAATAATATTGTATACAATAGCACCACTATAATGTAAAGTTTTTCTACTGATATCTAGTTTGATTGCATGGAGGTATCCAAAGATCGTTATTTGCTGAACTCCTTGTAACACGGTTAGTCACCGACGACTTTAGCATAAACATGTCACTTATGTACTTAGGTACCATGTTATTTAAAGCTTTGTACACCATGGTTCTTTGTTGAGCACTCCAGCAGTTTTGAAAAGTAGTCTATAGACGATGTTGATTTAGGTTTATCATAAATAATTCTCAGAGCCAGTTTCTGCAACTTGTGAATTCGTGCTTATTGTATACGTTATTCTATTTTAGACTTTAGATGGCCTTAGCCGATCTAGGTTTGATACTGAACACTTGTTGTGGCCTTGTGGGTGGTTTTACGTCAATTTAGATCGTTTTAGACGGTAAGTTTAGATGGTTTTAGATAATTTTAGATCGTTTCAGATCGTTCCTTGTTTTAGTATAAATACGTTGATCAGCGCAATGGTCAAAACGACATGTAAATCAGCAGGATTTTTTTTATCTGAACCTTTAATACTTTGAAGATTTAATGAATATTTTAGTGTATGAATTAAAACTGTTAGGTAATATAAAAGAACGTTAGTCATTTGGGCAATTCCACGGTAGAGTTGGCATTCAGTAAAAAAATAAATTTGTGAATTTTACAAAATATTTTAGTGATTATGGTAGAAAATTGACCTAAATAACATAAATTGAGCAGAATCCCTAAAAATATTGATTACTGTGAATTTTTAAGGGTCCGAGAGTAAAGGACATTTTTTGTAGTTTTGGAGTAGTAAGTATAAGAGCTATTTGAGACTAAATAATGTTATGTATTAGGGCTACACAGGAGTTATATTCTTAATGCTAGCAACATTAGACATATATATGTAAGAAAAAATGGTTTATTGGTCAGTAAATATTTTTGAACTTATAATTATTTAATTAAACTACGACATTCAAAATTTCATGTAACGTCCGTCACGAAATATTGCCAAAGTTTATTTCTGTTGCAAGGTAGTGCTCTGAATTAATGAAGTACAACTTATTTTGTTACTTTACGTATGAACAAGTATGAAAAACTGATAAAACCCAAAAAAAGTTACACACGTGCACAACGTGTGTGAGAAAGTTTTATGAGCGAGATGATATAAGTCGCCAGGCACCTGGTAGAAAAGATGTAGTGGTCATTCGTAGTATGAATGGTGAAAAAAGTAAAGTTCAAGCCCGGCATCTTACCACCTCCATAAATGAAGTATATGCAATGTTCAAGGAGGCCAATCCTAACATTAAAATTGGAAGGAGTAAATTCACTGACTTGAGACCAAAATATGTACTTCTTAGTAGTCAGTTACCACGCAATGTATGTCTCTGTAAATACCACGAGAACTTTATTATGGCTGTGAATACCCTTAACAAAGCACTTGGACACGTATTTCCAAAGTATGACCATGATCTCCCTGAAAAATTGATTTGCGCAGCCACCACAGAAGATTGTTGGTTTAACCGGTGCCCTGCATGTAGCGATGCAAAACTACTAAGAAGCACGTTTTCGCTAGAGGAGTCAAAAACCACTACTTGGTATGTTTGGGGAAAAGATGCAGATGGCAAACTCTGCAAGATGGTAAAAGAGGGCACAACAGATGACCTGTTTGATCATATATGTTTGATACTGCCAGCCTTTCCTACAACACTGCTATGTGAAAAGAAACCAGGCCAATAGCTACAACAAGGAAAGAGAGGCTGTTGGCTGTGAAAATTTTGACAACTCATTAGCTATGCTGCAGGTCGACTTCTCTGAGAACTACACATGCATGTTTCAAGATGAAATACAAAGTGCTCACTGGAAACAGGATCAAGTCAGCCTGTTTACTGCAGCCCTTTGGTTCGATGGAAAGCTCCACCCGAAGGTTATTGCATCTGATGACTTAAATCATGGAAAAGAGACGGTTGTTGCCTACATTGATCAGCTCCTTGATACTCTTCCTGGAACCGTGGAAACAATTTCCATATGGTCTGATGGTCCTTCTTCTCAGTTCAAGAATCGGTTTGTTGCTGCAGCCATTTCATCACTTCAAGAGAAACACAATGTAAATATCAGATGGAATTATTTTGCAACTTCACATGGCAAAGGACCAGTTGATGGCATTGGGGGTTCTGTGAAAAGACAAGTCTGGACAGCAGTTAGCACCAGAAAAGCTATGGTTACTGATGCAACTTCATTCTGTGCCATTGCAAATCAAGTATGCAATGTGGATGTAGTAGAAATGAAGAGTGATGAAATGGAAGAAAGAAACGCCAAACTCAAGCTCGAAGAAGTGTTTGATAATGCACCTACGGTGAAAGGTATCAAGTCATTCCATCACATTCAAGTAAATGATTTAGTTTTGTATGGCTATGCTATGACGAAAGATATCAAGCAAGCGGATCTACAAGATAATTCATCCTCAGAGTCAGACACGTTCACTGTTTCTAGTTGGTGTGTCGTAGAGTATGACAACAAGTTATTTCCTGGAGAGATCAAGGCAGTCCATGGGGCCAAGTATGAGGTTTCAGTCATGGTCAAAGCTGGAAAATATTGGAAATGGCCTGCCCAAGAAGACAAAATTCCATATTTTAGGGACCAGATTGTCAAAGCATTGAATCCACCAGTTTTAATCAATGCCCGGGAGCATTATGACTTCCCAGACTTTGTATAGATAAACATATATTTTTATATATATATATCTTATGCTTAGTATATATTTATATATAAGTTCTCCATAAACAACATTTGACAGTTACAACTTTGGCTTTTGCCACAGTTTTATAGTTGATTATTAAAGTTAGCAATTTTGTAACGTCCGTCACGTAACGTCCGTCACGGCATCTTTGGTCTCTCCTCCCCCCTGAAAAGGAGATTGACTGTAAACTACCTTCAATATAGACAATTTGTCCTTTTGTTAAATGTTATGTCATGAAACTTTTATCTTTTATCTTTAAATTTGCAAGACAACATATATTTAAACATACACGGTAAACGTCTTTGTCCAGGATTGGTCAATGCTTGGGAACACTACAATTTCTCAAACGTTAGATAACTGTAAGACTAGAGAAATCATACTTGAAACAGGTATTCTGGAACTTGGCATTATATTTTTTATATTAGGCAATAGTTTTATATTATTATTGCAATGGTCGATTTTGTAACGTCCGTCACGTAACGTCCGTCACGGCATCTTTGGCCTCTGCTCCCCCCTGGAAAGGAGATTGACAGTAAATTACCTCCAATATATATAATTTGTTCCGTTGTTAAATGTTATGTCATAAACATTTTATCTGGTCTAGTAAAGTTTGAAGACAAAATTTATTACAAATTATGTGGTAAAAGTCTTTGTCCATTTTGTGTAACGTCCGTCACGCACATTCAAATACCGATTGTAGCTGACTAGTGCAGATTTCAGTTAATTGGACTTTTTCATGAGATAGATATTGTAATTACTTATTACTGTAGAAAAAAGTGTGGGCCAAGATATAATAGCTAAAGAGATATAAGATAATTTGTTTCTAAAAAATCCTTTGAATGTAACGTCCGTCACGTGGAATTACCCATTTTATAAACTGTGCATTTTTGTTTTTTTAGTTTAAACATATGCTTACCATACTATAACAGAAGAACCAAAATCCAAGGAACCTCCCATTTGACTTTGAGTAATAAAAATAGCTGACACAGCGTTATATATTCCCATGCCGTCCATATTTACCGTAGCTCCAACTGGGATAACAAATTCAGTGACACGTCGGTCAACCTTGTGATTCTTTTCAAGACATGCCATAGTAACAGGGATGGTCGCTGCACTAGAATTGAAATTAAATTTAAAAGTCAGGTAATTGTTGCAAAACACTTTTCTATACATAAGAATCTGCACGGATATGGAGTCTATGACCCCGTTTACGCTAGAGCAAAAGTTTCCGGATTCACATTGTTTTTTATTCCCATGAGGATGAAAAACAATGTGAATCCGGATACTTTTGCTCTAGTGTAAACGGGGTCTATATGAATTAAATATACATACTACATAAAAATTGTTATGAAAGATTTGTTCACCATGCAAGCTCATATTTTACCTTGAAGCTAGCTGTTCCAAATGCTGTTAAAAGCGCCTTTGCTACTCCAATAAGAAGACGGAAAGGATTTGCTCTTAAATACAGGAAATATATACATGGCAGAGTGACAAGTGAATGAATGAATGAGACTTGCAATGATCACTGTTATAATGTACATTCCAAGGCTTTCTACACTGTCCTTAATATTTTCCATAGCTACCAGCTTTTTAGTGATGATACTGCAGATTCCAATTGGTGAAAACCTTGCATTAAAAATATATTAATTTCATAGAAATTATTCAGAGTAATATTATATATTTATATATATATTCAACTATCCTATTTCTTCCTAACTATTCATGCATCTTCCTTGCATGCATCTACTCCGTCTGCACATTATTATTATTATTATTATTGTTGTTATTGTTACTGTTACCGTTACCGTTACCGTTATTGTTGTTGTTGTTGTTGTTGTTGTTGTTATTATTATTAATTTTATTATTATTATTATTATTATTATTATTATTATTATTATTATTATTATTATTATTATTATTATCATCATTATTATTATTATTATTTCTTCTTCGACACGGCCTCTTAGTCTCATTGCCGGAAATAAATTGTCTATATTCTTACCACATAAATATTTCCACCATTTTCATTGTAACATTAAAAAGACAGTTGCACCATTGTATCATTGGTTTTCCTTCTTCACCAAGCATACTCAAGATTATTCCAAAAACAATTGAAAAGACTAGAATTCCTAAAAAGTTTGGCGAATTATATTTTTTTAATCCATTAAAGTCATAAGCTGGATTTTGTTCCTTAATAACTTGAACAATATCATCAGATAAGCTCCATGGATTGATCATTTCCTTCTTTAGAAAGGATGACAGGTTTTTTGCAGATTCTTTGTAATTTCCAGCAGATTTATTAACAAATATGTACTCTTCAGGTTTCTTTTCATGTTTGGTTGCAGTCTAAAAAATTGAGATGATGGTTTAAAGTGCTTATATCACTTGTGGGGTTTTAACGTATTTAAATAGAGCAGAAAAAATTAGTTAAGAAGTTATTTTGCCGTTTTAGATTTAGTTTAATAGTTTCTGAGATATAGGCCTTTAAATTTCCGTCGTTCATTTTTAAGCACAACACTGAGGAAAGCGACGTGAATAAACATCGATTTGGGCATGCAGTCTGGCTTTCTTGAGAATTAACGTACACCTTTATATCTTGTCACAATAAAATACTGTAAATCAGATTATAATTAAAAATAATGTCTGCGTGATTCAGTTTAGACACGTTTCAAAATTACCCACCCCCAGTAAGTTATACTTTCGCCCTCGAAACACGTCAGTGGCGGATCCAGGGGGCGTTATTGGGGTTGCAACCCCCACTGGCCTATTATATATGTATTCTTTGAACGGTATATTATATTATATATAATATATAAATTGTGTTTAGTGTATAATATAGCGTATACAAATCACTATTTCTGATCCTAATATTGTCCCCAAAATGCAGGAAATAGCATTTCATGAGGGTATCAGAAATCTAAATTTTTCCGGGAGAGCATTCCCCCGGACCCCCGCAGGAGGTGTCAACCCCCTCTTTAAAAAAATCCTGGATCCGCCCCTGCACGTGACCAGCCCCAAGACCCTGGGTACGAGGTTGGTTTCACAAATGACAAGATAATGATATGCCGTATAGCCGCCGTGCCACTTCGGTACGTCGTGTCTGACTTTTTCCTATCTCTATATATTTTCACATATCGAGTGGAAAAACTGAAAAGGAGCCGGAGTCCTTCAGACTTTAACTTTGCCTGGCCATAGGAACTTCAGTCATATAAATAATAATTAAGTTGGAATATAAAAAATATTCTGTGGTATCCCGCGAGCATGCAAGATTTAATAATGCTATCGGTTTGCTATTCACAACTGTTGAATTTGGTAAATCCGTAAATGCCATCAGTCCTGGCCGGTACAAAAAGCTGTGTGTATTGCAGGCGAATGGTGTTTCGAACCTTATCGTTTGTTTTATAGAAATAATATTTTCTCAATCGTAGGAAGTTGTCCTTTGATACCAAATGTTCAACTAATTGACTTATCCATGAGAGGACGATTTGCTTTCAACCTAAAGTGTTTATAACTACCGTGGCAAAGCGAAATTAAAGGTGATGGTTGTGATTAGGTTTAGGGTTTCCGGGGGGCGTGATTACCGGGGGGTGGTATGGGGGTGAGGTTTCGTTTTAAAAGGTTGTCCAATCAGATGGTGGTTTTAATAGTGGTTAAGCTTCATAATTTGAAGGAAATGATAGCTCGTTTCATGGGTCTATCCTAGTAATATGATTTTAATACGGTTCGTACAACCCTTGATAAATGATCAAAGATATTAAAAATATTAATTACCTGATGGAAATATCTTTCAGACACAAATGCACTTAATATTTTACAAATTACCAGCAGGCTATTAATATATGGTTGTACGTCAACAATCAGCATCTCGTCCAATCAGTAAGCTGCGTCTCGATTTGGAACGCTACTACTCAAAAAACAATACTATATACGCGTGCAGGCTCTACTTCTCCTCCTCTCCCGTAGCTTGGACAGCTGTTTGTGATCGGAATCCGCCGGATGGCAAGCAGACCACCGCTGAGATCTCTGAACACAATTCTGTCAATTCATCCGCACTCAGAACGATCAAAAGAGGAATGCATAATTGCGAGGTAAGACAAAGCACTTGTTTGTTTAAATATTTATATGAAGTATACGTTTAATATTCAGTTTAATCTATTTGCTATTCACTATTTGCTAATCCTTTGTACGATATCTGTCTTCAGGTTGTTAGAGACATACACCTACTGCGAAGACTATAGCCTTTCTGTGTCAGAAATACAAGGAGACATCTCCACATTTCTCGGAGATGTGTCCTCTCTTCACGAGCTGGGACGCCTCGTCAAGCATGCTTTCCCTTGGGTGAAGAAAGTTAAGGCGACAATCGAAGTCGATGGCTTGAGGAAAGCAAGATCAAGGACTTGTCTTTGTTCCACATTTAGGGGGCGATATTTTGTAAGCCCATCGTTACTAAAAAGATTGTTAAAGTCTTAGCTAACCCAGGAAAGCGTCTTCACGAAGACTAATTAATTTATTAAATCTTCGCTTTGATCACAAAACACACAAACAACGTTGATGTTCTATTTCAGTTCCTTTCAGCACTATTTATTCACACAGTCAAGCAAACGAACGCGTATCGAAGCGAGTTCAACAGTTTTTCAGCCCGGTTTGCCGGGCTGAAAACGATTACATGGACATTTTCATCCCGGTTAACCGGGCCAGCCCGGTCCATGTAATCGCCCCCTCAGACTACACGATTGCCTGGGAAGTAGAGTAACAATTAGGATTTCATTTAATTTATTTAAAAAGTCTTTTGAGTATTAGTATACTTACATTTTTAAAACTTCCAACTGTGTATAAAAGGGCCATAAAGAGTTATTCCAATAGATTCCTACAACGCACTACGATCAAATCACGAAATGCCAGTTCACGAATGGTTACGAAGGAACACCAATCGGCATTTCCGACCATGACGTTCAGAGTAAAGTGTCCAATAACAAGTCCGTTGAAATATCGTTAAATATTTACTTGTTTTATCACACCGCGGGTGTTCCGCCAACGTCAATTCGTTCAAGCTCAAATTACACGACACAGAACGCAGCACTGCGTCCTGACTGCGTGTTTAGTCGTCTCAGCTTTCAGTCAGCGTCACGCGCCATTCACGTAGCACAGAAGCCCACAGCTGTTTCGAGTTTCAAATTACCGCGCGCTGTAATTTGCATATATATGGAGCTATCATTTCCTTCAAATTATGAAGCTTAACCTTTGATTGGACAACCTTTTAAAACGAAACCTCACCCCCATACCACCCCCCGGTAATCACGCCCCCCGGAAACCCTAAACCTAATCATAACCCTCCAGAAAAATCTCCCACCACTCATACCCCGACCACAACACCCCTATAGGATTTTTACCTTTATGTGTTCAAGTTTAACATCCCGCTTGTGGGATGGTTTTATTAGATGGTTAAGCTTCATAATTTGAAACCGATACCTCATATATGCGTATATTACCAACTGTTACGAGAAGCGCCGCGATCCCAGCTTACACAACTGTACACAAAAGCGGCCTCGGTTTTCTGTCAAGCTCAATATAATAAAACAAAAAAAGAGGCGTCAGAGTTGGGCTCCCTGTGGTGGACCTTCTGCTCAGTGCCTTGAATTTTTATTAGAAAACTGAACAAACGTGGAAAATTTATTCACACTGATGTTTCTCGTCTCGGAAAGATGCATCGTAGTCGATATTCTTCCACAGCGTCGAAGAGGTTCATAAACAAAATACTTAGCAGATGTGGCTTACGACAAAATCAGTCAAAACGATTTCGCAAGTTGGTGTTATTAATTGGTGTTCTATTCGTTAGCTTCCTTTTATGTTTCCTTTATGATGAGTCTCGCTTCAGGAAAAACGATTCAGATAAGAGTCCAACAGCAAAGCCAACCATCGATATGGTGAACGACTATCAACCGTTCGTTGACTTCAATTTCGTATTTCCCGAGACAACACCGAAACTTGGCGATTCCCCGGATTTGTTCTTGGCTGTTCTGGTCAACTCCGGCGCGAAAGGTGAGAAATATCGCGAGCGTCGACGAAACATAAGAAAAACCTGGGGAAATAGAACGAACTGCGAGTCCCTGAGAGCTGTGGATAACACAAAGACCAAGAACCTGAAATGGCTACTGGTCTTTGTAGTTGGAAAAGCAGCTGGACCAACGACGAAAGACGACAGCCTCAACGTCGAAGAAGCGGAACGAAACAAGGATATGCTAATAGGCGACATTGAGGACAACTACATAAATAACATCATTAAACTTTATATGGGTCAGTTATGGGTCTCTACACTCAACGTTAGGCCTAAGTACGTATTAAAAACGGACGATGATGTTTACGTGCGGATACCACTGGTCCTTGAGTATTTGACAAACGAGAACTTTCCAAGTCGTTTTTATGGTGGAGCAATCGGACGGGGTCACCCTGTCAAAAGACGCGTGGGACACAAATGGAGCATTAGCAGGAAATACTTTGACGAGGATGTTTACCCGCCATATCATTTTGGATCCTTCTTTATCCTATCAACCGACCTCTTTCCAAGTTTGTTGAAGTACGTGCGCACAAGAAAGCCGTTCCATATAGATGACGCTTATATTGGAATTGCTATGAGAGACATGAAAGTTAAAGTTACTCATATTTCATCTTTTCATACAAAATCCAACATGCCTTCTCTTATTCCCGGGTTTAGTGACTGTCAGATTCTGTTCCGTGCTGCCTTCGGAGACAGTATTAATCTCAAATTATCAGGGATGCTTCATGACCGATTTGAATTGCTGTGCGACAAAAACATAACATTAGAGTTACGAAAGTGCCATTGAATTCGCAGAGGAAAATGTTTCATCATCATCTTTATTTAAAAACACGGTAGGTGTCGCTTCATATAATTACTACTCAAACCGGTAGAGCGAGACAGGGCTAATTTTTTTATCATTTCGTAATGACAGTTTTATTAACTGCAAGTCAATTTCAAGACAATCACATGTGTTGCGTGTTGAGATTGTTGTAGTCTCACAACAATCTTTTACGTAGTGCGGTACATGATATTTTCGGGAAATTATTCAGAGAGGCTGACTGAGATAGCGCGACTGCCAACTTGCGATTACTTGCGTTCTCGTTTGATTGGGGCTTAGCCAAATACCAAACAATTAAGTGTAATTTATCCCATTTTATATAACCACTCCAAGAAAAGCCCTAATCGAACGAGAACGCAAGTCATCGCAAGTTGGCAGTCACGCTATCTCAGTCAGCCTCTCTGAATAATTTCCCGAAAATATCATGTACCGTGACAAAGTTAAAACTTGTTTATATTAAAGCCCTAATCAAACGAGAACGCAAGCCATTGCAAGTTGGCAGTCGCGAATTTCTGTGGTGGTCGTTCGAACACCCAAATTAACAAAATAAAGGTTTCATGAGTGTTTTAAACAAGTTTTAACTTTGTCACGGTACACGATATTTTCTGGAAATTATTCAGAGGCTGACTGAGATAGCGTGACTTAGGGTTCTTCCTGTAGTTGTCTTCAGGTGTCGTTATCACGAAATATGTAAATTACGTAGTTCCTACGTGGGTGCATGTTATGTTATATAAGATTGTTACTTTGTTTTATTAAATTGTTCTCTACTCCAACTCTGTTGTGTGTGTCAAAAGCTCCGCTCGCTACAAATTTGGTGCTCAGCGCTGGGATCGATCATCCACCCAGATGTGTATAAGAAGAGGTGAAGATATACAGAAGACGTGATATGATGGGACTAAACCCGACAAGATGCTGAACGAATGAGTGGCAATAAACGCGTTGAACTAAAGCAACTGAAAGTGGTAACCTGAGGTGACGACCTACGACTGAAGCAAGAAACAGAGTTGGAACGGAGATCCAGATCGTCGACGTGGTCAATCGGCGACCTTAAAAAGACCAAAACTTAAAGGTGATGTACAGTCCGTTCTGCGCATGTACGAAACTAATGTTTACATCTTTATTTACAAAAATAATACTAATACCTTATTCAAGATTGTAAGCTTTTCTTGGTTCCCATTCATTACTTGTACCCAAAAGGAAACATTTTCAGAAGAAATAGAAGAAATTCGAAGAGATGTTGCTCCTAACGGTTTACCTTGAGCTGAGTACTTCATGTAATTATCTACGAATGTCATGTTTTGGGGACTCCATGGCGGACATGCGCAGAACGGACTGTACATCACCTTTAATAAGTCGGACCAGACCAGAGTGTTGGGGAAAAGAAAAGGGGAAAAAAAGGACCGAGTGGACAGAACTAAGTAAAGACAATCAAGGAAAACAAAAGATGGAGAAACGGATTGAACTGTCAGTGCGTGATTTGCGTGTCTTCTTTTTTATTGCTGTTTATTTTGACTTTCCACTTTTAAAATTTAATTTAACGAGTTGTGGTATGGATCGCCAGAAGTAAATCGTCTATCCAATGTCACCTTACGATTACGCGTCCAACTATGGGGCGCCAAATGTAAAAAAATTGTTTAGGACAAAAATGTGTTGATTTTACCATTATTTACCTACATAATACATTATTGGTAAACAATGTTTCTATCTGAGTTAAACAATCCATAGATTATTTATAAATAATCTATGGATTGTTTACAAACAATTCCTGGATGGTTTAGTGTAAAAGTTTTATTTATTAAATAATCCAAGGGATTGTTTATAAATAATCTAGGGATGGTTTAGTAAACCACGGATTGTTTGCTAAATAATCCCCGGATTGTTTATAAATAATCTAGGGATGGTTCAATAAACCATGACTTGTCTATTAAACAATCCATGGATTGTTTATAAATAATCCAGGGATGGTTTATTATAAACCATGAGTTTTTGTTAAATAATCTAAAGATTATTTGTGCGCGCCAAATGTAAAAAAAAGATGGCTGCCCGCCAAATGTAAAAGGAGCATGGGTACCAGCGTATTGCGTGCACCAAAATGCACCAATGTTATTAGTTTCGCCTTTGTGTATTAAACCTTTGTCATTTTACTATTAAATATCAGTAATTCATCGGGAAATAACGTTACGAACGTCCTTCATGAAATCGCACGGCTCATATACAGTCTGTGTCGAACAGTCAAGGCTTTAATACGAAAGTAGAGCAGAAAGTCGTCCTTCCACATCGACAACCTGCAAATACAGCCGCCTTACATAGTCACATCGGGGACTCCCGAGACTTCAGAATATTATGAATAACATTATGAAGCTTCCCGAATTTGTCCTGAATAAGGGACCGGTCATTATTTATGGAGGGGGAGTGGGGTAAAAATGAGGGGGGGTCACATGTATTTAATTTACCAAAAGGGGGAGTCATGTTTTATTTAAGCCCTTAAAAGGGGGGGGGGGGGGTTTGAAAAATAAATCATTCGATTTTTTAAATCATTGCTTTGGAGTGGGAATTTGATTGAACAGTCTGTAACATTTTTTGTTACAAATATAAGCATTAGGGATCATACATGGGGTGAAAAAGTTTCATCAATATTTGTTTGGAAAAAGATTTAAAATATGGACAGACCACAAACCATTAACTACAATATTAGGGCCAAAGACAGGGATTCCCACCCTGGCCGCTGAACGCTTACAGCGATGGGCAACTTTTTGTCAGCACACAATTATGAAGTAGAATTTCGGCCAACAAATAAACATTCCAATGCAGACTGTCTTTCACGCTTGCCATTGAAGGCAAGGAGTCCAGAACCTGCCACTGAAGGCCCAGTCAGTTAACACAATGCAAATCGAATCAATGCCAGTGACAGCACACCAGTTAAGGTGTGACCCAGTTGGATCCAATTCTTTCACGAGTCTTGGATTACACTCTCAAGGGCTGGTCAGAACGGGCACCTCCACTCCAGAGCTATAGGCATTTCATTGTCGAAGGAATGAAATAACGCGGTTGAAGAAACCAATCATTATCAGCATTACCTATAGACTAGTTATTGCTGTATGCTCTTTAATAAATAACAGTATATACTGCGCTTTTTTGGAGAGGGGGGGTCACAAAAAATAAAAGCAATTTTCTGGGGGGTCATGTGAAATGCGTAGGCCTTAAAGGGGGGGTCAAAGGTTATTTTTTCTTTCAAGTAAATTTTTTACCTCCCCCGTCCATAAATAATGACCGGTCCCTAACATCTATTAATTTCATCTTGAACGATACATATTATAAATAAACCTTTGGATGTCCGTCCTACCACAGGGAGCCCAACTCTGACGCCTGTACATGTGGTGTGTTTTTCTGTGTTTTATTCAAATATTATGAGAAGAGACCGCGGCTGCCACGTGAATACGCGTGACGATCACTGAAAGCTGAGACGACAGAACACTCGTGTGCGGCATAACACGCAGCGCGGGAAACACACGCGAGAGAACAAGAGAAAGGAAAGGGATGAAACTCGACGCGTCTATGGTTCTAGGACGACCCTTTTAGAAGGGTTACCCTACTAAAAGGGTTACCCTAGTCCATTGTCTTTCCGTGTTTCGTTTACATGAGTGCTATGGTGACCCTGGGGGGAGGGTTACCCTATCAGCTTGCTAGGGTAACCCTGGCGGCAGGGCTATCTTTTTGTTTACATAAGCCATGTAAACGCGTTTGCTAATGTGACCCTCGGGTTATGTTCCAGGGTGCATTCCATGTCAACCCCACACCGAAGATAAGCCATGGGCGTTCAGGTGCTGCGCCAAG
The DNA here is from genome assembly GCA_035771165.1 of Paragorgia papillata. Taxonomy (NCBI): domain Eukaryota; kingdom Metazoa; phylum Cnidaria; class Anthozoa; order Scleralcyonacea; family Coralliidae; genus Paragorgia; species Paragorgia papillata. The sequence continues at coordinate 15,337 of JAWNZC010000184.1, forward strand.
GGAGATCAAGACGAACGCCAGCGCCGACGCCATACTGACTTGTATAGTTGTATGGCTGTATATGTGCGCCGACCGCAGTGTGATTGTGCACCAGCACGCCGAGCACTTTTGAAACTCACGCCGAAGATCTTCGGCGTGACCTACATGGAATGCACCCTGGGTTATGTTTCAATGAGAGAGAAAAAACGCGTACCGGACAAAATGTCTTAACGATTTTGTGGCTGCCCTTCCTGTTCTTATACACCTTGTGAAGTCTTTTGAAGATATCAAGCAAATGACGCCAACAATAACATGTAAACCGAAAATATAGGAAAATGGTCACGCAGAAGGAAGATGACCCTACTAGAAGAGTTAAACCTGCTACAAGGGTCACCCTACTCCATGTAAACAAGGGCTATCTTTTGACTCGTTTCAAAGGGTAACCCTTCTAGAAGGGTTACCCTACCTCCATGTAAACAGCTTGGATCTCTGGATCCACAGTGAATCGTCTTCGGAAGCGACGTTTGCCGGGACGGGACGTTTGCCGGGATCTCACCATGCATGTATATCTCTCTTATTTATTCCGTTCCGTTTATATGGAAAGATGTTTGCCGGATATATATTCCAGGGTGTCCCCGGTAGAAACATTCTCATGTAAACCCGGGATGAAAAACGTCCCGACCTGCCTCCCATGTAAACAGCCCCTTAGACCGATCAAAGGAGAATTGCATAATTGCAAGGTAAGACAAAGCACTTGTTTGTTCTATTTAAATATATACAGTAAATGAGCATAATAGTTTAATATTTAGTTTATTAATCGCGTTTCTTCGGTGTGGTTAATACGGGTTAATAAACAATCCTTTGTATCTATATATACTCTTTCTCTGTCTGAAATACAGTCAGACATCTCCAGATTTCTTGAGATATCTCTTCTCTTCATAAGCTGGGACGCTTAATCAAGCATGCTCTCCCATGGGTTACGAAAGTGAAGGCGACGATCGAAGTCGATGGCTCGAAGAAACGGGCGTACGTATATAAAGATTTTGGACATTCTGTCGACACCGAACTATAAAGATCTTGTTTGGGACGACATACAGGACAGGAGGACGCTCGTGGGGGATAACGGGGACTCACGAGGAAGCCAGGCGGTAAAGTGGGAGACGCCTGGCGTCCTCCCGTATCCCCATTGTCCCTACGAGCGTGGAAGAACCTCTGGCACCCAGGGTACAGGAGTATTTGCCACGTTGAAGTTTTTCTACACGATGGACTTCGTGGAGCTTTTCCCAGTTGACGGAGAACTTTATGTCTTTTTTCTTTTCTTTTTTTTTGTTTCTTTGATTAGGATCTCACTGTGGATTTGAAACTCGCATAAACTAAATGTACAAAGAAAAATTGGTCTAGTCAGTGAGATATAAACGAATCCTAACATTGATTAAAATCTCTTTTTATGGCCGAGGAAAGAATTTCGTGACACGAGTCAGCCCCGGCTAGCCTAGCCAGGCTAACCGGGCTGATGACTCACGAAATTCTTTCCTCGGCCACAAAAAGAGGTTTTAATCAATGTTAGGATTCGTTTACATCTAAACTAAACCAATACTTGTTTGTACATTTAGTTTACGCGAGTTTCAAAACCATAGTGAGATCCTAATCAAGCGCGTGACCCAAGTTAACTGGGCTAGCCTGGCTGATGAAGGGCCTTCCGGCGCTCGATTCAATAATTTCGGCAGTACTCAAACCTTACTATATTTCGATTTGCATTTCAACACTGCCTACGCAGCCCACTACTTTTATTTCATGTATAATCAGCCCCTTTTAGACAATGTTCATATAATTGACCAATGTCAACAATGCCTGGTCGTCTGTTTCTAGAAGCTTAGCATTTTAGCATAATCTTTATAGCCTGACATTTTTATCAGAACACCATTTTTTTAGTCTTACCGGCTGAAGAAGGTTTAAATTTTTTTTTTTTAATTTTAATTTTAATTTAACAGCGTTATTTTGACAATAAATAAATCCGAATCTTTACGTACATTTGTACAAACAGATTAAGATAACCGGACAAAAAAGACGTAAAAGAAAAGCAAAAAAAAAAGAAATAATTCTAACATGTCAAAAATGGATAAAACACAAATGGGACTGAGTCCCATGCAAAGTACTCACCAATAAAATCTATACGATGAACGTTTTTCTTAAAGATAGATAGATAACACAATACGCAATGCGTACATATGCAATATGTAATGCAAAATGCTAAATGTAGAATATAAGAATATGCAATGTGTAATATTCAATATGCAATATTTAACGTGTAATATGCAATACGCAATGTGTAACATGCAATACGCGATGTGTAATGCGGCATATGCAATATGCAATACGCAATATGTAATGCGGAATATGCAACAAGCAATAAAACGCAATGTGTAATACAGAACATGCAATACGCAATACGCAATGTGTAATATGTAATATACAAGACGCAATATGCAATGTTTAATATAGAATGTATAATAATTTTGCTCATCGTGAAAAAATTAGACAGCAAATTTGTAACAGCTCACCTTGTAAACCCCACACATAGCCGGCAGACCCGATGAGACTGGTCACACTGTGCAGTAAAAAAACAACATGAAAGCCCTATTTTAACTCCCTTTGCTCACCAGCCCTACTACTTTAATTTTAAATTCCCAGTAATAGATACAGCATGAGCAGCCGATCTGTATCTGATTTACAAGGCGAGCCGAAGGCGAGCCGTAGTAGATCAGATACATGCAGATCGGCTGCGAATGCTGTATCTTTCTTAAAATACAAATGCATCTAAGTAATCAAGTTCACCAACTATTTTAGCGATATACTCTATTTTAGCCGAGAAAATCGAAGCTAAAGTTTATGTAAATCAGGACGATTCTGTATCCGATTTACAACCTCTGCTACGGTATTGATTTCTTTTGTGTTTTCCTCATGAATTATTAATGAGTTTTTTAACCATAGATAACATACAGTTGGGTCACTCACATTCATTGTACTGCATATCCCAGCAAACACAATGAATGAAAATCAATGATTGGAAATCCAATTTTCAATAAGACCAAAAAATTTTTTATGGGTTTCTGGTTTCCCAACACTACCTATACAATCAGTGACAAAATACCTTGGTACACTTCGTGTTTGTAGGTTAATTTAATATATTTTACATTTTTTCTCGTGATAGAGTTTATCCCCCCCTCCCTCCCCCTCCCCCTCCCTCCCCCTCCCTCACCCTCCCTCCCCCTCCCTTTACAATGTTGACTAGGAAATAATGGACGCTGCGAACGTGAAAATGAGAGCTTAAATAGTCACCAACATTGAACAGGAGAGCCGGGGGAACATAAAACGGAAAATGTTGCTTTTTAAGTTGAAGTGTCCCAACACTTTTGTCACTGATTGTAGTTTTTGACCAGCAAAATGCCGATCCTAATCTTCCACTTATTGAATTTTTTAAGGAGCTTGGGTTCGAGTTGCAGCAATATGATTTGCGTTTTGGGATAGCAAGCATGGTGACAGAACCTATAGTAATGTGCTCAAAATTAGCTTTAATAGACGTGCTACTGTAATTGATATTTGGTTTTGTAAAGAATATTAATGTCATGCCTGGGCACTAAAATAAAATAAAGGGGAAAACAGGAAAGAAATCCGACCTACCCTACCTGGGCCAACCCGTCTACGAATAAACTCCTGTTAGCGTTTACACCAACCCGTACGGCAGTCCTAGATAAAGCATTTTTCTTCCTTGCAGCAAAATCCAAAAATAAATATTTCCTGCTAAACTAAATTAACGATTTCCTCCTGATAGAATTTTTCAATTTTTATAATTTTATCTGAATGTGGTATCTCTACATACTTTGAAATAGCGAACTTTTTCAATTGAATACTACGTAATACAAGTACTAGCGTCAAAAATCGAAATGCTGAAACAGTTGAATAAGATAAAAGCAGCTTGCATTCTTGCAAATGCACAATGACAGCTGCAGCCTGCAACAGCAACACTATACTGAAATGATAAATATTTCATTGTTTTCTAGAACAAATCGTTGCGTCATTTGCGCAAGGATGTACGAAACTTAGACAGGTTAAGGTCATGTAATAAACCTTCAAAACACTTTCGAATTGTCTACAAATCGCCGCTGGGTTTGGCAAGAATATAGAAAGATGAGTCATCGAATATGAAACTTGATATTCGATCAAAAGTGATGCCCATCAAAATTGTGTGATTGTGTGACCGTGACGATTTTTTGAAGAATACGAAATTTATCTTTAAACTTTGACTTGGATTAAAAAAACTGACAAATATTTCCTGCAAGATACATAAAATTTCCTGCGAACAACTTTTACAATACATTTCCTGGCAGCGGCGCTGCCGGACATTTTCCAGCACTGCCGTGCCGTACGGGTTGACCCGGCTATCGTGTAAACGCTAACAGGGGTTTATTCGTAGACGGGTTGACCCGGGTTGGCGACCTAACCCGGGTTGGCTCGTGTAAAGGCCCCCTTAATGTTTAAAAACACGCCAAAATGTATACTGAGAGCTACAGAGAGCTACGGGGATGCAAATGAGTTTTATTATCCAAATGGTTTTGACAACTTCAAGTGAAAACAGCGAATCGTTAAAAGAAACGCTGGGAAAACTATGACAAAGAAAATTTTACGAGCGACATTTATAAAGTCTTCAAGTATTATTGCTCAACGACGTATGAAAACAGTTTAAAACGGTAGGCAAAACATACATAAACTTGTGAACACAGTATTTTGAATCACTAAATGAAACTATATAGAAGTATATATAAAAAAACATATCACGAGAAGACAGAAAAACTGAAACCTTTTGACACTAAAGTCTAAACTGTCTTTCTTCTGTTGTTCAACTATACTCAACAAAACCGCGACAAGTCTTTACCTTTTAGTCAAATATTTCCACATGCCAACCTCATCGTGCCATATGTCTTTGAAAAAAAGTTACAAATGGCTTTAATAGTACAAGCATTTTCGTCTTCAAACTCGAACAACACACTTTCAATTTCCATGGAGTTAGTCGAGTATTCAAAGTGACTTTCCAAGCGAACAGCCAAAAACAACCAAGCGACGAAGAAGAACAACGAAGAATCTTTATCAACTAAGCTTTAAAAACACTTGGACTGCATTTCGACTTCCCTTCATAACTAGATCTTCACGTTTTGACTGTTTTTTATCACAAAAAAGGTTCCAAGCTTCCCTGTCAGACAGACTCAGACTGCATGCGGCATGTCGGCAGTTGTTTCGAACAATAAACTTTGGACTTTTGAATATCACGTGAACGTCTTCTCGATTACGCAACTTAATTCAATTATGTTAATTTACCTAATTATGTAAATTATAAATTGTACGATTAGCAAAAAAATAAATAAGTTATTTACCATTTTTGTCGGAGTCCGTACGGAAAAAGATTTGCCTTTGGCCTCAAAAATGTCCCTCAGACTGCGGCCTCGGGCCTTTTTTAAGACCTCGGACAAGGACCTCCCAACCGGTATATAACATATATGTATTTTTTTGGCCTAACTCAGAATCAATCAATAGAATTACTTACCTAATTGACATCAATTGGTATTGACAATCACAAAAGTCTGTACATTTGTCAATCAATGACTATCTACATGACTATCTACATGTACATGTACATGTAATAAGGTCTGGAGCATCAAATCGACCAATGTCAATTTGGTCCATCAACTGTATCTTAACATTAGATACTTGCAATGTTCACCATTCATTCTCTTCTCAAAGGCAAGATGGAAGTTATGTATTGACTATTGGGGGGCCAAGCTGCTGGCTGGGTTTTCAAGTCTGGGTAATAGATTAGGAAAAGTGTTGCAAAGCAACATATGGTTATGCTGCTGATTTGCAACTATATGTACATAAAAATTACAGTAATGTAAATTGTTCCACATTATTGCTGTTAAAATTTTAAAAGATTCAGAAGACAAAGATGTAGCAGCCATGTTGGAGGAAAACATACTCTATTAAAATACAACTAAATTCAACCAAAATTGAATGGGTTGGTCCTTGGTCTATGACCAATCTTTCCACAAACTTTCATGAAAACCTGTGCAGATATCCTGGTGACAGACAAACTGACTGACAAACAAACAAACAAACAAACAAACAAACAAACAAACAAACAAACAAACAAATAAACAAACAAACAAACAAACAAACAAACAAACAGAGGTGAAAACATAACCTCCTGGCAGAGATAACAATAGCTGCTATTCCTGCTAATGAGATTCGTTTGTTAAAGTTCCTCCAACATGGCCACCATGGCACATGACGTCAAACACTCAATTTTACCTAACGTCAAACACTATGAATTTTACCTTCTACATGGATATCTTGTCTTTGATTTAATTAAAATATCCATTTTGATGGTTTACGAATATTGATTTTCTGGATTTTGGTTCGAGAGCAGCTGTGTATGATTCACACTCATGGGCATGGCAGCCACCAGCCACAAATTCAAAATGGCAGCGTTCATGTTCGAATGAAATCAATGAATCAAAAATGAAATCAATGGAATGTATTTTCAAAGGCTAGGCTCGGAACACTGTCAGGATCTCAGCTACACGTTTCCTTTTTATCACCTAAACAACGTGTGTTTTGCAGTGAACTTCTCCTTGCAATTTGGGCTTGTATTGTATGTTCCAAAGTACCGTATAATAAGTCTTACATAAAGTATTATGGCCCATGTAGTCATAAGTCGCCCAAACTCAATATTTCCAAGAATATTTCTTTAAATTTTTGAAATATACTGAAATATAGTTTACTTTATCAAAGTGTATTTGTCTTTTTGATGTGGTTTCGGTGAGATTTTATAAACAGTCTGGGACTGCACGCAGGCTACATGCATAATTATAAACCCGACATACCGTACGAAATACGAATAATATATTCACCAAAATAAAACTTCATGAACATTACTGATTTTAATACCTTCATGCATGTACTTCGGGTTTTCCAAACTCGAGGAATAATTGGCGGAATGATCCAAAATTTCACAAAGATAAACGTATTGACACAATAAATATAAAGGTAAATCAGTAATGTTCATAAAGTTTTATTTTGTTGAATATATTATTCGTACGGTAGTGTTCGCGTTTCAATAATAAAACATGGCTATGTCGGGTTTTATATAATTATGTAGCCTGCGTGCAGTCCCAGACTGTTTATAAAATCTCACCGAAACCACATCACAAAGACAAATACACTTTGTACTAGAGATAAGTAAACTATATTTCAGTATATTTCAAAAATTTAAAGCAATGAAGAGGAAATATTCTATCATTTCGACTTAAATTCTTGTATACATATTTATAAACTGCTCACACCATGAGTTTGGGCGACCTGTGATGTAGTCTCCAAGAATACTAGAATAGATCGAATAGATCTCAATTCTCAAATTAGATGACTGCATGTATGTATGATTTTATGCCATCAGTTGTCGTATAAATGTCTGACTGCATAACTGTTAAGGTACTGTACACATCTCTCCTTTTTCACATTTAAACATGTTTATTTCACAAGAGCTTCGTTTTAATTGTTAATTTATAAAGATTGGGATTATTGGTGGATCTGGAATGGACAATCCTGACATTCTAAAAAATAAGGTTGAGAAAGAGGTTGATACACCATATGGAAAGGTATTAAATGCATTTTAATTTAATATCAGGCTACTCCAAATTAGACTGCACTCGCCAAATTTTGCTTTGGTTCAATGTAATCACAGTCTCAAGGACGGGATGTGGTTAAATACTACACTGGCTAATAAATACTCAATCAATCAATTAATATATATTTATACAATAATTTGAATATTACGTGCGTTTTTATTGGTTGATAGCCATGATCTATAAAAGGACAGATGCACAGATTACATCACTGACGTGGTCTGATTTCTCTAAACCTGCAATCACGGATCTCACTGCAACACCACGAGCCAATGACATTGCTTGATTTGTATAGATCATGGATCTGTCAGATGAAGTGATTTATCTTTTTCAATGCCCTGAAAATTCGCTGGGAAAATTTAATAAGTTTGCTAAAAATCATTTTTCTATTTGTATAAAAATTATTAATTTTTTACTAATAATTACTAATTTTTTATTGTATAAAACAAATAGATTCCATTTTGCCAATTGTCTGTTCAGTTATAGAAGTGCAGAAGACATCACAACATGGTAAGAACATCAGTGACCCACTCGACTGCATCTTGTGGGCCACTTTTTTGTTCTAATACCATGTTGTGATATCATCTGTGCATCTATAACTGAACAGACAATGGCAAAATCAAAAGCACCGCAGTAAGGCGCACACTATATCTTGCTTTAGTTCGGCCTCATTTTGGTTATGCCACACAAATCTGGGTGCCACAGTCAATTGAACTAATAAATAACTTAGAGAGGATTCAAAGGGGTGCCACTAGGTATATCCTCAACCTGCCGTTTTTTTGTACATGTACTATCGACTAATAAAATTAAAATAAATAAAAATAAAATGGAATCTATTTGTTAAATATATATATATTTGTTATATATATATTCAGTGGCGTAGCATGACCATTCTGAGTGGGGGGTGTACCTCTATTGCGCTTCCTCAATTACCGACCAACTCATTTTTATGTCAAATTTACCGACCAATTTCCGATCAATTTACCAACAAATCACGTTTTTCTCTGCAAAATCTCTGTTTTACTGACAAGTTTTCCAAAAAGTGGGGGGGGGGTGACACCCCCTACACCCCCCCCCACACACTACGCTCCTGTATATGTTATATATATATATATATATATATATATAAAAGTAGCGTGCTGTGTAGGCAGTGTTGAAGCAACAATCGAAAAATAGTAAGGTTAGATATACTGCTGAAACAGAGAATGTAGTTGTCTAACGTTTCGAGCAAAGGCCCTAATTATCAGAGAGAAGTGCCTTTTCTCTCTGGTATATATATATATATATATATATATATATATATATATATATATATATATATATATATATATATATATACCAAGGCTAATGTAAGAGTATTGGCTAACAGATAAAGAGTGCTCAATACTATGATAGTAGAGCGAAATGTAATTAATTTAACTTAAAATGTTTTGAGTCACAACTCAGAGTTTCACGCTATAAGTGCTTATCGCTTATAGTGTGAAACTCTGAGTAGTGACTCAAAACATTTTAAGTTAAATTAATTATATATATATATATATATATAATATATATAATACAAAAAACATAAAAGTTGTATGCCACCTGGAAGTTCAATTAACTTTATAGCCTGTGTAGCTGGCTGTATTTGGGGCAGGTAGTGCCAAGGGAAGTCAGGGTCAGTGCGTGTGTGTGTGGGTATTTTCTTTTCCCCCCCTGATTTCCCCTGGCACTAATCCATCCACCCCAAATTCCTGCAACCCCAAAATACTGCCAACTATATGGGCTATTAACTTTATCTAGTATGGTACATAGAAATAAGGCAAGTAAGACTTACTCAGTAAAATACAAAACAATAGTAACAGGTATTACTCTGAAGATGGCAAACATTTTATATTAATGATTCAACGTTCCCACTAAATTGTAGTCATCATCAGGAATGCGCATTGAGCATTCCTGATGATGACTATAATTTAGTCAATAAAATGTTTACCATTTTCGGAGTTACCGTACTGTTGTTTTGTATTTTATCAAGATACTCATGCAGTGGTTCCCATAATTTTACTCAGTAAGTTCAGTAGACATCCATGTATGTACAATGTGGTAGTGCCTCTAGTACAGTACTAGTGCAACCTAGATTGATCCACAGTAGAACAGTTGTTTATCCCATAGAAAAACAGTTTATATTCATTACAATGGACCTTTTACCTTTTAGGAAAAACCCGCAATGCATTCGGGTAGTTGGGTATCACTTCACTTCCAGGTGAAATGGCTGCCGCGAGGTGAGCACTTTTACTTGGAAGAATAATTGATTAGTTTTAACCGCTTTTATCTTTCGAGAGTAAACTTTACTTATTGCAACATTAACTAGGGGGGTATTTACTACATTCTGTGGAAAAGGTAATGAAGTTACTGCAGTCGTTGTCGAGAAAGTCAATTCAGAGTGATCGACTGAGCGAACACGATTCGAACAAAAACATTTATGAAGAAAGGTCTGTGCGAGCGTTTGCAGGTGAGTAAGCTTATCAAGTGGCGATCAATAAAATATTTTGCTATGTGGATATTTGTTTGTAGTTTATCTGTACAGATCGTGTCGTTTTTGCAATTGTGCACGTCTCATTAATGCCTTTTTTCGCTTATTGAGACTGACAAAGTTTGGCCATGCTTCCGATCAGACGTTCGATAAACAATACCCCTACTAACAATGTTTTGGTTCTGTTTTGGCCCGAAAACTAAGCTTGTCCAGTGAGCAGAAATTCAGGTTTTTACAAGAGCTGCAACTTAAAAGTGCTTTCGCGAGTTTTGCAGCCGTTGTTTTGCTTATTTTCTTTGTGTCTTGATTCGTCTCCTTCCAAGTATTAAATTTAGTAAGTTCTGGGTAGGGGGGACGATCAAACCCAGAGGGATTTGACATTTTTTGAAAATTTACGTCAAATTCCTTACCCAGGGGGCAAACATTTGTGTCAAATAAAGAAACAAACTTTTCTGTGGTTCCACCATTGTATCAATATAAATGCACCTATCAATGTTAAGCCCCAGGGTGGGGGCAACCCACAGGGATAGACTGTGGGGAAAAATTGTCAAATTCCCCTGCAGTAAAATAGCCTTGTTGGTCAAAATACCCCTCCCTGGGAAATATCAAGTGCTAAAATATAATATTAAGATCATTTTATGTGTCAAAAATCCTGTCCCTCAAGCTTGTAAAGAAAGTCAAATTTCCCTGTCTTGGAAAGTCCCACCCTGGGGCTTAACATTGATAGGTGCATAACAATTGATTCAAGGAGAAACAACATTAACAGCATAATAAAGCAGTCAGAACAAAATCTATATACAGTATGTGGTAGTGTTCAGGGAGCTGGACGTTTTTAATATTACGAATAAATGATAAACTAGAAAAACTAAACTATTAATTGCTCTTGTGGTTGATCAAGAGCATTTAAGCCCATTTCAAACCTTGCACTACTGAAGAGGGCAGTTTCCAGTCCATCTCTTCTGAAACCTTTAAAATTAAATACAGTAATGTATTGGTCAACAATTCAAACTAACGAAGAATATTAAACTTATATTGTCAAAGAAACTGAGCACAATAAGCACAATTTCAACCCGAGTAATAATAGAACACAAAAATACAATAAAAACAGCTCATATTTACCTATCATATACACTACATTTCAATACTTGGTAGTCACCAGACTCGGGATGGTCATTTTTGTCAAATTCCTAACCCACAGGGGCATGGAGGTTGTTACGTCCCATTGGGTTGCCCATCCCCCCTCCCCTGGGGCTTAACATTGACAGGTGCATTAGTTTTAATATGTCGTAAAATAATTTAAATTCAACATTGTTTATTTACTAAATATTAAAAAAAAAAGTGTGGAGTTTTTCTCTGTATGTGTTGTGTACATTGAACTTTTCTCAAATAGTTTTAGTTACTTAGATATTAGTAAGTAAAAACTCAAGGTATAAATATAAACTTTATTTGTGTTTGTGCAGTGTTCTAGAACTATAAATACAACCTAGTTAATACAGTAACTTAGAGGTGCCCCCAATTAATCGATTATTTTTTCGTTTTTTACTGCAATCGATTATACTTAACAATAATCGGATCATCTATAAATCTATAACAACCCTGCACAGCATGATGCCGGAATGAGTTTCTTTCCGGAATTAAAAAATTGTGACAAGATGGACATTGTCGTTGTGATCAAATGACAAAGGTGACTTGTTTTGATTGGAGTGGCAAGTGTAAACTGTGAGAGTGCGAGAAAGTGCGCAATCTATAACCGTGATTAAACAGTGATTTAAAACATGAATAGTGACTGAATTGTTGGGCGACAACAAGGGAGGCAATCCCCAACAAATTATTTTAGTAAAAACTTTATAAAAGCACCCCCTTCCTTTGAATGGACAAACCACCATGGACATGTCGTATTTAAATTATTTAATCAATACGATTAATCGATATTAATCGATTGTTGACAATGATTAATCGATTATGAAAATGAACTGATGGGAGCAGCTCTACAGTAGCTTATTACAGTAATATAATATTTTAACCTAAAATAACATTTGTAGTGTTTGGCTTAACTTGTTAAATATGTTGATAGTTGAATAGTTTGTAAATGAAATTATAAATATTTGTACTGTATATACATATTAGGAATATATTTATAATATTAAAATAGTTAAATTAGTTAGAATATAATTTATTAATATGAAGGATGAACCTTGCACTTTGAAGGAGGCAACAAACTGTGCCAAGGTGAGACAAAGCGATGGACAAGAGACTTGAAATTCTTCCACCTTTATTTACCTATGAGCTGTTGCAAAAGCATCTGGGATTCTGGGAACTGAATTAGCCAGTGACAACTCTACTGGTGCTGTCAAAACAGAATCAAATAACTGAAGAAATTGTCTGTGCTAACTATGTGTAAGGCTGGTATTAAAGGAGGATGCTGTAAACACATTCTAGCATTGCTATTCCTAGCCTAGTTTATCATTTATTCATTTGTTAATATTAAAAACGTCCAGCTCCCTGAACACTACCACACATATATTTTGTACTGACTTCTTTATTATGATGTCAATGTTGTTTCTCCTTGAATCAATTGTTATGCACCTATCAATGTTAAGGCCCAGGGTGGGTGGGGGCAGGCAACCCATGGGATATTGACTGATCAACATATCCCGAGACAGGGAAATTTGACTTTCTCAAGGGATGGGATTTTTGACACATAAAATTATCTTAATATTATATTTTAACACTTGATATTTCCCAGGGAGGGGTATTTTGACCAACAAGGCTATTCTACTACAAAGTCAATATCCTTGTGGGTTGCCCCCCACCCCCACACTGGGGCTTAACATTGATATGTGCATTTATATTGATACAATGGTGGAACCACAGAAAAGTTTTTGCCCCCTGGGTAAGGAATTTGACGTAAATTTTCAAAAAATGTCAAATCCCCCTGGGTTTGATCGTCCCCCCTACCCTGGGGCTAAACTTTGACAAGTGCATAATTCTAAAACTTACTAAATTACTGCATTAGGATCAAGACACAAAGAAAATCAGCAAAACAACGGCTGCAAAACTCGCGAAAGCACTTTTAAGTTGCAGCTCTTGTAAAAACCTGAATTTCTGCTCACTGGACAAGCTTAGTTTTCGGGCCAAAACAGAACCAAAACATTGTTAGTAGGGGTATTGTTTATCGAACGTCTGATCGGAAGCATGGCCAAACTTTGTCAGTCTCAATAAGCGAAAAAAGGCTTAAAGAGACGTGCACAATTGCAAAAACGACACGATCTGTACAGATAAACTACAAACAAATATCCACATAGCAAAATATTTTATTGATCGCCACTTGATAAGCTTACTCACCTGCAAACGCTCGCACAGACCTTTCTTCATAAATGTTTTTGTTCGAATCGTGTTCGCTCAGTCGATCACTCTGAATTGACTTTCTCGACAACAACTGCAGTAACTTCATTACCTTTTCCACAGAATGTAGTAAATACCCCCCTAGTTATGCTACAATAAGTAAAGTTTACTCTCGAAAGATAAAAGCGGTTAAAACTAATCAATTATTCTTCCAAGTAAAAGTGCTCACCTCGCGGCAGCCATTTCACCTGGAAGTGAAGTGATACCCAACTACCCGAATGCATTGCGGGTTTTTCCTAAAAGGTAAAAGGTCCATTAAACAGTGCATGGCAGTTTGATCAAGGTTGAAGCCCAGTTTGCGTGACTGTGATAAAACTGTTGTCAACTTACTATTTTATTCTATTTTATTTTATTCTACAGTATTCTATTTTATCTAATTATTTTATTTCATTTAATTATTTCATTTATTTTTTTGTTTTGTTTTGTTTTGTTTTGTTTTGTTTTGTTTTGTTTTGTAATTTGTTTTTAACATGTTGAAAACTTACAAAGGCCAAACAAAAAAATACTTTGGTTTCTGGTTTCCCAACTCTACCTAGTTTTTGGCCTGTGAAAATTTGCTGACCTTAATCTGTTTATTGAATTTTTGAGGAGCAGGGGCCGAGTTACAACTCGATTTGCATCTTGGGAAAGCAAGCAAGTTGGCTGATCATGGCAGCGTGCTCAAAATTACCTTTAAAAAATGCAATCATTCAACTGAGAAAAATTTATTTGTTTCAGTTGGAAATAGACTAGCAATGCTAACTGTATATTCAAGTGCTATCACAGCCATGTAGAATATGCTCAGTTTACGACATTTTAGTCGCTACTGAAATGAAGAAGGCAGGAACCAATGAGACAGACACATTTGAAACCCAATGTTTGTAGTATCTGTGCTAAGGTAATTGACATTTGGTTTTGGAAAATATATCATCGTCATGCCTGGGCACTAGTAGGGGAAAAAACAAATAAAAAAAACCCAACAGAAACCCGACCTCCTACGTACGTTTTTGCAAGAAGAAACCAGAAACCCAAGTATTTTTTTGTTTGGCCCAATTATTGCATGTAAAACATCAAGCAGGCATGTTGTATAATTATAATTTTTGCATACCTGAGTAGAATATATTAATTTATTACTGACGTAAACTACAGCCTTCGGATGTTCTATCATTTGGAAAGATCAATGGTGTGGATTGTGTTCTATTGGCAAGGTATGTTACATAATGTAGGAGTTAAATCTCCGGATATTAAGAAACTAGATTTCAGTTTTGAAATATCAAATATAAGTAGCAAATACCAGGCGGGAATTTAGAAAAATTATAGCCAAGCAAATAACTGAAAAACACAAACCATGGTTCGACCAAATTCGATTATCTCATATGAGAAAGTCTGCTCATTTCTAAGATAAAACGTTCTCTTAACGGAAACATTTTAATTATCTTGCATGCCTACAGCATTTAGGTTTTATCACCTTTTCTCCTCTGACTCACTTGCACGCTCCTGATTTTTTACCTCTTTATTCTCGTTAATTATTACTCTGTCACCGTCTATTTATGTATCAGTTAGCTGTTTAATCTCAATCTCTGTAAATAATTTATCCACTCCGAAGATGTTACCAGGTTAATAGTAACGAAACGTCAGTATTACATTTTTTTTAAATATGATGTATTCATTATGGTTTTCCTTAAAGTTATTTGATGGACTATAAGTATCATTCTACGATCTGCTCCTAACTTGAGCAATAAGTAAATATCAATTTTTCAATTCAGCCGTGGTTGAGTAGAGTTTTCTCTCTATACTTTATCTAACCAGTATGGTTCGTCACTCGGAGTAACACCTAATATCATTTATAAACACAGGTGTTTTGTCCCATTTTTCTTATCTTTAGTTATCGCTTATGTATATGTACGTACTGTACCCAACAATTTATTATTTTCCAGACATGACCGGAGACATACACTGATGCCAACCAAAATTAATTACAGAGCAAATATTTGGGCATTAAAGAAGGTTGGATGTACTCACATAATAGTTACGAATGCATGTGGATCCTTGCAAAAGAATTACCATCCTGGAGAGTTTGTATTCCCAGACCAGTTCATTGATAGGACAGCCAAGCGACCTACGACATTATATGATGGTGAAGATGGTCATCCTGTTGGAATATGTCATATAGCAATGGACGAACCGTTTTGCAAACCTTTGAGACAGGTATTTTTATAAACGCCGCGCTTATATAGTTCCGACACCGGATCTTTAGGTTCGATGGCTATATAGATCCGACCATGGATAGATAGTAATACAGTCTATTTTTAACTTAGTATGAATCTTTTAATCTTTTCAATAACCAGCACAAGACCCGACGACATTGTTTAGTTTTTTAGAGTCTTGACCAAAAGGTTAGTAAGAAAACTCAACTGGCTCGGAAATTTACTCATACTATACATGTAGTTTCTCGTCTGAAAGCTGCACGTCGTTGACATTCTCCGTCTTTCAGTCTCTCAATAGCGTCTGCACCATAGAAATGGTCTGCACGCAAAATCTCTCAAATGATTAAAAGAAAAATTTAAAAGAGAGTTTCGATATTTGACAAAACCTACTGTAGATCAAACTGGAACCGTAGTGTTTTGTTGCTCATTTGTCTAGATCTTAACAGAAACTGCCAAGTCATTGGGGTATTCACACCATCCAGAAGGAACAGTGGTGACTGTTGAAGGTCCCAGATTTTCTTCAAAAGCTGAAAGCAAACTTTTTCAAAGTTGGGGCTGTGATGTTATCAACATGACAACAGTACCTGAAGTATGTCTGGCAAGAGAAGCTGGCCTTTTGTATGCTAGTATTTGTTTGATTACAGATTACGATTGTTGGAAAGATGATGGGAATGTGGTAAGAGCTATGACTGTTTAAATTTTTGTTGCAGGCATTAATACAGTCGAACTGTCGAACCTGTATATATATCAACCACTGATCTCTATATAACTGGATTGCTCACCCAGCTCCAAATATGAAGCCACCCGAGATGATGAATTTGGAGTACCAAGATGGTCGCCATGGAAATTGTATGTTTTCGTAGCACGGAAAGGGACGAAAAAAGCCACATTAAGAAAATTTAAGAAAAAATAAAACGTGTTATTTCGTAGTTTTTTTACTCTGCGCAATAATCGATAAACTTGCCTATATCACAAAACTCGTAAAAACAATGAAATCAGCTAATAACTTCATTACAAAACTATTATTTTATATACCTTTGGCATATTGAAGCATAAGTTAGTCTTTACAAAGCCTTGAACAATTGAGAGACGGTTGAAAAAGTCGGTCCCGAATTGTCGATCCGACTACCTTTTCAGTCCATCTTGACCGTCCGGTGTGATGGTTTTGGGAACTTGATCATGAGGAAATGAGTTTAAGGAGAGATGGTCGTTAAGCTTATCAAATAGACTGATCCAGAGTATCCAACCATTCCGATTTCTTCGGGTATTTATCTGATTTTGCTTCAAAATCCCGAATCCCGATGCGACCTCAATTGCGATACTGAAGAAAAATCCCGATTTTATAGATCTGGTCTTCAATTGGGATTTTTTGTATCCCGATAGAGGTCTGTTTCCATATACCTGAGAAAGTACTTATTTTATAGCTGTACTCCATAGTGTTGGCTCACGGAAATTCAAAATAACTTTGACAAACTTTTAAAATATTTAATTTTAAACCTAATTCGTCCACGTTGATTCATACGAGCATGATAAATTTAATTTGAGTAGGTACTGTAGTATGGGATTTCTCGAGCTTTAACTCGGTACGCTACCTCCTCCGCAGATGTTCTTAATTTATTTGCACCCCATTATGAAAGAAAGAAGCTGGGAAATAAATGCCTGTGGAGAAGGTAGCTCGGTAAATATGTCAGTTTTCATTTTTTATGGAAAAAAGCGTAAAATGACATTCAATTTACCGTGCCTTTTTGACCGAAATATTCGCCTGAGAGTGCTGGAAATGGTGTTTCAGGGCATCCAAATATCAAAATTTTCATGAAGGGCATGCCCCCAAACCCCCCTAGATAGATCCTGATCTGGGAAGGTGCATTGCCATAGCTTTGACACTACTGATAAAAAAAAGTCGGTCCCAGAATGAAAAGCACCCCCTCCCCCCAAAAAAAAGGTTTTGAATGTGCGCCCCTGGTTGACAATTTCGGATTGTATTTGCTTGTATTTTCCTTATGTTTTCCAGTGTTAACGGTAAATTGGCATCTGACAATTGTTTTACGGCTTTTCCAACTCCCCGGTAAACTCTTACTACTCTTAAGCCCGCAAGGTACACTGGACTTGGAGTACCAATATGGCCGCCAGTGGCTTCAAAAGGTTTACTGCTGACCATAAAGGATGAGCAATCCAGTTATATAGAGATCAGTGATATATCAACCCTGTATTATGCGCTTTGCCCGCAAACTCAAAGCGAACTGAACAATGCACGCTGCGCTAGCGGCCACCATCTCTATCACCCATTACAAGCGCTGTATGTGTTACCTGTCTTAGGTGGTCACCTCTATCAAGCGGCTGCGGCCACCCTTTAGCAATCTTATGTTTGTCTTTTTATTTATTTATTTTATTTATTTATTTATGAACATATGTATCTAACTGATACCGGAGAAACAACAACAGGACTCGAGGCTGGTCCCTTACAAGGTGGTTGTTCTAAGATAGAATTGTTGATTTTATTTATACCTGTATCAATTAAGCGTGAACGAAAAAAGCCACATGTCATTTTACGCAGTATTTTATTGTCTAAAGGCCTGGCCAAATGCTTTCAACATTTCATGCAACATGTTCAACATTATTGAATTCAATCGCAAAAATTTCATCATTCAACATGTTGAAAGCGTTTGGCCACCCTGTTGAATGATGTTGAGCGTTGTTGAATAGTGTTGAATGATGTTGAACGAAAATTGAATTTTGATGTTCAAATTTTCGTTCAACATGCGTTCAACAATGTTGAACGATGTTGCATGGAATGTTGAAAGCGTTTGGCCAGGCCGATCCATCATCACTACTAGCAAAACTTTCATTTTGACTGCACGCTGAACGTAAGAACTATGAAAGACGATGATATCTATTTCGTTATATAAACTGTAAGTGATAGAAATACTGTATATTGTAGTAAAGTATAAGTAGATGGCCCTAAAACGACGTTACGTTTATTGCACCATCACAGTTGCAAGTTAGCAACTTTGTTTAAAGTATAGATCGCCTGAAAGAGCGTTGATTGTCTTATTCAGTGCTTAAATGAAGTGTTGTTGTATGATACGCCATTAAAATTGACATTTGACCATACCCAGTGAGTATTTGTAGTGATCCTCTATTAAGCGGCCACCTGTATAATTAAAGCGGTCTCGTGTATGTGTAGCCGTTATATACAGCTTCGCCTGTAATTGTTTTCTCAACTCGTAGATTAAATCACATGAATTACAACTAAGTGTAGATAAAATACTCTATAGTTTCGAGATAACTTTTTCACGGGCGGAGAGGGAGGCCGAGTCAGCGATTATCCGATAGATCAGCGCTTTCACATAATTCACAAAATTCTCACAAAATTCCTCGAAATGGAAACGTATACTCCAGGAAGAGAGAATTCTTTGATCATATTTATAGTAACACCAAATTATGAGTCTTGGTGGAGTATAAATTTAGTGGTAAACACGGTTAGTGATTGGGGGATTAGGTGATCATTGAATCGTTAACATTCAAAAATAATGAGACACTCCTATGGCAAGCCAAACCTGACAAAAGTGTATCGAGTTTCCGTTTAGTAATCCAGATAAAGGGATTGATAGTCGAGATAAAGAGATTGATGGTCGAGATAAAGAGATTGGTGGTTGAGATAAAGAGATTGGTGGTTGAGATAAAAGAGATTGGTGGTTGAGATAAATTAAAAGAGATTGATGGTCGAGATAAAGAGATTGAGGGTCCAGATAAAGAGATTGAGGGTCCAGATAAAGAGATTGGTGGTTGAGATAAATTACGTCGCGATCTGTATCTAGCCTGCAAACAGGCTCTCTCGAGGGCCTGCCCGCAGCGATCTAGACCATAGCAGTGCCACGTGACGATAATAAAATGGCGTCTGATGTTGAAGAGCCCGGCGACTTTCTTGAATCCCTCAACACGTTATTTAACCAAATCCAGCGATCTTTAAGTATCCATGATCCAATATGTATAGAGCACTACAAGAATAAGCTTGAAAACTACATTTCAATTGTTGTTGCTATGTTGTAACAACACGACCCAGAGAGAGACAGTGCAGTCAGAAGACACACAACTGGCACAAGAAGCGTCCTTAAGCACGCTGCTTAATGATCTACTTGCTGGTATGGAACAAGAGCTGGGAAAGCTATCAGAAGTCGAAATACGTCCTACGGAGGAAAGAAGGGAAATTATTTCCTTGCTACCAAGTACCCTCTCAGCTTTTTTCTTCAGCGTGTTTTTCTTCACGCACATGCTTCGCACACCCACTAATCTGGTGGCCAGGTGATCAGCACCCCTGCTCTGAAAAATCTGCCTTAAAGGCTCTGATTAAAAAACGTAGAATCACATATATAAATCGCATATGAATGGATACTACAGAATCTTACCTGACACTCTCTCCGCCTCGTAGACCTTGCGTTTAACAATTCGCGACTTGGAGGCACGTATACGGGTTTTTCTTTAAACAATCGATGTAGAATGACACCGTCAATACCAGGCTGACCAGGTGCCAAGGTTGGTCTGACCAACGCCGTATGGATTGACATGAGTAACTCTGTGTCTACTAGGTCAGGGATTTTGCTGTCGAATGCCTCTATAATCTTCGTTTCAATCTGAGTTTCTGACATGCCTTTAGTAAATTGGCAAGCCGTTACGACGTGGCCATTCTCTGACAACAGAACACGCGCTCCCTGACGCGGCACAATTGTCTCATTGGCCGCTTAATAGAATCAGATCGCGCAAGAACGGTCTGTTGTCAATGGATCTGGCGGTGTTCTTTGTTGATCTTCGGGTCGACGTCGATGATGATGGTCTTTGCCGAGTGGGAAAGTAACGTCTTACGCCAAAGGCAGCACCACGACGAACGGGGAGGGCTTCTTGTCTTGAACTGGTTGCTTGACTGGCTTCGGCCGTTTCAGGACGTTCACATTGGCAGTGTTTATGGTATCATCGCCTCGGCGTCGATTGCTACCAAAGACACGCCTAACTTCTTCGTTTACTTCGCTGTTTGCGCGAGTAGATATTGCTTCAGATAGTTGCTCTACCCTGTTCAACAGTTCGCCAATGATTCTATTATTCCTACTTGAATCAGAATTACCCGCCATCATAAATATTAACCCCCACGATGAGCTTTAAGCTCTTGGGGTTAATGTATTAATAAAATATTGTTTAAATAAAAATATATATATATATATATTAAACACTGAACACATGTGATACTATTCGCGACGCGTAAACTAGGGGTACATGGGATACTAGTTACTGAATGTGACCAGTGGATATGACCACTTTAGTTTATGCCTATTTAAAGTACCGGCCATTGATTTATGGTTATAACCGCTGACCGATATATACAGTCGGAAATCTCAACCACCAATCTCTTTTATCTCAACCACCAATCTCTTTATCTCAACCACCAATCTCTTTTATCTCAACCATCAATCTCTTTATCTCAACTACCAATCTCTTTATCTCGACCATCAATCTCTTTATCTCGACCATCAATCTCTTTATCTGGATTACTAAACGGAAACTCGATACACTTTTGTCAGGTTTGGCTTGCCATACACTCCATTCCGTAGTTTAATGAAGTCATCCACATCTTCTGGCGTGTGTGTTTTTATTTCGATCAACCCTTTTGTGTGAAACCGTTGATCGATCTATCGCCGATTCAGCTTCCCTCTTTGCCCGTGGAAGATCACCGTTAAATATGCTGTATCGTGCCACAGTGCCGCTACCACGCTACGGCGCAAGTTGTGCACCAACAGTAACTACCTAGTTTGTTTTACAATGCATTTATCTGACAGTCAGCGTCTAAATAACTACATGTCCGCTTTTCTGTAATTCCTAATTTCCAGCCTGTTTGCGAATCGGCGAGTTGCGATGGTGATATAATAGTAATAATACTTATGATTTTGACAAGTCCCAACTTATAAATTTAATTGCACAGTATAAAAAATAAGGGAAATTTATACAACAGTGAACTCGGTAATAACAATGAACCTAGCACAGCACATGGTCACACCGTCACAGTATTGAAAGAATTCCTAACAAAGATTCCTATACAAGATCGAATTCAACGACAGCGGATATACGTGGCGTGGTCGGCGGCCGTCAGCCCCTAGCGTGGGCCAGGCCCCCGAGCAGTTGCCTCGGCTAACCCCCCCCCCTTTTCGGCGTTCCTGCCTTTAACCAATAACGCCCCTCATACTCTATGTTGATTTCAGGCTCCTGGTTGACAAGCATAGGTGGCCAAAGACTTTTGTATAATTAATTTTACACCGCATCTCAATTACCTCTTATTCAGGTCAGTGTAGAATCAGTCATTCAAACATTTAAAGGGAATATAGAAAAAGCAATTCAACTGATCGTCACTGCTGTCCCAAAAATTGTAGAAAGAAAATGGGATTCTGAAATAGAAAAATTAAAGGTAAGTACTGCTATATATTAGGCCAGACTTTTTTTATTAATTGGCTTACGGGTTTGTTTTGGTTGGTAGGCCGGGAAAAAAAGATATGGCAGAAACATTTTTTTTCCACGAAAGAACTACTACGCATTGTTTCTTAAAGCTTGTGTTACTTAATATTTGTTGTAAGACATAACTGACACCTTATTTTACGTTGTGAGACTGCGTTAATTTGTGAGACCTTATGTTACGTCGTTGTGAAACCTTACATTGTGAGACCTTGCCTTATATGTTACGTTGTGAAACATTGAAACCTTACGCTACTTTGTGAAACTTTATGATGAGACTCCGTTTTACGTTGTAAAACCTAACGTTACGTTGTGAGACTTTACGTTACGTTGTGAGACGGTTGTTACGTTTTCCCAATTTTACGGTTTTACCGTCGGCGGTTCGGTGGGTAAACTGATTAATTAAAGTGCTTATATCACTTGTGGGGTTTTAACGTATTTAAATAGAGCAGAAAAAATCAGTTAATAAGTTATTTTGCCGTTTTTGATTTAGTCAAATAGTTCCTGACATATTGGCTTCTGAACATGCTAATTCTCAAAAATTTCCGTCGTTCATTTTAACACCTTGGGGGCCTGGGACTCAGGAACGATAATCCAAAACAACTACGTTTCGGCTTATTGATCCACAAAAACACATATATTTGACTGAAAAATCGAAATGTCGAGCTTACACCCGTTTTCCAGTACGCACGAGAGTTCCAACTAAGAAAACAGTCGGCTTAGGTTCCTGAGTCCCAGGCCCCCGTGCTTAAAAATGAACGACGGAAATTTTTGACGAAAAGCCGAAATTGGCATGTTTAAAGGCTTATATCTCAGAAACTATTAAAGTAATCAAAAACGGCAAAATAACTTATTAACTAACTTTTTTTGCTCTATTCAAATACGTTAAAACCCCACAAGTGATATAAGCACTTTAAAAGAAAGTCGTCTGGCTTTATGGGTGTTATTATGATCTCTAGGGTTTATTTATTTCATTATGTATGCTATACATGCAGCTAACTTAAAAATATTTATTTTCAGAAATCAATTAGTGAAGCGGTCATGATGCCTTCTGACAAGTGATGTGTGTGGTAATGATCAATGAAGCCATTTATTTACAACAAAACCAGGAAGAACCAGGTCGGAATGAGCCAATTGTGGAATCTGAGAGGGTGTTTGTATAAAGAGGGCTAGTCCTTTATGCTCATGCGTGCAATAACTCTTTTCAGTTATCTTAAAGAGCCTATGGCACGAAAATCCTGTCTTATTTGAAAGAACACTTACAATGACAACGTAACATCTTTTGCAGTTTTTGATATATATGTATATGTATATGTATATATATATATATATATATATATATATATATATATATATATATATATATATATATATATATATATATATATATATATATATATAGTTCAATCTACAGACACGGTGTTTCGCTGTACAACAGCTCATCAGTGTAGCTTGAAACAATCTGAATGAATTTCAACAATTACTTATACACATGCGATCGTCGGTGACAACCGCATGTGGGACAGCATCGGTGAAATACATTCAGATAGCGTGAAGTGCGCATGGGCCCAGAGTGCTCAAACTTCCACAAGGGAATATATATATATATATATATATATATATATATATATATATATATATATATATATATATATATATATATATATTATAGCTTCAAATATCAAATATAATAGTCAGTTAGCCGTGACTTTTTTAATTATAAAGTTTATGTGTTGTATTCGCAGGTGAATAGTGTTTTTCACGCAATCTGATTGGTTCACGCTAAGAATCGGCGTTAATGGGATAACAGAACCTCTAATAGGCGAGTTTCAGGGTGTTGCGCGCGCATCATTTTTCAAAAAAAGTGGCCAACTCTACTCAAAGTAAGCATATTGTTTAAAATAAACAAAGTATAGATACAGTTTCTGGATGTTTATTCTGCTGCTGCTGTTGTTGGCTCGCTAGCATGTCTGTTTGCCTTTGCTTACTTTGTGGGGAGTCCGCCAATTCCTTAGCAAAATTATGCGCGCGCAATACCCTGAAATTCGCCTATTCTAAAACCTAATAAGCAATTTTGCCGGGTAGCGATAGCAAGTACGACCATTATCCCCCCACATTCGATGGTGAACATCCTGTACAAAGTAGATGGGGCACAGCAAGAGAACAAATGACAGGTGTGCTAGAGGCAGAATCACGGTTTGAAGAAAGAAACAAGATTGGGATAATAAAAGTAGCTGCTACGGTAAAGGAAGGAACTATTCCAGTTCTGTTCTTTAATTCACAATCAAAGCCTAGACGAATTTTTAGAGAAAGTACCGTGGGACATTTGTTCATTTTGGTAGAAACAGAAGAAGAATCACCAGAAGAAGAATCACCATGGTACAAATGCGTTAAAATAACCGATCAGCAGCCCAACGCAAATAAGTCAAACAACCTGCATTGCGGAGAGGTGAAAAAGAGTGATCTTAATAAGATTCGCAAAGAAATTGCTGAACTATTCAAGATAAACAATCCATCAATTCCGGTTGACGAGAAAGAACGAATTCACGAGATCGTAGCACGCCATAGTAGGCCTAATGTCTTATCAAAGGGCGCGCACGACGTACCTGTCGTTTGGGCAGCGATAAAGCATCAAACAAGAAGTAGAAGCACTGTTGGCCAGCGACGTTATCGAACCGTCAAACTCCCCGTGGTGTTATCCTGTAATCTTGGTGGCCACGAAGGATGGCTCTAAAAGATTTTGTGTAGATTATCGCAAGTTGAATGAAGTTACCAGAAAAGATGTCTTCCCTCTTCCAAGATGTGAAGACATCCTACATGCAATGTCATTGGCAGTCTACTTCACTCACCTGGACTTGGTGAGAGGTTATTGGCAAATAAGCGTTGAAGAACAAAATCGAGAGAAAACGGCATTTTCGACGGTGACGGACATTATCAATTTAAAAGAATGCCATTCGGTTTGACAAATGCACCAGCCGCTTCACGCGCAATGAATATCATTCTACAAGGGCTTAACTGGTTGGATTGCCTCGTTTATTTGGACGACATTATTATCTTTGCAAAGACGTTGGTGGTCGCCTTGAAAATGCTGGTCTCGAGTTGAACGCCGGGGAGTGGAAAATTCTGAACGAAGAAATCGTGATCCTGGGGCACGTGATCAGCCGCCGTGGAATTTCAACGGATCCGGAAAAGACCAAAGCGTAGCCAATTCCTTGTGACTTGACAAGTCTACGTTCCTTCCTTGGCTGTGCCTGCTACTACCGCCAGTTCATCTCGAAACTATATGCAGATATCGCTACTCCTTTACACAAACTGGAACAAAAGGGAATAAAATACCATTGGAGTAAGGAATGGCAAACAGCCTTTACGAAGTTGAAAGAAAAGTTAACAACTGCTCCTGTGCTAGCCTATCCAAGAAGTGATACGCCGTTCATGGTAGACACGGATGCAAGCAACATGGGACTGGGTGCCGTATTATCTTAAGTGCAAGACGGCGAGGAAAGGGGATCTGCGGCGAAAACCTTATCAAAAGCGGGACGCAATTATAGCACCACACGGAAAGAACTGTCAGCAATGGAATGGGGACTGGAATACTTCGAACCATACCTATGGGGAAACCACTTCACTGTTCGTACAGACCACAGTGCGTTGAGGTGGCTACGAAGTTTCAAAAATCCAAAAGGGCAAGTGGCACGCTCGTTGGAAAGGCTTTCTGAATTCGATTTCACCGTGGGACATCGGGTAGGCAGACTCCATGGAAACGCTGACGGAATGTCAAGGATTCCTCCGTCAAACGCGAGTAAAGAAAATCATGTTTCTGTCGTAGCACCATGCAGGTTCAAGAACGACGACGACAAATAACTCGGAACTAGCACTATATCAAGCCGAAGATCACTCAATAAACCAAGCTTTCTCATGGATCGAGAAAGGTAGACGACCGCCAAGAGAGGAAATAGCCAGCATGGGTCCCTTTACCTCGTCACTGTGGAGCCAATTTTCTAGACTAAAGTTGGTTAATGGAATCCTCTATCGAGAGTACGAGAGCGAGGATGGAACGTCCATTAAACTGCAGCTATGTCTACCAAGAAAGTTAATTCCGGAAGTGTTGACAACCCTCCATGATCTACCGACGTCTGGCCATTTGGGAATTAACAAGATGACGGAGAGAGTGAAGGAACGATACTACTGGAAAGGATGGAGAGACGACGTTGAAGAGCATTGTAACAGCTGCAAACGATGCGCAAAACACAACTCGCTGCAAAGAAAAGCTCGAACACCTCTAGTAACAAACATCACAGGATGCCCACTGGAACGTGTAACTCTGGATGTTATTGGCCCGCTACCAAAATCCAAGCAAGGTAACAGATTTATTCCCGTAATAACTGACTACTTTACAAAATGGCCAGGAGCCTACCCTATTTCAGACCACAGAGCCCAAACTATGGCAAGTATAAACTTGTTGATGAGTGGATTACACGTTACGGAGTGATGCAGTTTCTGCATTCAGATGAATGGCGCGATTTTGAAAGTGAAGTTTTTCAGTCTGTTATCAGACTCCTTGGAATAAAAAAGACCCGCACCACACTTTACCATCCACAGAGTGATGGCCTTGTCGAAAGAATTAACCGAACGTTAAAAAGTATATGCTGTCCAAGGTAGTGAGCGAAGACCAAAGCGATTGGGATTACTGGATTCATCAGGTGCTGGTGGCGTACCGAACAGCTGTTCAATCGTATACTGGTGTCACACCATTTCGCATGATGTTTGGGCGAGAAGCACGTCTGCCAGTGGATCTCGTAATTGCATGGTGACCCGCACGACCAGAAAGTGCCCAAACTGAGGAAGAAATTATTGAACCCACCGTCCTGACCGGAAGCGCCCAAACTGCATGAGGAAGAACTTATGGAACCCATGCACCACCCACGCGAATTCAGATCTGAGGGAACAAGAAAATAGAGGTACTACACGATCAATTCGAAATCGGATTCGGCCCGTCTGGACGAAAGACTATATTTTAACTTAACCGTTTAATTGTTGTAAATATTATTTGTAAGGAAATTTGTGAGGTGCTAATCTCGACACGCGTGGAGTCATTTTACACGCGTGTAGAAAAAGCAAGGGAGACGAAAATCTGGAAATAGTTTATATTTAACAATTAGACAACTCGCCCTCGTTTTCTATGTCTAATTGTTTTAGTATAAATTTACCAACAAAAGTTAAATAAATTCTCGACCATAACATATTCTTTGAGGCTCGTTTAATACATTTTTAACAGCCAACAACAAACGTTCAACAGTCATTTCGGACATCTGCTTGGCCCGTACAGTAATTGATGGAAAAGAAAAGTTTTCTTGCATAATTTAGCATGGATTTTCATGTACAATATTGAAACAATATATATCCACTCATTTGTTTTGTAAAAGTGACAAAAAGTTGAAAGAAACATTCAATTTAGCATATAGTTTACATCACGAAATCTTGTCAACAGCTAGCGTAATTTTGAAATGTGTTTTGTTTGCAGTTATTTCGTTTTAAACGAACACAGATAAACAATTTAACGATCTTACCATTAATAATTTCCATTCTAACCATTTTGTAGCCGTTTTTGTTTTCTGTAGAACGTTTGCTTCGCCTAAATGTCCAATTTCTTCTTTCATTTGCCCACTCCGTTATAATTTCGGCATTTCGGCGCCATTGTTGCTTAACAGAACAACCGCTGGCTCTAATGATCACTGTTCGTGCTATACTACGCATTTTGTCATTGGTCAATTTTTTTAAAAGAATGACTTTCATTGGTTTATCCCAGAGGTTTATATCACCAATTATAAACTCCTGCAATAGCCAATGAAATTCGAGGATTTGCAGTATAAACTTGTAAATTTATACTAAATATATATATACGTCGTAGGGTGTCACGCGGTAAGAATTGTTGGATACTGGTGACTAGCGACGAAGAAAACTATAAAGTATAAACTCTCAAACAAATAGTATTTTGCTTTCGTTTATTTAAACGAAACGAAATGCAGCACGAAGAAAAGGACAAAGAAAAGAAGGATACAAACAACCCGTTTAATATATCTTGAAGAGAAACCAAGAAACCAAAACTCGATCTGAATTCCAGTGTTTGTAGTCACTCCGTGGTCAAATCATTTTAAAGTTAACGGTAGGATTCTTGTTTGTTTTCAAGTTTACAGCTTCACGTTTTTGTGCTTTCCCTTTGCTCGTCCAAACCATAAATCAGCTTATTAACTAAAGCTAACTTAAAACACTACCTTTATAAGCTTATCTAGACGTGATGTTTTTCATTAGCATTGCATGCACTTTATATATACTCATGGGCTTTGGCGATTTTTTTGGTTGTATTTCCAAATTTTCGACTGAAACGTTGTCTGTTTAATACTTATTTCTAGAATTCGATTCTAGTGAATTGTTTTTTTATCTCGGACTCTATTATAAATGTAATTTTTGAGCTGTTGACTTTTATTAATTCTGCCTTTGCAAAACATGTTTGCATATAGATTATTCTTAGCCAGCTTTAATGTCCTTTTGAAACCTCTTAAAACAATATAATTTTTACAACAAGAATTTAATAATGAAATCTAAAATTTGCTTTGATATGTTCAACTTTCATTAAATGATTTAAATCAGTTTTGTCATCCTAGCCATAAATTCTATAATTATCCCAAGGATTTAATATAATTTGTTTTTATATCTGTTTGTTTTTATATTGGCTGTATATCAGGAGTGCTTATTTTAATCAGGGGATGGGTGGGTGGGGGTGTTTCAAAAAAGCATGTAAAAGCGGGCGAGGGGTTGTTGCGTTCAATGTATTTCTATATAGTATATAAGTTTAAACAATTGTGCCACGTTTATACACAAGTTGTCGTAGCTCGCACGCCATTTGACGTGAGTTTGAGTTGACAGTTGACTTTGAACACGAGTTCGTTGATTTAGTCGGGTTTTGTTTTATAATACAATTTAAGCCTTTTACTTACAATAAAGTTGATTATTCTACACTGGTGGCAGCGGTGTTATTTCATTATGAAAACTTTTTTTCCATTTATTTAGCTTTCTTTTTTACTTTTACTGCCCTTTTATTTACGAAACAAGCACAAAAATGAGTAAGATCACTCTTTTTCACCACTCCGCAAATGCAATGCAAGTTGTTTGACTTCTTTGCGTTGGGCTGCTGATCGGTTATTTTTAACGCTTTTGTACCATGGCGATTCTTCTTCTGGTGATTCTTCCCATCGCCCACGGTACTTTCTCGAAAAATTCGTCTAGGCTTTGATTGTGAATTAAAGAACCGAACTGGAATAGTTCCTTCCTTTACCGCAGCAGCTACATTTATGATCTTGTTTCTTTCTTCAAACCATGATTCTGGCTCTAACACACCTGTCATTTGTTCTCTGGCCGTGCCCCGATCTACTTTGCACAGAATATTCTTCATCGAATGTGGGGGGATAATGGTCGTACTTGCTATCGCTACCCCGGCAAACTTGCTTATTAGGTTTTAGAATTAGAGGTTTTGTCATCCCACGCCGATAGTTCCTTGTGCGAAGTCAATGACAAACCTGTGTGATTTAAGGAAGTCCATGCCGATAAGCATATCTTGGGCCAGGTCGTCGCATATTTGTAGCTATACATGCTAGCTTTGGCGCCCCTTCTGCAACCCCCAGCTGCCACCACGCCACTGGTTGTAGGTCTTCGTTTTTGAACCTTCCCGCGTTTCTGTAGCAACCGTTTTGAGCGTCTGACCATTTCTGATGAAGACTCGAAGCACCGAGTCGAAAGCTCAACAGAGAACATTATCTTCGACACATTATGCCTGGATTACAAATATTCAAGTCACACACATATATATATATATATATATATATGTGTATGTATGCCGAAACAGATAACGTAAGTGCCTACGCAGCACGCTACTTTTATTTTCTAATAATACTGATATAGTCCTGATGGCCACTAGGTCCAATTTCTGGAAGGCACTAACTACATCACATCCAGGTCAGTCTGGTGAAGTATTTAATTGGGTTGCCCCCTATATAAGAGCATGGGAATAAATTTGTAATCAACAGTGTGATTGGCTACTTACAGCCAATCAGAAAACTCATTCATCTATTAAGGTAAGTCTTTCTTGGAATACTTGGTCAGTGGTGCATGTGGTGGCTGAAGAATGATTTTAGTACTTTTTACTAATTTATTCTAAATAACACTAATAACACTAAACCCTATCGGTCCCAAATGACCTAAGCCAAACTATTAACATTTATAATTTGATATTAAAAGTTATGACAGTTATTATAAAAGTTGGGCTGAATCGTCTTTTGTGGAGTTTTTATGACGTTTCATAACCTTGAAACTTCTTCCATAACCTTCAGACTCTAGATTTCAAAACTTTCCGGG
Source organism: Paragorgia papillata (assembly GCA_035771165.1). NCBI lineage: Eukaryota > Metazoa > Cnidaria > Anthozoa > Scleralcyonacea > Coralliidae > Paragorgia > Paragorgia papillata. The sequence continues at coordinate 46,053 of JAWNZC010000184.1, forward strand.
GGGGACATGCCCCCCAACCCCAACCTCCCTAGAAATTTCTCACCCCTTCAGCACTCGATTTTCAGCCCCCCTCATTAATGTCCCAGCTACACCACTCAGACCACTGATCTTGGTGGCCTGAAGATTACTGGAAATCAAGTGTAGTGAGCCCAGGGGACTTCCACCTATATTGAGAACAATGTATCCATTCCTTGCACATTATCATTTATGCACACAAGTAAAATACATCAATTTTCCCAAAACATGAAGCACAATTTGGAAATAGTCTATTGACATATTACTTCTGCATGTATATACATAGTTCCTCTTGGCTAAAGTGAATGAATAATAAAATTAGCCACAATATTACTTTAAGAATATATATAAATAATTTATCCATTTATAAATAATTTACTGTTCATTTTTAAAGTCAGTGCATACTGAGGTCACCCAATCTTGACATTTTCTTAGCAAGCTGGGGAAGTGTTTTTTTTTTATGTACTGTACATGTAACTATCATCTAATATGCTATACATGTAAAAATACAGTAGAATCATACTATGTAAAACTCTGAAATGAAATGAGAAACTTCAAAATAATGATCATGTGAGAGCTTCAAATAGCACAATTCTAATGTACTTTTTGTTATCAGGAAAATCTTAAAGGTGGTGAATGGCCCAGATTTTAGAGAACCAAATATTGTAGCCTTCTGGTGAAAACTCATAATTAATTTACCCCAGCTGATAAAGGACTTCAGCTCAAAATATCAGTGGCTCATTCTCTAAAACCTCAGCAGTTCACATCATATAACCCATTCTTGCCTAAAGCATGCTCTTTTATTTCACTATCTACTGCCATAGAATTTTACTGTCATGCCTGGGCAGCACTCTACTCTTGTGCATTTGGTTTGAAATATTTCTAATAAAATCTAATTTGGTACGATACTTAGTATCATTGTCACATTGTACAGTTGCAAGAAACTTACGAAGTTCACTTAAATCAATCTTTTAAACAGATTTTCCTTTGACAAGTATATCATCTGATATTAGCTAGCCCATATAAATATTACCACACACAAGCACATCTATGGCAGTAAGATTTGAAGCATTCTTGAATAGATTAACCCATTGCTGTCTGCACCAGCCAAAAACAGCTGTCTAAATGCCAGACAATTTTACTCATCCAAGGGAGAACCTTCAGACAGCTTAGGCAGCAATAGGTTATTAAGTGATTAACCCATTGCGGTCTGTGCTGACCCAAAACAACCCCTTTACTATTTTACTCTGTCTAAACACCAGACAATTTTATTTGTCCAAGGGAGAACCTTCAGACAGCCTAGGCAGCATTGGCAGCAATAGGTTAACCAATTACTACATACCATAAACTTCCAATAATAAGCACCGCTTTCTAGGATGACATTCGAGAGAACTGATTTTGGGGAAGGATAGGATTATATGCCCATTTACACTCCGCTTGATTTTTGGTACAGCTCGGTTAAATTGTTACCCGTACCAATTTTATCCGTGCTCGGACCTTGTAAATAGGTAGTCCGAGCACAGGTAAAATTGGTACAGGTACCATTTTTACCCGAGCTGTACCAAAAATTGAGCGTAGTGTAAATGGGGCTTATGTTTAGCAGGAAATTTGTCATTGTAAAATAAGTCATTTATTAATATATATTATACAATCCCATTGGCTTATTTTTGGGTGCTTATTATAGGAAGGTTACAAATTTTACTTTTATAAGCTTTTTGCCCATTGTAGATAAAAAAATAAATTGAATAAATAACCAAAAGAGCCCAAAAACTTCAAAGAAACAAACAACATAAAGCTAGTAAATAAAATAAATCCAAAAAATAGAACAAAAAAGACAAAATCAGTTTAAGTAAATTTTAATAATAAGAGAAAAAAAGAACAAAATCGAACAAAATAATTGAACCATACAATAAAGTGAATAAGTGATAAGCAAAATATAGGAAAAAAACTTAATACAACATAAATGTCATAATATAATGTTGGGCTTTCAAACACAAAAGTTCAAAGCAAAAAGTAAATAAAGGCAAAAAAGCTAAAGTACTTTAACACGAAAGGTATAACGTTAAATTACGTAATACCTCATTTTACTCCAGACTGAGGCTGGCAGCTTGTCAATGTTTTAGACATTGCCATAAAAAACCGCCTTTATACAGATTTTTCTCTCACCAATTTTCCGTTAAAATTAGACAACATGACACATGACCGTTTTAAGAAGACAAGTTGGGAAATAAACTACTTTTAAAGCTTATTTATTCTTTGGCGTTTTGAACGAAACTTGAAGTGCCTTGCCATGTGGCATCGGTTTGCCATTGAGGCCAACAATGGCGTTGAAGGCTGCTTGATATTCAGGCATGTTTACAAATCCGAAGCCACGCGACTTGCTCTGCGTATCGCGGACGATTTTCGTATTCAAAATCGCGCCGTAAGGACCAAACATTTCGTACAATAGCTTCTCATCGGAGTCGGGAGGAAGATTGTACACGAAAATACACCAAGACGTATTACTGAACGAATTACTCTGGCCTCCCGATCCCATGCTCATCGACATCGGAGTGCTCGCGACCGGGTTGAGAGGCGAATATCTATAGCTTGTTCCTTGAGAAAATACTGGCCCAACGTTTCCATTTCCGTAACCTCGACCACGGCCAGCGTGAACGTCGTTACCATTCGGAGTTGTCATGTGGGGATCGGGCATTCTCATCATTTGCTTATTCACGTGGGGCGGATTGGCGAATTTCACAGTTAGCTGTTTTTGTGACCCTTCGGGGATTGTTCCATTCAAGTTTCTTATGGCAACTTCGGCTTGACTGCGCTTGTCGAAGCGAATAAAACCAGCCCCACGACTCTTGCCGTCCGGATGGGAAAGGATCTTCGACGTGATGATTACACCGAAACCGGTGAACATCGATTCGAATTCTTCGACTGTCATGGTCTCCGGTAAACCACTGACATACAAATTGGCGTTCTTGATATCGGAAGACGATGGCCGGGCATAACTCACTTTGATCGTTTTATCTTGCAGTCGCAGCTTGTCGAGAGTCCCAATGGCCTTTTTGGCGTCTTCTGGTGTCTTGTAGTTTACAAAAGCATAGCCCATACTATGCTGACTGATTTTATCTCGGATCAACTTGCACTCTCGCACTTCACCGACCGAACTAAATAGCTTGCCAATTTCCTCTTCGGTCATACTCTGGGGCAAATAGTTCACGATCAGATTGTTGTTGTCGTCTGATTCTTCTGTATACGACGAATCCATGTTTTGAAAAAGAGTTGAACAGAAAAATAAAATAAAACAGAAAAGCGACAACTAAAACGAACCCTTGTTTGACTTCGAGCCGATCCTGTCAGTTGTTTGGCACGTTCACGTTGCTTTGTCGAGAAATGGACCACTCGCTGCTGGTCTTAGAAAGTGCATCGTCATTGGCTGGAATGGCTATCCCTACACCAATAGAAACTGGTTTAATAACTTCCCGCTTTAACGCGGAGATAAGACCCTTGGTCTACGAGATTGTTTGCTGATGGCCGGAATTTGTAACTATGCCCCTCTCGCAGAGTAACGTAATTTTCCGCCATTGACGTCATTTTCAGCCTTTTGAATTCTATTCGAAATATACAAAAGCTGAGTCAAAAATAAACGAAATTGAAAAGAATTCAAAAGAAAAATTGAAAAGAAATTGACGTCAAAGGGTGAAAATTACGTATTCAATACTCATTAAAAGGGTCTATACGAGCGATTTTTGCTGCGTTTTAATTATTTCCTCCGGATGGATGCATTTGAATAGATGACTTAACTTAAGAGTCAAAGTACTGAACCTAATTTTGTTCTTCCATTCGATTGCATGTGTCAGAGGGAGACTGAAATCGCAGCAAAGATCGCCTCAAAAATCCCCGTTCACATGAGGCGGGAAAATCTCACGCGCTGCCAAGATGCGGTTACTATGACTGCAAAAAGGAATTATAGCACCCTGTGTGCTATATTTTCAGAAAAACGAACGTAATGTTGCTTTGTTATGTCATTGTGCATGCATTTCTCAAATAGTCGTAATGAGATTTTCGTGCATAAAAGAAACGGCTAACCGGTCTACTGCAGCCTCGCATGAACGATTTGAAAAATGTATGATCTTTATTTACTGTATATACAATCTCGTTCCCAGAGCCCACGTTCCCCACCCGGGAAACGAGAGACTCGTGTGACGCCATCACAGGATTCTTGTTATCCGGAAAAAGAGTTATATAGAGTTCACTGTGTTCATGCATCAGCCAATGAAATATCGATGTGAAACCGATCGATTATCCCAGAGTCTCTCGTTTCCCGGGTGGGGAACGTGGGCTCTGGGAACGATATTGTATATACAGTAAATAAAAATCATACATTTTTCAAATCTTTACTATTATCATCGCCATTTGATTGGTAGATTAGTGATCACGTGGTATTGAATAGAATTCCATTGCATTTTTCTTCCATTCACAGTGCAAATAATCTATTTGTAAGATCTATTTTGAAAGGATCTATTTTGGTGTGCTATAAAACAAATATAAGTGATTATGTTTTTTCGTTTGTTTTTGCTGTACAAGCTGTCGCAAGTTAAACTCAGAGAAAAACAGTCTCAGCCTCCAGACGGGACTCGAACCCACAACCTTCCGAATGTCAGCTGGGCGCTCTCACTATTGAGCAACTGAACTCAGATGGTGGGAACTAGTAGTCAGACCGTACATGTATCACAAGTGCTCGTTAGGCTACAAGTCGCATTGTGTCAGTTTATTTTCAGTAAATGTTTTTCTATATTAACATATAGATGATGATTATGTTATATTTTGTTTTTATCTAAAAATGTTTCATATAAAAAATATATTAATATCTTAAACGTAGCTCCTTCATATAGGATCGCGTTTCTCTCTGACGAAGAGCCTTCGCTCGAAACGAATTAGAAATCTACGTTCAATAATTTCGGCAGTATGCTCTCCAATTCGTTTTGCGCATGACCCGCCATCTTTGTTTTGTGGGTCTCAAAGTATAGCTGATCAGTGTAAACTGTTCTGAGCAACATAGCAGAAAACCGAGGATGTCTTCGGATTTCTACTATTTCCTCTGAAAATGTTTTGTTTTGAGTACAAGTAAAGAAGAGGAAGCAAGAAAACTACAGTAAAAACCCGCTAACAAGAACCTACATTTTATCAAATCAGCCTGGGATAGGTTCTTATATTCTTATATATTTTTATATAAATAAATTCTTAATTTCAGCCTGAGGTTCTTAATAGTGGTAGGTTCTTGTTAGCGGGTTTTTACTGTAATTACAATCTTGAAAGAGGTATCAGCATATTCAGTTCATACTGTAAATAAAGATGTGAACATGCATTAGTTTTAATTTCGTACATGCGCAAAACGGACTAAAGGGCACCTTTAAAGTAGAATATCAAGGTTTACTAGGTAAAATATGCATCAAAAGTATACCTTTTGGCAACGCCAGTCAGTTTCGTTAAAACAACACCAAAAAAAAATCAAAACAAAGATCAACAACGTTTACCCGGAACACTCGATTGTGGCTTGGACAGGATTGTAAGGTGATAAAATCATTTGAAACGTCAACATAGTCATCTGAATGTGGGAATATGAAGAATCTGAACTCTGAAGAAAAGCCACTTAAAAACCTCAGTTAGAAAACAAGCGTACTCCCGCCATTCCGTGACATCACAATTTTCAACTAGGTTTCAACCATTTTGCAAACTGATCAGTGAAATGCGATCAGTAACCAATCAAAGGGCTTAAAACGCCCCATGCGCACGCGCATATTAGTTTACTATCCATTCTTTTTATTATCCATGGTATAATAGGTGCAGGTGGCGCCCCACGAGCTAAAGAAATTTTGTATAGCCACAGGCCTAGGATATGCATGTATGATTGGATATATTATTGCATGGGCTATGCAATATATGCAATCCCACACGTAATAGCTTACCGCTCTGAAATTACAATACGACTATCAGAGGTCCCGTGGGAAATCAATTCTCATTGTTAACTATAGCACACCTGCAAATCATCTATAAGTTCATTAAAACCCACTAAGAATCATAAACTATAGCCAATCATATAAGCCTAAATCTCGTCCTACTTGAAACTACTGTAGTGATTAATTCAACGTTTCTTGCTTTCCGTCATTTTCTCGTCTGTTTACGGTGGACGGACCGGATCGAAACGTTACTGGAATCGCCGAATGATGAATTCAAAACAGACGAAACGCTTGAGTATCTACAAAAGTAAGCTCAAGGAATCCCCAAACGATGGCTACGAGGCGTCAACGCAGTTTGGTGACGTTCTTAGTATGCACGTCGGTTCACCGGGGCCTGGCGGGATTGTCCAGAACAGCTACAAGCTGACGCCAGATAGGAACTTCCCGGTCAAGGAAGTGCAAGAAATCCTAGAAAGTACGTTGAGTGAACATTTTAAGGACAAAAAATACGAGGACGTCAAGTGTTCAGACCTTTGCCCTTCGTTAAGCAGAATTATCCAGGATAAAGTGAAAGATATAGGCCTGCGGAGGTACAAGCTTGTCACCATGGTCTACATCGGAGAGAACAGAGGGCAGAGTGCACGTGTGACCAGTAGGTGTCTTTGGAACGAAAAATATGACAGTTATGCATCGGCCAGTTATTACAGCGAAACAATATTTGCACAAGCCACTGTATATGGCGTATACCTTGAGTGATGGAAACCATAGCAACGCTGTAATGAAGTTTGTTTGAGAAAGTGAATCGGACAGTCCGACTCGAGAATTTCTTAGCCAATGTAAATACTGTATTTTGTCTCTATATATCAGTAAGCTGATGTATACACCGATTTCCTCAAGTAATGTTTCTCATCTTGTGCCCGCAGTTAAGACACCGCCGAACTAAACAATAAATGGCATTATATATTGTAGATATGAGTCGTTGATTTTGTAAACACTATAATAAAAGTGTTTTGCAATAGAAGCCACTATAGACTTTCGAAATATATCATGCATTACAAAAAGCATTACACTTTAAACCGTTTTCTGTAATATATATAACTCTTCACGTTTATGGCACGTTACAATGCATTTGATAAATGAGCCACAAAATCCCAAAATTTGTCCCAGGCAACGTTGACAAGGCTTAAGCCCATAAATTATGACTATTGAAATGTAAATTGTAACGACATGAAATAAAATATTGATGTCACAAAAGGACGACAAATACCGCGGCAGCTGCAAACAGCGATTGATTGCTGTAGTATCCGAGAGCAAAGCAATCATTTTGTGGAGAGTGGATACATTGACTCGCCATCTCCGGGCCTTTGTCACGCAAAGCTCCTATGAATACAACTGAGAGGATTTTATATTGTCTTGCGCATCGCCGCCGTATGTTCTTTTCGATAATTTCGCTGAGAATCGGACATTTCTTGCCGCAATATTTCGGCTCGTATTCAACGGATTCCAAGTGCTTCGATAACACGTCGATAATCATATCTTCAATTTCCTCCTTGTCAACCTCATGGGCTATAGCTCCGCTCGTGATAGACGTTTTTCGAACTCGCGGATCACCATATCTGAGGATTCTCATTGTGGTATCGTCTTGACTTCTTGTCCCATTCATAGTGGATTGACCTTGCGTTGTCGATGTTGCAGTCAGTAGACACGATGGAACAACGTCGATTCCCGGTGTACTGTCGTCTTGAATTAGATTTATTTCCATTATCTTTTAGAAAAAAAACAATAATGCATACTAACTCTGAGGGTATAGAAGACTTCAAAACCAGCGAGACGGCAGAACCATACGTTGCACAACCCACAAAGCTCTTGATAACAAAGCAACATACAAGACTGAGTAAGCACAGTTTAAATTGACTTAAATGACATCGAGAAACAATAAGATCGCATGAACAAATAAAATTACGTTTGGGATGGTGAGAGTAAACAACGAAGTTATCGGACTGGTGCACTGTTGTAGAAACAACGTCAGTATAGAAGCAACTAAAAATCCGGCTAGAACTTTCTGACATTGTATTCAATCATGCTTAGAAATCTCCCCGATTTGGCAAATCTTAATTAAGTCGCATTTGGTCTTAGTTGATTCTATGGTAAACGATTCATATTTGAGGAGCATTAGTCGCCTAAGAATTTGTATACATACTTTACAAACCAAAGTAACATGAACAATGACTATATCGAAGGTGTTGTCAGCACCGCTCAACATGATCCACGGCTTGATTGGACAGTCTGACAGATGGAATTTCTCTCCAATAAATTAAACGCTAATATGTCTAAACGCTATTCGTCCGAGTCCGACATTATTTCGTTTTTGATCTTGGCCCTTAGCTTTTTCTTTGTTAGTGTTAGAGTTTGTTAGAGTCAGAACTGCATGGATTTAGAGTTGAGTTTCAGTTGGGGGCCGCGGGTCGGTTTGAGATGTGTGTTTTTTTTAAAGTGCTAAACATTTATTTGTAGAACGCAGCATTTGTGTTATTAACGTATATTTTCCAAAGATTTAGTAATTAATTTCCGTGACCAAGTATAATCTGGTCACCTGCCGAACAAATAGCGTTGGAATCCGTTGTGGGGTAAATAGCCACGGTGTAAATTAAAGTGGTGATTTGACAATCCGACCTAACAAGCTGGATCGTCCGAACCATAGTCCGAACTGACATGTGAAACAATTTCGTAATTTTCTTACACAGCCGAATTTAGTCAACATGTTGACTCTTCAGTGGGATTTGAACTTGCATATTGTCGAAATAGCGGTCCGTCGTTCTACCTATTAATATTAACCCCGACCTAGGAAAAATTAGATGTCGGGATCGTGAATCTTAGGAGCCTAAGATTGAGTCAACACGGTTCACATCCAATTACCTGTCATTTAAGATTCTTTGTGAGGTGTTCCTCAATCCTCATATACCCTGTTTATAGAATTTGAAGATTATAGAATTTGGAGGTTATTTTGTCCCACCAACATAAGAATTCGAATGAATGAATGGAATATTAGCAAAAAACAAACTATTTACAAAATAATACAAGTTGGCGAGGAGACCTCGTGTAAAGAGGCCACCTCGTTCACAGAATTAAAGTTCAAATAATTAGATATCTAAAGTAACTTAAAAAGAATTGTTTAAAAAATTGTTTGCGGACATATTCGAAGGAAGGGATTTTTGAGGAGACTTCGAAAGCCAAGTTTGTGCTAAGAGACCTCCTCATTTACAACATTAGAGTACAGTTTGCCATAATTATTATATTTGAAATTTTGAATATTGTTGAACATGGTCAACATCAGAGCTAGCTGTTTAACAATGTTAATTGTTAAGTAGGTAATCACGTAATTGTTTCTTAAAAGAAGATCGAGATAGTGTTATAGCAGTAATGTATAATGGTAAAGAATTCCAAATATTAGGACCTAAATATAGAATAGTGAACTGTTTTATATTAGTTCGACAAGCACGAGATCTATAATTTGCAGCAGATCTAGTGTTATAACCATGTATTTGATTATTTGTAATAAATAGGTTGTCAAAACATGCAGGCAGCATGTGATGATGATATAAAAACATGAATTTGGCAATATGAAATGAATTTAGCTTGAATATGTCTAATGTTTTTAGTCGTTTAAAAAGTGAATCAGAATGGGCACGGTAATCGGAGTTTGTAAGAGTGCGTACAGCTCGTTTTTGTAAAAGTAAAATTTTATTTAAATTAGATGCATAAGTGGAAGACCATATTATATTACAATAAGTGAGATAAGGATATATAAGAGTATAGTATAAGTTAATCATCTGAGATATTTATAAGGGTTAAGGTGTGTATTTATACTGTGGTCTGAAACCTCCTTAGCTTATGCATAAGGAACCTTAATTGTGCAGTCAAATCCAGAAATCAGGAAATGCTGCATCAAATTCGCTCCATTGTCATTCGTCTTAAAACTTTCAGAATTACACGAATTTTAAAATATACTTTAATTTGGTGGTATTATTGCCAATTGATTAAAAATTTCGTGACATATATATAGACAGTCCACTGTCAATGAGTTCATTACAATATACTAGTCAGTCAAAATTAATTTTTTACGACTTTCAATGACGGTGACTGGTTTTTTCTAGGCCTGAGTTTTCAAATATTAAAACTTCACCACTTTCCGGATTTTCCACGACCCCTGCAATTTCTGTAAATACTTCTTTATAGTGTTGGTTATACTGTCGGTTACCCTGCAAGCAAAGCCTACCCCGTTGTTTCCTTTTGCTGAAACAGGGAAGAAAAGAAGGTTCTGCCGTATTCATGTTTGGCCTCCATTGAACATGTACACGGTTAGTTATGTTGGCTACAATCTTATACCCAGTCCAAACAACAAAACAAAACAAAACAAAACGAAACAAAACAAAACAAAACAAAACAAAACAAAACAAAACAAAACAAAACAAAACAAAACAAAACAGATTGCCTGTCCTAAACTTGATCGAGGCCAAACTAGTTAACTTCATTCTCCATATCTGGAACTCCAGGGGAAAAAGATATGCAAGCTCTATTACGTCGCTTACTGTACGTCGATCAGTTCCTTTACAAACTGTTCTCTACATGCAGTATACGCAATCTGCAACTGACGATATCGTTCCAGATATGGGAATCGAAGTTCACTGGGCCAAACCATAGATCAGTGGGCTAAACAGAACAGAGCCTTGTTTACTTTCTTCTGTCAGCAAGCAAACAAAAAGAGTTTTGCTCAAAAGGTAACTGTCTGTATACGCAAGACATAAATTCTGTCCTATATAGGTTGACACTTATCTATTCAAATGATTATCCAACGGCAAACAGATTCCGGAGGGTGGAAAAGCACCTTCGTTTTGTAATACGCCATCTGGAGCACAAATCCATGGATCATTGGTGGCATTTTGCCAGTTGTGCAGTTCCAACCGCAGACTTTCAAATATTTCTCGGAATTCCGTCTTCTCAGCCAGATTAACCTGTTCTTCAGGGTCGCTTACAAGATCAAAAAGTTGCCACCGAGGTCGGTAGTAATAATCACTGAGCTTCATAAACCAGTGGGTGTCGATGTGTTTGCGCGTGCGATTGAGGAGATCCTGAAACGTCCAAGATATGTAGAAGTCTTGATCAATCGGGAACGGCATTAAAAAGTTCATGTTATGCATTAGCTTGAATCGCTGTTTACGAACTACCCTCATAGGATAATATCCAGTGACTTCGTGAAGGTTGTGGCTTGCGTAAACTGTATTCCAGTCTTCCAATGGCGGTTGCTCCTCCTCGAGTAAAGGCAACAACGATTTCCCGGTCAGATTTACTGGATTTGGACCAAAAATCTCGTAAGACGGATACGAAATGTTGAACCAGTCTAAAACGGTCGGTGTTAGGTCTAGTAAGCTGACCAAGGCTTCACTCCTTTCGTTCCAACGTTCTTTGTGGATCGGCGAAGAGACGAGCAGCGGTTCGCTCATTCCTGGTTCATGTAAGTTGGTGCGGCCTTTGAAGAGAAAATGAAATGAAAATTCAGTTTGCTTCATCTCGAAGATTTCCTGAAATTGATCAATAATGGGTTTTACAGTTTTTTTCATATCTCACTTCGCTCTCGAATCATATACATAGATTTGTCTGATATAAAGTTATGCTCAGATTATTTAACAATTATTCGCCGAAGGCGAGGTGAATATCGGTGAATAATAACCGAGACGAAGCCGAGGTTATTATTCACTGAGCCTGAGGCGAATAATTGTTTTAGTATAAATACACATTTTATTAATTTAAAAAATAAATAGAATATAAACTTCGTACTTTTAGGAACAACATTTTCTTTAAAATTGTTAATTTCCTCGTCTGTCGCATTGACAAATTGACATGGCGTTATTAGCAGGAATCCCTCCGGCTTCTGATTGGCCGATAAATTTAGCACTTCTGTTGTCAAGGTGATGTGTCGTCTACATGAATATATAATTATTGGGATTCAAAAATAATTGAAATGTATTTGACTGAAGTTTAGCCGACGCATAACAAATTTTAATAAAATGATGTTAATCCTACTCGCACATCGAAGTATAGCTAATCGAAGTATCGCATTGTTGTGAATGAAAATTAAAGATTAATTCTTTGAAGAGATTGCTGTGCACGTTTGGCAATAGAATGAGTCAAATACTCGAAGCGCGATGCCGCGATCAAAAGTTAAGTATCATATTTTTCATTAAACTGTTTAAGTTATAATTATGCCCATTCTCCAAGCCACTCTTGGCCAAACATGCGAAGCTTGAGAGCGGGTATAAATTAAAGTTGCAAACACGTTGTCGTATAATAGTGCGAATCTTTCTTTTATTTAATACCGATTTCAAATCCTAGCCTGCTCTTTCAACGTTATTGACATGGCTCGTTCGTGTGCACTAACATCTTTGCTAAATTTGGAATTGTTTCGAAAGCTGAGTTAGTGCTGTATTGATGGTTTTATAGAATTATTACCACCATATGCGTACCCACTACTGCTCAACCCATTTTACGTGGACACCCCTCTTAACGGACACATGGGCGAAATCCCAAAGGCCTTCTCTTAATATGGGTCCGACTGTACACACATTATATACCAAATATATACATGGCCTGCGGGATTCTACATACCGACTTGAAATGGTATACCATTATCGGAGCTGTAAATTACCAAGGTAGAATCTTGAAATCCTGCTTCTTTCAGTTCATTTAATATTAAGCCAACTCCCTGATCTAATCGGCTAATGGTTGTGTATTGCGCTGCCAGATCTTGTCTTGCAGCTGGTGTATCCTGGACAAAATAAGGCACCTCAATCTCCTCAGGCGTGTAGAGCACTGGGTTCCAGTCCGGTATTCTACCCATGCCCGCTTCTCCATTGCCGAATTTTTCACAGAATTGCCCTGACAGGAAAAAAATAACTTAAACTTTAAAAAACTCATTACTGATTCATAAGGAAAACACAAAGTAAATTTACCAAAAATCTGACAAAGAATCATCCTGATTTACATAAACTTTAGCTTTGATTTTCTCGGTTTAGACATCGTTATTTTTAAAAATTTATACGCAAAGAACTTATAAAATGGGTCGTTTTTGAAGCTATTCAAGACACTCACAGTACGTGTTTTATCAGTTCTAAAACACTCGGCTATCGCCTCGTGTTTTATATCTAATACAACACTGCTGCTCATGTTTTAAATATTACTTAACCTCCTATCGATCCCTAAATTAGTAGTTTTCCGTTGAAAATAATTATCTTAATTATCTTATTTGGTAGTTAGTAACCATGCAAAGTTTCATTTTAAATTTCTTGAAAGCTAGATTGTATTTTAATCTAAAGTTTGTAACTTGAAGCGCCTCCATTAAAGTGGCCGAGTTTGAGAAGAATGAGTCGATAAGTGTTTATATGGTGTCATAGACTCAAGAACAACAAAGTCATTGTTGTTGTCAACAAAAGAATCATTGTTGCTGTCAACAAGAGTAATTTTTGTTTCTCAACAAAAGAGTCGTTGTTGTCGTCAACGAAAGTCATTGTTGTTGTCAACAAAATACCATTGTTGTTGTTGACAAAAGAGTCGTTGTATTCATTGTTGTCAAAAAAAAGATCGTTGTTGTTGAAAACAAAAGAGACATTGTTGTTGTCAACATTTGAATGGATCATTGTTTTTATTGAGTCTAGACATCACAAGCTTCTCTCGATTCATGCTTCTCAAATGCTATGTTATTAAATTATATTTTTAATGTTATTAAAAACACAGTATTTGACCTTGACAAATGCGTAACCAAACGTGTGTTAGGCAGAGTTCCCACCCTCACATAAAATTCAAGAACTTCCAAAGACTTTCAAGGACCTTCTAAAATAAATTCAAGGACCAAAAAATGTAAAAAAATATGAATTATACTGAAAATAGGCTTCACTCACACGTAAACTCTCGCGAACAAGCAACACACTTTGTTTAAATTCAGTTATTTTAGCATGGTTAAACAATCGGTAAAGCAACAGGAAGAAAATGCTAGGACTTTCAAGGACCTCTATTGACTCCAAGGAATTTCCAAGACTGGAAATTTACAAGGACTTTCCAGAATTTTCAAGAATCGTGGGAACCCTGATTAGGCCCCAAACTAGCTGTAACAAATATAGTATAAAACATATTCCAAAAATAAACATCTTGAAAAACCCAAGATGTGGATCAAAACAAGACAAAAACATGAAATGGTAATATTTCGACTTTATTTCAAAGTCATCATCAGACCAAGCAACCAAAATTAGATACCTACGTTTTTTATCCTGTACAAGGATATAAGCTGATTATAATAAGATCGATAAGGGTTATATTTGAATTTCCTAATCTTAATTTGACCGTTGTAATATAACCCTTATCTCATAATCAGCTGATTTCCTTGTAAATATAAAGAACGTATAGGTATCTAATTCTAGTCACTTGGTCTGATGATGACTTTGAAATGAAGTCGAAATATTACCATTTCATTGTCTTGTTTTGATCCATATCATGGGTTTTCAAGATGTTCATTTTCGGAATATGTTTTATACTATATTTGTTATAATTGTCAGCTGGTTTTGGATTTTAGCTGCAACAAGTATTTACCAATTTACCATATTGAGGTTGAGTATGCCCACAGCGATGAGGGTCATGAAAACCAATGTAGAGAAAGAAAGGACGTTTGTCTTGTTGGGATTCCTTCAAGAATTGGCGTGCCAAGAGTTTCATGTACGTGATGTTTCGCCCAACTTGTAGCAAGGAATGATGTTCTTCTGTGTATGCAAAGTCGAATGGGTACACCTCAAAAAGTAATACAAAAAAATCAAGCAGACCATATATAGTTAATAGAACACAGAACACATACATGGTTTGGAAACTCGTCCAAAGCGATTGTTCTGTGTTTTTGTTCAAGTTTATGGAAATTTGTGCAATTTCACGGTATTGTATTTTCTGTATATAAGGAAACAGTCATCCAATAGCAACGATCGGGTTTAATTATAGTGAGTTGCTTCATCGTCATGTGTCCATAGAATTTACTTCCATATAAGGAACTCCATTGTCAGTTCAACATGACCATGCTTCATGTTGAAAGGCAATAGAGCTTCCAAACCATGTATATGTTCTATTAATTATGAGCAGAATTAAAGAGGCTATGTCACCATATTTTTAGCAACTCTTACAAAAATAAAATTGCACAAAAACTCACAATAACGGTTTTATATTATATAAAAACATAAAAGACATATACTAGAAACCTGCACAGAAGTAGGGTTGCAAATGTGACATCTCCATTTACGTTAGCCCAGCAGCAATCAAGTTTAGACCAATTTGTGTAAAAACTTGGTCTTAACGTTCAGTAATCCTCCATAGTTGTTAGACGACTCGTATTTCACCATCGAATTTACGTACAGCTTTAATTTTGAAGTTTGCAGATCAGAATTTTAACATTAGACAATTGAAGCAACAAATAGCGTAACATGGCCCCCTTAACCCTTTCCCTAAAACCGGCGACTTGGTTATTTTATTCTGTCTAACGCCAGACGATTTTACTCGCCAAGCGGTGAGAACCCCTAGTCAGGGTAAAGGGGTAAAGTGCCTATCTCATGTTTGGGCTTTTTCTAACAATATTTTAGGAACACCTCTGTTTCCACGACAGTAAAGTTTAGAGCAAACTCTCTTTGCATTCCAACATCTTTGTGTGACCCTGGGTTGACGTCATTTCCTGTGAGTAGTATACCAATTTTACCAGAAGAAAAAGGTATCAAGATGAAACTTTATAGTTGATGATACTAGTGCCAAAGCTTGAAAAACTTCTAATTATGTGCAATTCAGTTCCTAGTGGTTTATTGTTTCTGAACAACCACTAGAAAATATGATGTAATAGATCAAACACGAGTTTTAGCGTTTCACCAGGGGTTCCAAACACGAGAAAACAAATGAAAACCGAGGTCATAGCCCCGAGGTTTTTATTGTTTTCGAGTGTTTGGAGTCCCCTGATGAAACACGATAACGAGTGTTTGATCTTGCTTCTCAAACGAGTATTCGCATTGCGATTCACGGTGTTTTCTTCATTGATTTCAATTAATATGCAGATTACGAAATGTGATCCAGTTCACTAGAAAGTTTTCATTGGGTACCAAAACTCACGCATGTGATGTGGTATACGTTCATGGTTTGGCTTCATGAATTATTAATGATTTGAGAATATTAGTTAAACACCAATCAAATTCAAAACAGTAAGTTCGACGAACTTTATCAAATCAATTGATCAGGTTGAGGAATTGATTTGCAACAATATTTTATAAACACTTCTATTGCCACGACAGTAAGCAAACCTGTTTGGAGAAAATTTACTCAATTCTCAAACTTTCTCTTTTGAGTCACTGTGTAACAGCTTTTGTGTTCTTTATTTTTATAGAAATGTGTAAATTTAAAGCTTTAAAAAGTACGTCAATTTAATGTAAGCCACAAAGGAAATTAAAATCAATGTTAAGGCCTTAGATTGAATTTGAATCGAGTTTTCGATTAGGGTAGTTTATACAGGAGTTTACAAGCCGCGACAAGCCGTAAACTGCCTGACATGTAAGTGGTAATTTTTTCAATAATCCACAGCTTATACTTTGGAACGGTTTAAAGTAAAAATAGAAGGGGGAAAAGCTCCTCACACTCTTGTGCTTTTGTCTTTCATATCCGTGAATTAAGGGGGGTTGGGGCACTATCTGTGACACCGCAATCCAAATACCCGTCACTGCCCTACTTCGAGTGACAACTCTATAACCGACCGCGGCTGGGATTCTTATTTATTTCGTTCCACTGGAGAAGACCTATTAGAATATGAGGGCTTAAAAAAACGATGATGGCTTAATAAAAAACGTACAGCTGCATTCAAAAGATAGACAAGTAAAGATATATCCCATGTCAATGCCATGGAATCACCATTTTTACAATAACGTGACTTATATGTCGTTATGTGTCCATTTTCATTGGTTGTTGGCCGTGGTCTATATAAAAGGACACACACACACAGATGGCATCAAATCCACGTCAGATCACGTAATTAGACTTGTTTTTCTTTTTTCATGCCCAAAGAATCCTTCGATATACCACTTAAATTTCTATTGTATATAAAACAAATAAATTATACATTTTTTTTGTGTGTACTGTAATAGATCACAGAGACTTCAAAAACAACAGTCACGCCACTCGACTTTATTCCGTCTCGTTTTTTCTTTTTTTCCTTTTTTTTTACACGCTGTAACTTCATTTGTGATTTTTTTACAGTACACAGACACATGGGAAAATGTAATCTACTTCTTAAATATCAACTTACTGCTTCTGGACCAACATGTTTTTTCCCGATAATTCCAGTTCTAATGCCAGAATTTTGCAAAAGCTTTGGCAGACTTCTGACAGCATCGAATGAATTAAAATGATGTACTGAGTGGTGCAAGCCATACATTCCATTTTCGTGCTGTGGTAAACCTACATGTACAGTATACAGAAGAATAAACATTATATACACAATATTTTGGCGCTTTATATAAAATTGGTATTTTCAATTGGGCACGGTTTGGCCAATTTAGGAAATTTAGGAAATTTTTCAAAAAATTAAGTCAGCCATTCCAACTCTCTTTCTTTTGCCCTGCTCATCACCTAATCATTCTGTGACCGAATAGTCCACCATAACGCGTCAGTTCCGGTGACGCGTGTTGTCGTGTTTACACTTTAATAATAGGGAGCTTTAGATTTGATTTCGACTACGAGTACGACTACGAGATTCGCCATTGTACGCGCCATCTTCTTTCGCCATCTTGTACTGACGTGATAAGCTTGTATAGAGCCTTTCATTTGAGTACGAGTTTCAAGGAAAATCTCGTACTGAAATAAGCGGCTACTACAAATTTATCACGTCAGTACGACATGGCGAAAGAAGATGGCGCGTGCAATGACGAATCTCGTAGTCGTACTCGTAGTCAAATCTAAAGCTCCCTATAATTAGCCGTATTCCTATATAGTCTTCGTGACGCAATTGTCGCGAGGCATGTTGTTGCTGTTACGCTTATTAGCTGTTGCATCACGATGAAAGACTTTATATATATACAGAGTCAGTGCTGCGAGTAACTAACCAGTACATGTAATTGTTACTTTTTTCAGTAACTTCACTGGTAACTACTGTGGTTACTTTTTTCGAGAAGGTACAAATAAGAAAAACACCCCAAAAAACCCAGATAATTAGTTACCCTTTCCATTGGAAAAGAGTTATCTCTAAATTACTTTTTTCAACTCCAGATTATTCACTGTCATCATTGAATCCTCATAGCCAGACTCTTATCTTCGTTACACGTTGTTGCAATGCATTCTATAAGGGGCTGTTTACATGGGAGGCGGGACGGGACGTTTGCCGGGACGGGACGTTTTTCATCCCGGGTTTACATGAGCTAGAATGTTTCTACTGGGACGATTTCACCCTGGAATACCCGGGACGTTCAACAAGCATCTCTAGTTCGTGTTGGACATGTTCGGTATTTCGCTTTTTTTAAGAAAACTAAGCTATTTAGTCGGATAAACTGTACGTATGTTGTAGCCAGATGAATTATCTTTCTTCCAGTATATTTGATAGCTTCTATATACAGTGGTTTATTTCTCGAGAAAACATTCGGAGAAGACAGATTATATTAATACATACGAAAGAGAACTTCAAAATAGTGGCCGCTGATTTGGACATGTTCGGTATTTCGCTTTTTTTAAGGCTATTTGGTCGGATAAACTGTACGTATGTTGTAGCCATATGAATTATCTTTCTTCCAGTATATTTGAAGATACTACAGTGGTTTATTTCTCGAGAAAACATTCGGAGAAGACAGATTATAATACATACGAAAAAAAAATTCATAATAGCGGCCGCTATTATGATTTGGACATGTTCGGTATTTTAGGGAAACTAAGCTGTTTGGTCGGATAAACTGTATGTATGTTGTAGCAAGGTGAATTATCTTTCTGCCAATATATTTTATAACTTCTACAGTGGATTATTTCTTGAGAAAACGTTCGGAGTAGACGGACTAGGCAAACGACTAGGCACTCCTCTTCTCTGTGGAAGCCATTTTTGTTTTTGCATCACATGACAAATCTTGCAAAGTCAGCATGATATCGCGTCCCGGCAAGGCGGGACGGAGTGTTTACATGAGAAAAATTGTCTTGGATTTGCCGGGATCCTGCTTGAGAAAACCGGGATCCCGCTTTGCCGGGACGGGATGAAAAACGTCCCGGCAAACATCTTTCCATAAAAGCGGAACAGGATAAATAAGAGAGATATACATGTGAGATCCCGGCAAACGTCCCGTCCCGCCTCCCATGTAAACAGCCCCTAAGGGGATCTTTACATGGAAGGCGGGACGGGACGTTTGCCGCGGGATCGCATTGCTACTATATTTTCCCTTTATTTATCTCATTTCGTTTATATGAAGAATGTTTTTGCCGGGACGTTTTTGTCCCGTCCCGCCTAACCGGGATCCCGGTTTCCTCAACCGGGATCCCAGCTTGAGAGGAACAATTTTCGCAATATAAATGCTCTGTCCCGCCTAACCGGGACGATATGTCGGATACCGTTTCGAGTATTTATTTTGATTCTTAAGCTGTTTATTCGATAAAAATGAGTGATAACGGCTATAGTAGGAGGGCAGCAGCTATTTATACTACGTCAAATTCTATTTATTTCTCCGTTATTCTGTGGTTTTTACAACTTTCTAGCTCGGTGTTGTGAAACGTCCCGGCCGCAATTATCCTGCCTGAAAACATTCTCATATAAACCCGGGATGAAAAACGTCCCGTCCCGCTTACTTGTCGCTTCCCGGCTCCCATGTAAACAGCCCCTAAACCAATCTACGAATAGTCACATGCATGTCTATTGTGCGTTCCTAATTTATTAGTTGATGAGTACTTGATGAGTAATGAAACACAGCAACATATTCTGGCTTCTCAATTTTAATAGGTTATGGTCTTTTTTATTTATTGTAACGTTTACCAGTAACTACTAACTAGTTACATTTCTCACCTGCTAATGCAACTTACAACTGATATTACATGATATTACATTAAGTTAATTTTAAGTTTAGATTTAATAGTGTTTGGCTTACGGTTATACAGTACAGCGCAATTAAAATTGGGTTTGCACAGGATTAGGGACGTAGCCAGGATTTTGAAAGAGGGGGAGCCGAAATCAAAATAAATTTTTAGGGTGTCCCTCGGGAAATTTTGAAATCGAGAGTCGCTGAAATGCCATTTCCTGGCTTTTGGAGGAAGATTTTACAGATTTTAAGACTCTAAAGGTTAAAAAACGTCATATAAAATACTCAAAACACGCAAACGTCACATAGATACACAAAATGCATACACTCAGTAGATAGAATACACTAAGCTAATGAGCTACATGTATCCTTGAAATTTTAATTTAGAAATTATTGGGGGTGCCCCCACTCGCACCCCCCTATTTGTCTGCCCCCAAATCGACCATTTTGACTTTGCGTGCAAGAGGTTTATATTAAGAAACTGTTCACATGGAAGGTGGGGTGAAAATCATCTGGCATTTAGACAAAGTAAAAAATATATAGCTGGGTTGTTTTCAGCAGCTCAGGCAGGAATGGGTAAGCAAGATTGTATTGCTACAATAGTATATTTTCCCTTTATTTCATTTTTGTTTATACTATGTAGAAAAAATGTCTACTGGGATGTTTTTTGTCCTGTTCTACCAAACCAGAGTCTAATTGTTTTGCTCAACTGGAATCCTAGGATTTTCAAAGGGGGGGAGCCAAAATCAAAATAAATTTTTAGCGGGGTCTGGGGGAATGCTCCCCCTGAAAATTTTGAAATTGAGAGTCGTGAAATGCCATTTCCTGGCTTTTGGAGAAAGATTTTACAGACTCTAAAGGTTAAAAAAACGTCTATATATAAATACTCAAAACATGTAAATGTCACATATGGATATTCAAAACACATACACTCAGATTGAATACACTGTTTACAGTTTATTTCCTGGCATAATTCATATTGCATCAGTTTTGTAGAACACATGTCTGTCTGGTGGCTCCCTCAGCTGCCCCTGGCTACATCCCTGTTGACAAGACAATTTTCACCATAATGTAAATCACCTAACCATGTCAATGTGATGAATACCATTTCCAGTACTTATTCTTATGCTGTTTATTCAATACAAATGATTGACATTTGACTCACAAAAGAACAGCAGCTCTTCTGTTTATAATATATCTACTGTACTGTCCAAATGTCCCAATGATCCAATTGCAATTGTCCTGAAAACATTCTCATATAAACCTGGGATGAAAACCATATGTCCCACTAACTTGTCACATCCCAGCTCCCTGGCAGTAAGGCAAGGGTGATGAAACAGGAGGAAGAGAGCTAACAACCCCCCCCCCCCCCAAATTTTTCTGATGAGGGAGCTAAGCACAGGCTTTCAGCCAGAGGCTAGGGAAATGTCTGGGTGTCAACTGTCAAATTTTATCTAGGGTATCCAGGACACCTAGAATAAAAAGTGGCTTTGTACACCTAAAATTTAGAGGTGAAACTATTCTCAATGATTTGCCTAAAATATAAACATTTACAGAAAGTTGGAAAGCTTTGGAAAACTATGAAGAATCTGACAATACTTTACTGCACCACACAGCAGACCTGCCAACTCTCACGGTTTGACCGTGTACCCGACAACTTCTCCCGGTCACCCGGTATGACTGCCACTTCTCATGGCAAGCAAGGATTCTTAAAAATGCCAATAGAAATACTCTGAAAAATTAAAATAAGACAGAGCACCTGAATACAGTCTTAATCATTATCAGTAATGCCTGCAATGCTTGACACTGTTTGGTCAGCGGGTGATAAAATTAAAAAAGTTCTGAGTTGTCAAAATCAAAATGGTGCAATTAAGTGGTGACGAAGATCACATGCAGCAATCTCCAGGTTTGGCTGTCAATCTCCAGGTTTTTTATCATTATATTTTAAAATCTCCAGATTTAGTGTTTGGTAAAGTTGGCAGGTCTGACACAGATGCTGACATGAAGTTACTTCCTTATTACGGTAATACTGGTCCACTGTACTAAACTTTGAGCAGTATTTCGACGATCACTAAACTCTTAAAGTTCTAGACTTGTCTTCTTCATTTTGGAAGGGGGGCAATTATTATGCACCACTGAAATTGGATGCCCTTTCTTCTTATGCCCTTTAGCCTGACTAAGCCCTCCTCAATATCTCTGAGGATATAAAGGGCTAAAATTGCTTAACATCTTTGTTCACCAGACCTTGTATTTACCCATTTGGTTGGTTAGGTGCAAGCTGTAGACCGAGGGGGCCTGGGAGTGCACTGTGGTATTTGGATTCAGATTAAGATCCAAGGCGGTGATATCTTGAACTGACGACCCCACTCAGGATAGCAGTTGCACCTATCACACCAATGTAATTGGTGGAAAAGGAACTTACCATTTGCACCATTGAATGAAGGGACCAGATGAGTGGTGTGTAAAGGAAGAAGAAAAAAGAACATTTTTCAATCAACAGAATGTACGTCTGGCTGTTTGTCATACATATGTATGTACTAATGATGTGCCATCAGCTATCGCACCGTACCAGTCTCCCAATAATCACCCCTGACCTACATCTGCACCAATATAACGTACAATGCGCGGTTACCTACTTAAAATTTCCTAGGGTGTACTTTGACCCCTTGGTCCTCTCAGGCTATCATTCTATATAATGAATTACCCCACCCACCACCCCCCTGGCCAGAAAGAGTAGAACTGTAGAAGTAACTTTTTGACTCGCATCGTTGCGCGTTTGCAATTGAGGCTAGATTCGTCTACTATTTATTATACTATTACAGCGCCAAGTTGCCAATGGAGATAAAGCAAAAAGCTCACCTGTTAAAATAGCTGAACGACTGGGAGAGCAGCTGCTCACAGATGTGAATGCATGATCAAAGACAAGGCTACGTTCTGACAGTGCGTTGAGGTTTGGTGTTTGACACACACTGTTGTTGTAAACTTGAGTTTCAAACCCGGCGTCATCTCCAATGAAAACCAGTACATTTTTTCTCTTTGTGAACAAAGACTTCCCACCGTCAACGATGGCGCATCTATGCACAATCGCAAGAAGGACAATTTCGACCAAAATAATCATGTTAACTGAGATTCTACCGAGGATTCTACGAGTGAAATTAGAACGTCCGGGAAAGGGGGGGACATCAGGGCATGATCGCAGGCTCATGTCAAGTACTCAAGGAATGCGGAACTCGTTGTAAATGCCTCCGATTGCGTATTGCCTCCCATTGCGTATTGCCTCCCATTGCGTACCCCAAATTGTGAAACTACACAGAAACGACAGTAGAAGTACGTACGTAAACTTTATTTCTAAATTTACGGCAATATTCTAGCATTTTGACAAATCAAATAAATTCTTGTTCAGAATCCCCTAAAATATATAGATCTTACATAAGGTACCTCTACGTATGCGCTAATATTTTGGTTCTTTCTTTTCATTGATTTATAACGTTATTATAACCACAAGTAGTGCATGTATATATGACTGAAAAAGTTTACTTAAAATGTAGCAAATGCCAAACAGTGTTTTTGATATTTTAAGATTTTCTAAAGACGCATGCGCATGCCCCGCGCATGCAGTATATATATTTTGGCACACGCCCTCCCCATTGGTAATAGTAAGAAGGTTTAATTCTGATTGATTTAGATCGCCTAACTCAATTCAAACAAAATCCTTAGCTAATCAGTAACGAGCGGCACGGGAACAAATTGGTAATCAACAATGTGATTGCCACACACATACATATATATATATATGTCAATCTACAGACACGGTGTTTCGCTGTACAACAGCTCATCAGTGTAGCTTGGAACAATCTGAATGAATTTCGTCAATTACTTATACACATGCGATCGTCGGTGACAACCGCATGTGGGAAAGCATCGGTGAAGTACATTCAGATAGCGTGAAGTGCGCATGGGCCCAGAGTGCTCAAACTTCCACAAGGGTAGTGAGCGTTGCATTATCGCTAATAGGTACCCACGGCAACTTCACAGAGTGCTCAACAACACCGAAGTGAAGGAGCGTACATAGGTCAATCTACAGACACGGTGTTTCGCTGTACAACAGCTCATCAGTGTAGCTTGGAACAATCTGAATGAATTTCGTCAGTACTTATACACATGCGATCGTCATATCGATATATATATATATATATATAGCACCGCCAACAATTATAGAAATGAAACCTTTCGAGGAAGACTTAATAAAATTAGTAGAAAACATTCAATTTCGCAAAATAAACAACCACTTCCAACAAACTTTTGGCAAATGATTTAAAGAAAATAAAATCGTCACCTAACATGTTCATTTTCGCAGATAAAACTATAAATATTTACGAAACAGCACCAGACACATACAATAAGCTTTTGCATGATAACATAACAAAAACATACAAGCGGCATGGATAGAGGACACAGTAAAAGAAATTGATCAAGAACTAAAACATATCGCCACCAAACTTCGTATAAGTGACAAAATCGAACAAACTACAAAGCGCGAAGCTTTTATTTCACTCAAAGACCACAAGGAAAATTTCGAAAACAACCCAACATGCCGATTGATAAACCCAGCTAAAAGCCAATCAGGAAAACTTAGTAAAACTATTCTTGACAAAATAAATTCAGATTTAAGACAAATCACACAGGTAAACCAATGGAGAAACACGCAAAAAGTAATTGAATGGTTTAAAAACATCAGCGAAAAAAACAAACACACTTTTATTTCATTTGATATTGTCGACTTTTACCCATCAATTTCGGAAGACCTTTTAGACCGAGCTCTATCATGGGCCGCAAATTTGACAAAAATAAACACGCAAGACATTTCCATTGTTAAACACGCACGAAAATCACTACTTTTCAACCGAGAAAAAACATGGATTAAAAAGGACAGCCAAAACTTATTTGATGTAACAATGGGCAGCTATGACGGCGCCGAGGTATGCGAATTGGTCGGCCTTTTCATACTTAGCAACCTTAAAAACAAGTTCGGCAAAGAAAACATTGGCCTTTATAGAGATGACGGATTAGCTATTTTAAAGAACAAAACCAGCAGATTGGCAGACAAAGCAAGAAAAGACCTACATAAAATTTTCGAAGAATTTGGACTTAAAATCACAGCCCAAGCAAATATACATGTAACAAACTTTCTAGATGCAACACTTGACTTACAAAATGGAACATACAAACCCGATAGGAAGCCCAATGACGATCCGACTTATGTTAACAAGCATTCAAACCACCCTGACCTAGTATTTTAAAACAACTCCCAACATCCATAAATAAGCGCATTTCACTCCTTTCATCAAACTACACAACATTCCAGGAGTCTGCACCCACATACCAAAATGCATTACACCACAGCAATTTTAACCAACAATTAGTATACACGCAAGCCAATGAGGAAACAAGCCAACCACGTAGGAAGCGACATAGAAACATCATTTGGTTTAACCCACCATACAGCAAGAACGTTAGAACACACATAGGACGATGTTTCTTAAACTTAATTGATAAACATTTCCCACCACACAACAAGCTACACAAGATTTTCAACAGAAACACAGTAAAAGTTAGTTATAGCTGCATGAACAACATTAAATCCACAATCACGAAACACAACACACACATTCTTAGGAAAAATGAAGGAAAAAACAATAGCGCAAGTGGTTGTAACTGCAGAAATAAAGATCAATGCCCACTCGGTGGGCAATGTTTGACAAACTGAACATCATATATAAAGCAACTATTTCCACAAACAACACTAATGACACTAAGCATTACATAGGCATGACAGCAAACAGTTTTAAGGAGCGATACAGAAACCACACCAAATCTTTTCAACACAAAAAATATTCAAACGAAACCGAACTCTCCAAACACATATGGAATTTGAAAAACAAAAAACAAAATTTTAACATTAATTGGTCAATTTTAAAACGGTCAGCAGCATACTCAGGTGGATCTAACTGATGTAATTTATGTTTGGAAGAAAAACTTTGCATTATGAAATCCGAAAAACCCACTTTACTTAACAAAAAATCAGAAATCCTTTCAACATGTCGGCACAAAAACAAGTTTAAGATAAAGAACGTAGGTGTAGGCAAGAACAAAGGTAGGAATGTAGGTAGCGCACCATCGACCCACACACACAGAAGCGTGCCATCAACCCACACACCCATTAGCAATGACGTAAGCAACTCAACCTATTTTTAAGACAGCGCCGAATCGAAAATCTTCAGCCGCCTGAAGATCGCCCAGCGTGAAACTGACAGTAGCGACCATCAACATTTGAGGTAAGCCCACTTATAGTATATATATATATATATATAATGATATTAGGTATTACTCCGAGTGACGAACCATACCGGACAAGTAGAGAAAACTCTACTTGACCCAGCTGGGATTCGAACCCGCGACCTTCGGTTTACTAGTTCGACGCTCTACCGCAAGCGCACAACTAGGGGGGTGGGGGTGGGGGGAGGGGGTTTGGGGGGGGGGGGTTTGCAACCCCTGCCCTTTTTAACCCCTGCCCTTTTTGTGAGACCTCTAATACTAGGTTAGACATTAGATAAACACATAATTAATCGTCTGTTGTAGTACGCAATACAATTATCCGCAAATCTGGCGAGACTCAGAGGCTTCTAGCATGCAGTGGGCCCGGGCGTCAGCTAGGCTGAAAATAATTATGATAAATTTTAAATAATGCGAGACCAAAATAAAAATTTCCGCAACCGAAAATACGAGAAAGCTTCCTCAAATGCAGGAAATGCCGTTTCAGAGACCCAAAATTCAAAAATTTTGTTTAGAATACTGAACGACTTTGCCCTTTTTTTGCGTTCAATCCCTGCCCTCGAAATGTTCTAGTTGCGTCCCGGCCCTGTACCGACTGAGCTACAGGTCAAGTTGGGAGCTGGTGGTCGAATGATGGTGCTTGGGTTATTTGATATTTCGAAACAGATACTAGTTTCTTTCTTTAGTTTCTAAAATAAATAAATAATTTGAATTCAAAGTAATAATTGTAATAATTTGTAATTCCCAAGAGTATAATCATATCAATACCGCGTCGTTCTGTAAACAACGCCACTCTCAGCATTTTCACGTCTTCAGAACGACGTGAACACGCTGAGAAGTGACTGCAGAGAACTGTTTCTTAACGTTGCATGACTTTAATTCATCTCAGACACTACAGCCGTTTTAGCAACAACTGGAGTATGAAATACGCCGCAGTTAATTTACCGTGTCTTCTTTTAAATGTATTGCTCTTTAACGTTTTTAAGGCCGCGTCGTCGAACTAGTCGCGTCGGCATATGATCTAGTTAAAGTCCCTCCCTATTAATTATGCCGAGACAAGGCTGCACCGCGTCAGGTTTAAATTACCACTTCTTAATCAATGATTTTGCGCGAGACAAAAATGATATAATTTGTGTGCAGAGAAAAGGAACAATATTCTGAAAACGTTAAAGGTGTAAGTCATCGTGCATTTTCTTCCAAACTATTTAGTCCAAGTTTTGAAGTGGCTTGAATTTGCACACGATTTTTTTACAAACATATCGATATGGTAAAATGTACGTTTTGACTCACACGAAGGCCAAGCGCCGTATATTCTTTACGAAATTACGTTCATTTACCAAAATTGTTACCCCATATTAGTTCGACTACTTACACTCAACTTATCCAAAACCACATGGATGTACAACCCAATTTACAATAATACATTCATCTACTAATAGTAACCCCGATTGTCGATCGGCATATATAATATAAAAAGGAAAACTCCTAATAATAATCGTACACTACCGCTATATGGCACTACACCGAGAACAACAAGACTCTAAGAAACATTAATATATTTCGTTTGACAAAAGTTAACAATTTGACGGTTTCTTTTCAAGTTTGTATATATATAAGTGTTAAATTATTTACGTTATTGGCCATATGCTGCTAACAATCTCTTGTATATTGTTAGTAATACCATGATCGCCTCGGATTCTTTTGTTCTCCGAGGGAATGTAAACCTCGTATTTCCCTCATTGCTCATGCAAGAGGGAAATTTTTCCTTTGCATGTCTTCTAATTTTCCCGTGCATGTTGATGATGGAAAATTAGAAGACAAAGAAATCCTTTGTCTTCTTCTAAATTTCCCGCTTGCATATATTTTCCCTCATCAACATGCACGGGAAAATTAGATGCATCTTCTCTGATCAACCGTGTAAATTTCCTGTCGGTAATAAGATAAATTCTCAAAGTTTTCCTCGGCGATCATAATATTATAATTACAAACTAATACAAATGACTTTTCGGGAAATTAGCGATTAAATTTCCCATTTGCCTTGGGAAGATTTGTAAAACTCCTCGGGCCTGCGGCCCTCGGACTTTCACAAACCTTCCCTCGGATGCGGGAAATTTAATCGCTAATTTCCCTCAAGTCATGTTATTACTTATAATATAAGACTGAATTGTCGACAAAAAAAAAGAAAAAGACTACTACTATATCAAACTGGCTCGCGTGTATGCTAAACTATATGCATGTTCAATACTGTTCATTCGCAATACACACCGTATATTGTTGCAACAACAAAAATGTGACTGTTCTGATAAAAGGACGACGCGAAATTATCAAATTTCGCATTCCACAGACATCGACTTCCAAAACGAGCGCTATTTTGGTAAGGTGATTCGCCAACGCTCACCACACATATCAATTTGTAGCGCGCCAGGGGGTGATGTGCTTTTGTATCTTGTTTGATCTGGTCCGACAAACTTTTACTCAGCTCTTTACACGTTGCTGGATTGTATTTCACGCCATCCAGTCGAGCTTGTAACATCCTAGTAATATCTTCTTCTATCGATAAAGCTGGAAAAATATCGTCTGGTGTCGTTTTGTGTTCACGCGTTTCCCCTGCTGTTGCCCTGCCGACAACGCGATCTCCCGAATATGTTATCAAGTGTTGCTCTGAACCGAAGAACAACCTCCCATCCCCAGAGCTGTTTTCCGGTATATCGTGATGGACTAGAATTGCTTTTCCAGTGTTCTCTCGACGACGTTTATCGGCCACCAAAAATTGAGCACGCTTCTTCAATTTTATCGCCAACTTTCTTGCACGAATCAGGCCTATCAGACTGGTTCCCTGGACAGCAAATTGCGCTTTTCTTGGCGTCGACGTGTGTAAAGCCTGTAAAGAATAGTTGTTTGTTTCCATGCCTATTGCCTATATACTCAGACGTAGCGGATCTTTAAGTAAAGATTCGGCTGTTAACGTATTTCTGTGACTTGCTGATTTAAGTTTATTTTAGATGCGATAGAAGAATGAAATATGTTAAATAAAAAGTAATTTGAATTTTGATTACATGTCGAGCAGGTGCATGGATGTTTTGTCTATAGAGTCCATGTAAAGACAGAGCTCGGAAATTAGGCTAAAAAAAGCCCGACAGGTTTTTTTCCTGAAAATTGAAACTTCGCTTCCTTCCCCATATAAGTTAACTTATGACGTTACATGCTAAAACTTGAAGTGTATATTAGCTTTCCTTTATTATAACCTTTTCCTGTTTTGGACTTGGGACTTCCCATTGACTAGTAAAATCGTCCAACGTAAGTTTATAGCAAGACTGCTAGAGTAAAATACGTAAGAATATATAATACGGCCTGGAACGAGTTAACGAGACGTTTCTAGACTAATAGCTAGTACGTACAAAAGCCGATTAGTTTTGTTTACATTTCACTCTTGTGTAATTATAGAAGTTCTATATATACTTTGCCCTTTGCCGATGCCCTTAAGATATATTATAGCGGTTTGTCGTTTGATGAGGGCCCTCTTTGATATGTAGATGACATGGAAATGAAAGATGTTCTCTGTTGACTGTAGTGACGCCATTTTGTTATATTAGAATTAGTTGTTTTTCAGAGAAAATAAAAGGTAAATTAGGTTCTAGGAATTTAACATCCGGCGTAAGTCTTGGCCGAGAATTGAGGCTCCGAAACGCCCATGCGGTTAAATATGTGTAAAAAAGTCAATGCATGTTATTTGGCTATCTGCGTGTAATGCATGCGGCAGGTGTCATTCTGAAGAGTTTCATCAGCATGCTCTCGCACTTAGAATTCAGGGTTATCCAGAATTCTCAAAGTGTCTAAAATTCAGGATTATGGCCTGAATCCTAGGAGACTTCTCTGTCCCACATGAGGTATGCTAACTGCTAAGCTAAAAAGCATATAACTAAGTAATGGTTCAGTAAGGGTGTATACGTCGTAAAGTCGCGCAGAGTCTGAGAAGTAGGACTTTCTTTCCAAAAGGTTGTGGTTAGATTTTAAGCCCTAATCA
This sequence comes from Paragorgia papillata, assembly GCA_035771165.1. Lineage (NCBI taxonomy): Eukaryota > Metazoa > Cnidaria > Anthozoa > Scleralcyonacea > Coralliidae > Paragorgia > Paragorgia papillata. Next base: position 76,472 of record JAWNZC010000184.1, read on the forward strand.
AACGCGAGAACGCAAGTCATCGCAAGTTGGCGCCGTCACGCTATCTCAGCCAGCCGCTCTGAATAGTTTCCCGAAAATATCATGTACCGTGCCAAAGTTGAAACTTGTTTAAAACACTCATGAAACCTTTATTTTGTTAATTTGGGTGTCCGAACGACCGCCACAGAAATTCTGACTGCCAACTTGCGATGACTTGCGTTCTCGTTTGATTAGGGCTTTAGGGCTGCCGGAGAGTTGGGGTTAGGTTTAGGTTTGGATGAAGATTAGAGATAAGGTTAGGATAAGGGTTGGCGAGCCGTGGGGGTTGTTGGGTTTCAAGCTTTAAAATTCAGACCGATTATCCTGAATTGATCGTACAGAAAAAGATGGCGACTTGTACATTTAACCACAATCCTATGCGTGCAGTAAATATTGTTTCTTGCAGAATTATTGGAAGATATGGTTTTTGAAAACGATCAACTTTTGTAGGAATGAATTTCTTGCTTACTTAATCCATCTTAACATGATAAACAATGTTTAATTGTATTTTGAGCTGATTTGAGGTCGCAAAGCATTGTGGTTAAATGTACCGCCGCCATCTTTTTCTTTACCGTCAATTGTAGGCCATATGACAATTCAGGATAATCCTGAATTCTAGATGAGAAGATATTCTGCTTTCATTTGCCAGAATGGGCAGCTCTAAATATAAAATGGACAGTTTGAAATTGAGTTTTTACGCAACTCACTAAAATTGCCTTGTTTAGTTGATTGTCTAGTGTTTAATACTAAACGCCAGTGAGGTTCTCATCACCTATATACATGTATATATACTCTAAAATTCACAAAATTATTTTTTAATTTTTTCCTGTCCGAATCGGTCTTTTCACCTCTGGGACAGGAATGACTGTTAAAGACTATCTCTCTAAAGGCCTGGCCAAACGCTTTCAACATTTCATTCAACATCGTTCAACATTGTTGAATTCAACCGTGATTCAACATGTTTGGCCACCCTGTTGAATGATGTTGAACGTTGTTGAATGGTGTTGAATGATGTTGAACGCAATTTGAACATGTTCAAACGATGTTGCATGAAATGTTGAAAGCGTTTGGCCAGGCCTTTAACCGCTCTTTCCTGTCCGAATCGGTCTTTAGTATTTTATTCTGGCTAACGCCAGACGATTTTATTCACCTCTGGGAAATCCCGCGGACAGGAATGAGTTAAAAATAATAAAAATTGCCATTAAAAACTTTTAAAATTCGGAGTTTCTCACTTATACCGCTGGAATGCGTAAAATGGCATTTCAGAGACCCAAATATTTTTCGAACCTCCCTAGATATGCAGATCCAGAGCAAATTTGAAAATGGCAGTTCTAAATTTTTCATAAGGTGAGCCCTGCGTACAAGTTTCAACCTTAGAAGTTTCCCCTTCACTTTCCCCCTCTTTGAAAAAAAAATTCATTAATTTTGTTTGCCCAGCACTTTTTCGAATAATATATTAAAAGATCATGTAGACTTTTGAGGTTATTAATTGAATTTATTAATGCCACCAAACAGTACAGTACAGTGAACTAAAAAAGCTTAGAATCGAATCAGATTATGAAAATCTCCCCCTTCACTGAATTTTGAGCGTGTGTTTATACGCGCGAAAATTCTCCGCCGTTAATAAATCATGATTATTGACAATTTTAAAAAATATGTTGTTTGCAAAAAGAAAGAAAAGATAACGGATTACCAGTATTCTATAATTTATGATTAGAAGTCGGGGTTGATTTGATCGATCAGCAGATATGCCAATATCTAGTTACTTGTCAGTCAAATCATTGGCCATAAATCATAATATCCATTTACAGTCGAGTATATTAAATCCTAGGTGTATATTTTATGCTGATATTTGGTGAAGTCTATGACTACAAAAAAGGCGTGCCAAGATTAGATGAATATTCTCTGACAACCTCAAGTATTGAAGATAATCAGTAATTTTAATTTGCCACAAGCCCGCATAATATCTTGCACTAATTGCCCTAGTCGCAGTTTCCCAGTCGAATGTTCGCAGAACTATAACCATTAAATAACATAGTGAGATTCTTTGCCAATACTTATACTCGACTGTTTACTCAATTGTACTCGTATAAAAAAATAGTACTATGCTACAAACGAACGCATGAAGCGACCGTAGACATATTTCTCGCGTAATTTGAAGCTACAAATGTCGTAGGTATTAAATTTTAATTAAGCTGGTTCATTACCACAAAAGAATTCGGGTAACAATTGACATCAAATTGCATTAAAATCTACGCTTTTCGAATCTTATTTATTTTATTTACAGATTCATTGCGCCATTTTCTATTCAGCGCCTTCACGAACTCTCAATTTAAAATTAAAAGAACTGTGCTTATAAATGACAGCCAATCAGCAGCGGCGTTGTATTCCAACCTCAAACTAATCAACCAATCATGTCATTGGGTATAAATAAATAAATATCCATGATGGCGACATGGAACGTTGTGTTGTGCCTAATGGCCCTCGTGGATTTCTTGGCCTTTTTAACTTTGATTGGAGTTTTGTTTATGTATCTTGTTCATATCGTTGCCATATTTTACGGGTAATGTATTGTGTGTTTTTAACTAAGTACTCGTGCTGTTATCGAACTGTAATAAATACTGAAATCAATTGCTATTTATTGCAGTAATATTGCTTGCGTTGTTTATAAGTGAATGGGCAGAAATAGCGCAGATACATTCTATGAATATTTGTCGTACAGTACTTGGTACTTCATAATATACTCTTTATTTTGAAGTACGTGTGTAGTCCAAATAGTTCTAAATATATAGTTATATGTTATATTTCCCCATCAATTCTGAAAGCATTTAAATGCTACAGACTGGCAGACTGCAGCACTTTGGCCATCGCAGCACTTTTTAGATTCTTCAATAATCTTATCCAGCCTTCTATATTTTCTTTTGTATTTATGTTTGAATTTTTATTTAAACTGTAAACTATATTTTTGTGCAAATTTTATACCTAGAAATATTTTAATTGAATAGAAATTCATCATCACAATACAAAAACAAAACATATTATATATAGGATATTACACAGTGGTGCGAAGATATGAATTTTATCTTTGAGTGGTGAAAACAATATTTTACGAATGAGCGTAGCACGAATGAGTAAAATATTCTTTTCACCACGAGAAGATAAAATTCATATCTTCAAGCCACCGTGTAATTTTCTTTTTATTATATAGATTCAAAGCAATGCTGTAAGTGATGTCATTGATATCTTCACTAGTGAGGATATGGAAAATATGTCACTGGATATTTTCTAGTAAAACACTCGCATCTATATAGTAAATATATACAGCTAAATCAATTAAGGTTGTCCTGGCCAAAGCCAAAAGGCTAAAGCCAAAAGATCAAAGCCAAGCGTGAAAATGCTCGTTAATAATCCCCAGAGGCAAGTTTGGTTTATTTGTATGATTTTGGCCTATAAATATAGTAAATGTGTGCTTCGCTATTTAAATAGTAATTCACATCGTACTTTTCGCGCTTGGCTTTGACCTTTTGGCTTTAGCCTTTTGGCTTTGGCCAGGACAACCTTAATTGATTTAGCTGTATATATATACGCTCACTACCCTTATGGAAGTTTGAGCACTCTGGGCCCATGCGCACTTCACGCTATCTGAATGTACTTCACCGATGCTGTCCCACATGCAGTTGTCACCGACGATTGCATGTGTATAAGTAATTGATGAAATTCATTCACATTGTTCCAAGCTACACCAGTTGATGAGCTGTAGTACAGTGAAACACCGTGTCTGTAGATTGAACTATATATATATAATTATATAAAATATTCAGGGAATCACAAATGGAGGAAGAATTGAGTTACAAACTTTGGATCCTTCCGATCTGATAAAAATGATAATTTATTAAATTATATACATGTATGAAGATTAAAGTTTGTAACTCAATTCTTCCTCCCTTTGTGATTCCCTGAATATTTCAGGTTGAAATTGGTTGAAATTAATACGAGCATATACCAGGGCTCAAAATAATAGCCAGTTACCAGTCAATGACTGTCCCAAATCATCAGATGACTGGCCAAAATCTTGGCAAGTTGTCAAGTGAACAAAAAATGTGATGGCCAGTCATTTGACCAGTTTAGTTCTGAATGTTATGTTCTGGTCATGTCTCAGTAGAGATTTATAATTGAATTTAGTCTGTAAGTTATAATTGATGATTCTATCTGCATTAATAGTTGTGTATTTTAAGTTATCTGTATTAGTCTGTTGTACATACAGTACATGTATGTATGTACTCTATCCTTATTACTATATCTTGCCATTGACTTTAAGCTATATAAATCTTTGGCTTTTTATTATAAATTTCTTTGTCAGCTGTGTCAAAGTCAAAGATGGGATTTATATAACTTATAATTGGCAGTTATTATAATTATACAATTTATTAGTACAGTACAGTACAGTATAAATAATTCAATTACAGTGTATGTATATTAATTTATTATTTAATAGGAAGGTGAAGCTTCATAAATGTAATTTATCATCGACTACCGCTAGTCTGAGCCCAAATGGATATCCTGGTGTCACTATGTTGAAGGTTAGTTTTTAATGAATAAGATTTATAGAAAATCTTTAAAGCTTTTGTTTTAAAGGCTCTTAGTTTACATTGGAATTAAAATTATATACATGCTATCATTCCATATACTGTATACCAAAAATCATTAGTAAAGCTTTAAATAAAATTAAAAGGTAATTGTTTGGCAGGTTTCTGGTAAGTATAATCTATACTATATAAACTAAATAAATTAACTTTGAAGCTACAAAGTAAATAATAATCTAACAAGAGTGCACTTAGAGACTGCATATATACTGTCAGTGGGTTATTAGAGATGTTTAAAAAGAAAACGAGCTGTCTCACTATCCAGACTAGCTAACGGGACCAACACATGTATTCATGAATTAATAAAATGCTTTATTGCACTTGTACCAAAATTTTGTCATAATGCTTGCTTATAATAAAGATAATGAGCACAATCAAGCATTAATTCTTCTACATGTGGAATCTTGTGGTTAGATGTTTATTAATTTCCCTTCCAAATTTCAACCAAATTCAACCAAAATTGAATGAGTTGTTCCTTGGTCTATCATTGATCTCTCCACAAACTTTCATGAAAACCTGTATTTTGTGAGATATTGTGGTGAGAGACAGACAAACAAACAAACAAACAAACAAACAAACAAACAAACAAACAAACAAACAAACAAACAAACAAACAAACAAACAAACAAACAAACAAACAAACAAACAAACAAACAAACAAACAAACAAACAAACAAACAAACAAACAAACAAACAAACAAAGAATCAAACAAACAAACAAACAAACAAACAAACAAACAAACAAACAAACAAGCAAGCAAACAAACAAACATATAGACAGACAGACAGACAAACATTACCTGAACTGGTGGAGGTAATAATAAAATGCTATTGTAAGTAAATAAAAGGCTGAATAAAAAACAAGCAATTGGAAAATAATGGAAACTCTGAAAAGGTTAACATTTTTACTGCTGGTTGCAGGTGAGCGCGCCATGCGCCAAACTTTGATCGTCGTTTGCATTGTGGCAACTCCTACTTGACACGGCGCCAAGTATGAATTCACATGGGCCAAGTATGAGTTCAGTCAAGTCAAGGTTATTTTTAATGCTTGTCAACAACAGTTCTTCTAAAATCAATGGATAAAGCGTTTCCACTCTCATATCTCCTTCCGCGTTTGCCAAGTTTCATAATTATTATCTCACAACTTGCTGGGATCCCATGTTAAATGTTATCAGTGTTCAATTTCAGTATGGTGGGATAAGTGAAATGTGATAAGTGAAATGTGATAAGTGAAAAGTGCAAAATAACCTTGACTTGACTTGACTTGACGGAACTCGTACTTGACTCCGTGTGAACTCCTACTTGTCCCGGTGTCAAGTTAGAGTTGACACAATGCAAACAACAAGCAAAATTCGGTGCTTGGCGCGCTAGCCTGCAACCAGCAGTACAGTAGTTGTCATCAAAATCATAGTGGTCATCCATTATTCTGATAATGACTGGCTTGACTGCAAGATTGTTGAAACATTGAGTTGACACTGTGAACTATTAATTTATTACCCATGCCGCCTATGCAACAATTAAAATTGATGATTGGAAAGCTAACTAACAAATTAGAATCAATCACAGGTTCCCAAGTTCTGATACTTTTTACCTGAGCTGAAGCGCGTTATTGCGATGTACACATGCAATAGAGAAACTTTTTTGCAACGCTGTGAGTATTGAGGTAAACTAATTGTACGCCACGTTGCGAGTGCTAAGTTGTGAGACATTGTATCTGGGGCTGCATAGACTGGCTATATCATTCAAACTTCAAAGCGCCTATTATAATGAGCTGTGATTTTATGTTGAACCGTACCTTGCACGGTGCACATGTATCCTTTGTTTTAGGTTTATGTACTGTTTAATAAACGAGCAGGAGTGTTTTATCAGATATAAAGACACGAGGCGAAGCCGAGTGTTTTTATATCTGATAAAACACAAACTGCGAGTTTATTGAACGGCTTCAAAAACGAACCACTTGGTAAGTTCATTGGCGTAGTAAGTTTGAAAAATAACCTTGTCTAAGCCGAGAAAATCAAAGCTAAAGTTTATGTGAATCAGGAGGTATTTTTATCACATATAAAGACACTGATTAAACTTTAATTTCTTTTGAATTTTCCTCATGAATTATTAATGAGTTTTTGAATAATATTTAAATAGCACCGTTGAGTGATTGAACTGAAACGTTGCTATTGGACAATTCGTTCATTATACTAAAACTACAATGTGTTCAGTGACCGTGCACGGTGCACCGTGCACAAAAATGCATTAAGGCGAACAAAAAGATAGACCAAAGACTTTAGCTGAGTTTCCAGACCATATCTCGATTGACTATGACTCAGTCGAGTATCTGCATTTTGAAGAAAAAAGGAAATGCGTAAATCGTAGCAAAACAACGTTCGTGCGCAATCTGAAGTTTGCGGGGGTTTTTACGCTTATTTTGTTTGTATTCAGGTTTTTGAGGTTTACCATGCACAGGTGTTATGGTTTATTCGTGGGAGCTGTACATGTGGTTCTTCTGTGGTTCATTGTTTTGCACTATACAAACTGAAAACTATTATTATAAGTCACTGAGGTTGTATGGAGTAATCAATGTTATTCATCATGCATGATAGACTGATTTATAGCATTGCGCCGATATGGATATCGGCATATCGCATATCGGAGCTTAAATAACACAATGGCGGCGGAAGATTTATTTTGGAGGGGCTAGTGTATCAATTAATAGAATGATAGGAGTGTACTTTTACTTCTTCCAGCAGAAACGTTTAAGGCAATTTTAGCCCTATTTTCAATGAAATTTTGGCCCTATTTCCAGTCTATTTTCGATGTATAAAATAGTTGTTGAGTCTGCATGTATATAGTAGTAGTCTGTATGTATAGTAGTAGTAGTCTGTATGTATAGTAGTAGTAGTCTGTATGTATAGTAGTAGTATGTAGCCCTAATATTGGTATCGGCGGGGATTTAGTCAGCGAAGAATGAGTGCTGGATAAAAATGCAGACTTTTGATCACTGTTTTATTATAGATCTCCGAACAATATAACAATAGAGTTTATGTTCGCGGGCATAAATATGTTTTTGGCCCGTTTCAGAAGGGCCTGAGAAGAACCAAAAAGATATTTATGCCCAAGAACATCAACTGTATTACTATTTTTAATAATTTTAGTGAATTAGTGGGCATGCATTTAGAAGAAAATCAAAGACAGTTTCTTGAACAGTGCCACTTTCGCGTCGGCATGTATTTCATTGCATTAAATATTTACATCAAAACAATCCGTTTGCTCCAAGAAAAGTATACAATTCCGTAAACAACAAACCAATAGTGATTTAGAACTGTTAAAATTGATTGGCTCAGATCATATTTTAGCCCGCTGAATTCTCCATTTTAGCACGCAAAATACGCCACAAAGCCCGATAACATTATTAATAGATATTTTTGTAAAATTTGGCGTAGAAAAACGTATTGAGAATGGCTATACTGGATAGTTCTGAATAAAACTGTTCGAAACTTGGGGGAATAATAATAAAAGAAATTGAACTTCTTAAGGCCTGGCCAAACGCTTTCAACATTTCATGCAACATCGTTCAACATTGTTGAACGCATGTTGAACGAAAATTTGAACATGTTCAAATTTCGTTCAACGTCATTCAACATGCACCATTCAACAACGTTCAACATCATTCAACAGGGTGGTCAAACGCTTTCAACATGTTGAATCACGGTTGAATTAAACAATGTTGAACGATGTTGAATGAAATGTTGAAAGCGTTTGGCCAGGCCTTTAAATAAAATACTAAGAAAGAAACACTATTCATTTCGAAGGCAGACCGCTGTTCAGGTGCAACTTTTGAGAACTTGAACCTATATTTGTACAGGATATAACACTGTTTGAGAAGAATTAATGAAAAATCACACGCTTGTTTAGTGAAATATTTATAATATCACGAGTGCGAAGCACGAGTAGTATTACGAATATTTTGCCAAACACAAGTGTGACCGTTTTAATAATTATTCGAGAACATGTGGTATTTAAGATGAATACCACATTGCGGTATTTTTTGTGAATACCTCTATAAGTAAGAAATTTAGGTTAAATACTGAAGCTATTAGTTAATCAGGAACAAGGAAAATTGGTTGAAATGGCATTATTAGTAAAACTAAACGCGATGACGTTATCCCGTGGGACGCCAGCGTGCCTTATTCGAGATGGTCTAGGCAGCAACCTGATGAATTTCGGTATTGGGCAATCGTATTGCTCATTGTAAATTCATAGGTATATATCTAAACTAAACTAAACTAAACTGAACTGAACTGAACTGAACTGAACTGAACTGAACTGAACTAACTATTAATAGTATATTTATACTGGGTAACTCTATATCAGTTATATATCTAAACTGTTATCCCTAGAGGTCCAGTAAGGGCCATCCCTTATTGGTCGATCCAGTGTTACTACAGGAGGAAACCGGAGTACCCGGAGGAAACCTGTGGTGTTTGGTAGAGTCAAACTGGAAGCACTCTTTTCACATGCGGCCAAGGTGAAATTTTCAATCCGATGACTACTGAGTGAAAGGCACGTGCGCTAACCACCAGGCTAACCACTGTGCCACAAACGTCTCTGCTGTATATAATAAGTGATATTGGGCATTTCACTCGATTACATAGCATGTTCTAAGGATTTTGGGTGAAGGAAAATTCGAGTGTAGAATATATACATTGTAAGACCAAACCTGGACCAGTTGCGAAAAATGCAACTACACAGGCCTTCCGGCAGGAATTGAACACACGACCTTGCGATTCTAGTGCAATGCTCTGACCACTGAGCCACGGAGGGCGTTGCCGAGAGCTTGATCGCGAGTTCTGTATATATAATATACATCACTTGGTTTGTAAGCAACAGATGTACCAGGCGGAAATCGTTAGCGTATAAGAATATCAAAGCCTAGCAAATAATACGAAGTAAAGGCATTTTAACAATAATTTAATAGAAAGAACTAAGGTTTCGTTGCTACACGCAACATCATCAGAGAATGAATAATATATATAGTGAGCATAGGCGTAGAGTTTTTTTTTTGTCCAGGGGGGCTGAAGTGCTGAATAGGACCTTTTTAAGAATTTTCTTGTGGGGGGCGTTTACAAAAAGGGACTCTTCTAGGGGGGTCTGGGGGACATGCCCCCCCTGAAATTTTTGAAATTTAGAGTCTTGGAAATGCCATTTCCTGCATTCTGAGTGGTCATGAAATGTCATAAAAACTATTTAAAATACAACACATTTCAACAATTTTTCGATGTTGTGTTTACTGGGTTGACTTATCGCTGTTTTGGGGTGCTTTTGGCTGACAGGAATGAGTCTATAACATTTACTTTAGCCTAACGAGTAACCTATAATTTGTGAATGGTGATAGATGAATCAGTTGCTTCAAAATTTCTGGGGGGGGGGGGCTCAGCCCCCCCATTAAGATTTCTCGGGGGGCTGAAGCCCCTCAGCCCCCCCCCCCCCCCATACTCTACGCCTATGATAGTGAAGGGACAAAAACTATCGCACTAGGTACATACACCATTGTGACACTCCACATGCCATTTCACCCGACGACTTCACTATTTTGTCTTTCTCTTGGTGCAGTTATTTTTTAGCTCTATTTTTCTTGATAAATGCTTTCTCTCTGCAGCCTCTTGTAGGAGAAGATGAAAATTTGTACAAAAATTTAAAAAGTTGCTTTGATCTAAGCTATCACAAGGTACTGAAAATATTGTAGAGTGTAAAAAAGTAGAGTGCTGTATAGGTAGTGTATAGGATAGAGAAATAATATTAATGAGTAGAACTTCGCTTGAAACGTCAGTAGTTTGTTACTAAAAATTTCGGCAGTATATCACCTTTTCACTTTACTCTACTGAAAATATTGCCGGTGTTATATTAAACTTTTTAGGCGTTGCCTATATACTAGTGCAGTGCAGTGCAGTGCAGTGCAGTGCAGTGCAGTGCAGTGCAGTGCAGTGCAGTGCAGTGCAGTGCAGTGCAGTGCAGTGCAGTGCAGTGCAGTGCAGTGCAGTGCAGTGCAGTGCAGTGCAGTGCAGTGCCGTGCAGTGCCGTGCCGTGCCGTGCCGTGCCGTGCCGTGCCGTGCCGTGCCGTGCCGTGCCGTGCCGTGCCGTGCCGTGCCGTGCCGTGCCGTGCCGTGCCGTGCCGTGCAGTGCAGTGCAGTGCAGTGCAGTGCAGTGCAATGCAGTACAGTACGGCACGTTACGGTACAGCGCTGCACAGTACAGTGCAGTACAGTACGGTACGGTACACTGTAGTGCAGTACAATACAGCACATAACATTTACTACGGTGCGGTGCAGCGCAGTCTAGTGTAGTCCACGACAGTTTAGGGCAGTCCAGGGTAGCTCAGCTCAGTGCAGTGCAGTACAGTTAATGTAAATATGTAGTTATAATTATTATCTGTTGTTGATTGGATGGTATGGCTTTGCCTTAGACCGGAAAGAATTCTTCGTGCTTGAAGACCTTGTCGAGTTATCATTGTCTCAATTAAAGTTTCATTTTGAAACAGGGCTTGTCAATTAATTGAATGATTATCCCAATTTTAGCTACAAATTCTGTTTTGTGTCGAAGATGAACATGATCCAGCAGCTAAAACTGTCAAGAAGCTAATGGAGGACTATCCCAATGTTGAAGCCCAACTTCTGACATGTGGGTTATTAATCTTGTTTTATAAATAGCATTAGACCAAATGAATGCTTATATTGCATCACTATTTTTAGTAGCAGACGTTTGTAGACATTCGTCAAGCTAAAAAAGTTTCATCCTGCCATCTTCCAATGACTGGTTAGACGCTCTAGCTATTGATCTACTGAGGCTTGGATGGAGAGTTAAGATTGCATATTCATAGTCATATGTATATATGCTCCTAAGCGGCAGTGTTTGCATACATGTATAAGATGTAGTTGAGATGTTACGACAAGTTGTACGTATACATGTAGTGAATGTAACAGACGTTTGGTGCTCAAATACTCAAAAATATTTTGTAAGTACACTCGTTGAGACGTTCTAATTATTGAGCTAGTGGGGCCTAGATAGAGAGCTAAGGTTGCAATTTCCCAGTTATTTGTTTCCAAACCGGTAGCGTTTGCCTATGAAGTGTGGTTAAATTGATATTTTATGAGCATCCGAACGTCTACCTGTTACATTGCACAAAGCTTGAAAACATGCTACATGTATACGTACCACTCCTAACGTTAGTTTAACTGCATTTCAGTTGCAAACGCTACCGTATAGGAAGCACGTATAACGATGAATTTGCAACTTCTTGACAACAATGTTTACAGTGAATTAAGCCCTGTTTACACGACCAAAATTTAAGCACGCTTAAGTTAAGCGTGCTTAAAATGCGCCACCTTGGTGCGTTTACACGGTCATTTAATAATCCCTTACTAAAACACGTACACCATTATTCAGCATGGCGGACGAGCTATATTTTTGGTTTTGGAAGCTTCGTATGGGTAGCGTGCGTCAAAGAACAATGGAAGACATCGGTACACGAGAAAGAGTAATATAGCTAAAAGAAAGAAAGAAACAAAGGAACAAAGAATAGCGAGATGGAAACTTCTACAGCAGGGCAAAAAAAAGCATTTTATCGTATTAATAACACCGTATTAATAGCAAACGTTTTTCAATCCCGTTGCGTTTACACGCAGTTTACTCCACCTCCTTGAGGTGGTGCAAACTAATCGCGATTAATTTACGCCGATCTGTTTACACGGACATTTTAAGTCCGCTTAAAGTCAGATGTGGCTCAGATCCCACTTAAATTTTGGCCGTGTAAACACGCCTTAAAAGTATCTTAGTATACGGTTTTTGTTGAAAGTCGGTTACTTCATCTTTCCTGCTTGTTTTCCTAACATTGAAATAGAACTAAAAAAGGGATATCAGAGTTGGAAAAAGTATTCACCCTTCCTCCCGGAGATGGGTTTTTAAGTTTAGATAACCTTCCTCAAAATATATAGCGAGAATTTTGTGTTCATAAATACTGCGTGACTTTTACAGTACCTTGGTTTTCTAGGTTTTCCTAGGTAAGCTTTGGCATACTACAATAGCTACTAATAACTGACCCCTGCTGACTGATAGCCTGTCAACTACCCTCGACTGCTGCGAAGATACAGACATCACAGCAGACATCAGCGTACATGTCTCACACATGTAACTGCTGCCACTGCCAGTGCTGCACAATTGTTGGTTAGCCAATGTTTTGCTGCAAATCGCATTTCTTCTTGACACCTTGCTTGATCAATTGTAACTTTCTCAGATTTCCGAATGTGTTGTTTCACGTGTTTTCACTTTAAACCTTCCTCACTAAAGTAAACCTTCCTCACTAAAGTAAACCTTCCTCCGGGTGGTACCCGCATACCCGCAGCTTTTTTCCAACTCTGAGGAATATATAATAAAAACTGTATTTATAAATTTGAAACCTTATTGTAGATTTCTACCCGAGCCTTAGGACATGTTTATATGATCCCGGTATACCGGGGCGAATTTCACTACTGAGCCAAAAGCGCGGGAATTTAAGGAAGCTCAATAGGGAAAGGATATGAAAAAACAGCTTTTTTCTCTAAAACGTTTTACAATGAAGGTTTGTGTCTCATTCTAGTCCCTTGCTTAGCCCCGATATCAGTGCTGATATTTGAAAAGTTTTACAGCATTTGTGTGGCCAATTCACATGTATTGTAATATGCAAATATAATACAAATTCGAATAATTGAACTTACTAAAACGAACATTTCTCCCCTCCTGAAAACTGTGGACTGTCTAACGCTTTTCAAATACTCAAGAGGATCACCAGGGCTGCGCGCAAAGAACTAGAATGAAGCACATACTGTACATACATGTATCTATACATTGCAAAACGTTTTAAATGAAAAAATGTAATTTTTTTATGGATTGTTTTCACGCAAGTGATCGGTGGCCCCGTTGGGGTGGTGAAATAATACGAAATGTTTGAATAAGAATAGAGTTAAATTCCCATAGGATAAAGATGGTGCACCAATATGGCCGCCATTTCATTGTTTCGGTGTACCAACATGGCTGCCGTGACGTCAGATGAAAACCAACTCACACTAATTGTATACTATTTTAGAAGTTATTTTGTAGTTTGTTTTTGTTCAACAAAATTTGACTATAATATTCAAAACTACAAGCATTGCAATTTAAACTTCATTCCGGTCTATGGGGATATTGCGTTTATGTTAAACAATTATTCTTTGAAGTGGAGGTGAATAGTATACACTTGTTGACTGGCGCCGAGGGAAACATCGAGTTTTACGGACCCGAAGGCTTCAATGTCACCCGAGGGCTTTAGCCCGATGGGGACATTGAAGCCTGAGGGACCGTAAAACTCGATGTTTCTCGAGGCAAAAGTCAACAAGCGTTTTGTTATATACCAAAGACTTTTAAAATACAAAATACCAAATGACTCGAAACTTGCAAAAGGCAAAAAGACTTACCAGAACGCTTAATTGACTTTGTCTTCGTAGTTTCAATTCAACTAAACAAATACACCAGACTCAACAAGTACAAAGAACAGCTTTAAATTTAAATTTTTTTTCCGACCTTTGAAGATATGTATAGATATTCTTTCATAGTTTGGAAAATGGACTATTTTGAACCAGACAAGCTCGAAACAAGCTCTTGTTTTCAAAATGTTCCGAAAAGTCCAAAGTTCTTGATCTGATGCAATAATCGCGTATTCACATGAACAACGCATGATTAAAGCGACGTCAGAGGGAAACATTGTACTGTTTCCCTCTTCATTGTTGACGTCAGAGGGAAACAGTGCAATGTTTCCCTCGGCAGAAAGAAACATTGGGTTTGTTCAACAACACGTGACCATGATTTGACCAATAGGATTTCATCTTTGGCAAACGAAAGTCTTTGGTATATAACAATAAACACTTATTTACTGGCACCGAGGGAAACAGAGTGTTTTGTGGCCCCGAGACCACCGTTGTTTTCCGAGGCGAAGCCGAGGGCAACAACGAGCGGTCGAGGGCCCACAAAACACACTGTTTTCCCGAGGTACCAGTAAATAAGTATTTTGTTATATATCAAGTGACAACAAAAATGTTGAGCAAAACTTTCAGACATTGTTTTGAATGAAGGAAAACTGGAAAAAGACAAACTGAACCTGACCATCTACTTCCATGGGTTACGCGGGAAACATCACAATTTCGGACCGCCACGCGAGGAACGCTCGCCCAATCAGAACATTAGAAGAACGGTCTTTGGCACTTGTTTATAATAATGCTGGATATTTACCGAGCCGTTAAGCGGCGAGGTTAATATCTACACTACTCATCACCGACGCTGATTCGTAATACGTACCGATACACAAGGCGTAAGCATGTCTGAAGTTCGCTTTTGGCGAATGTCGTTTTTGCATTATTTCACTACAACACTCTGAAAACATAGAAAGCACTCGGCTATCAGCAAAGTGTAATTTTATAATGTTTACCCAGCTTGTGGCGTTGGAACAAGATGGCGGAATGGCGTATGATACGATTGTCTTTTTTTCCGGAATTAGTAATGTTGTTATATAAAAAAATCTAGTTACTAGGATTACGTTAGTAAGTATATGTTTATTAATCAGAAAGTCATAAATTGAAAATTTGGACTTTTATTGCCCTTAGCCTTCAAAATATTTTTTTAGGTGCTACAACTGGTGGAGTAAATCCAAAAATTAATAACATGTTGCAAGGTTACAAAGTAGCCAAGTATGATCTGCTATGGATTAACGATAGTTCATTATTTGGTAAGTGTTTATGGGGTACCATTAATACGCCAAAGCCATTGGCTAGTCTTATTATCAGACGGTACGGTGTCGCTCACTTCACCTCCCCGTCTGATGGGCTACACAGAATGTCGTGCTCTGTGATGTCGGTTTAGTTTTAGCCAATTAACGAACGTTAGCAATAACATCAGTGATTTTAACGAACAAATTATTGACAAAATACAGCAGTAATATTTTTCGTATCAAATTAGCGACAAGAACGTTTCGGCGTTGCGATTATTTATTTAAAAAGTTTACTAACTGTCAACGTTTGTTGGCATTTTTCATGGCAGGAACATTCACAAAAAAATGCAAGAGAGTCCGACGTATAGTCCTCGAGTTATAAAACCCTCGAAGTTTGCCATGGTAAGTTCGCTTTTGGAGATATTTAGGCTTCTTGGTAACAATATTAGTCTTATGACGTGTGCAAAGGACAACTATACATAAGAACAATGGGGCATTGTTACCAAGAAGCTCACATTTCTCCAAAAGCGAACTAGCCATGGCAAACTTTGAGATGTTCATAACTTGGAACTACACGCCAGATTCCCTTGAAATTAGTCCTGTCATGCTTTTCTGTTCAAACAAAAAAAATGTCAACGAGACTTTTTTCTTCATAGACACTTTAAAATGTACATATTCTTACACATTTACAAATGTATATGTTTTTACACATTTACAAAATTAATGTATATATTCTTTCATATTTACAAATGTATATATTTTTACACATGTACAAATGTATATGTTCGTACACATTTACAAATGTATATATTCTTACACATTTACAAATGTCTATATTCTTACACATGTGCAATTGCAAATGTATATATTTGTATACATGTACAAATGTATTCTTACACATTTACAAATGTATATATTCTTACACATTTACAAATGTATATATTCTTACACATTTACAAATGTATATATTCTTACACATTTACAAATATATATATTTTTACATATATATTCTTAGAAATTTTCCAATTTAGCTCTAGAGTAAAATATATCAGTTGCAAATTTGAAACCGTGTCAACTAACGTGCTAATAAGTACATTACATCTGTGTTTTAATGTTGCAGTGCATCCAAACACATTGATGCAAATGGTTTCTGAGATGACAGCGAATGTTGGAATAACACACCAGGTACTGTCTGCCAACTAATATAGCAATCACCAAGAGTAAATACGGAACAGAGGGAAACTCATAGCGTCGGCTGTCCATGTGAATTTTATAAAAGTTATTTTTAACTGTCTGCATTAGAAACAGTTACTTTTGGTTCTTAGTAATGAAGAGCCAAACTCCAATGTCGTCCTCAGGGCCCACGTTTTTAGCGGGCGGGAAACGAGTGACGAGAGGCTCCGGGATAATCCGTTTTAAATAGACATTTTATTGGCTGAATAGCGACAATGCGCAGTTGGACGGAAGTTAAATCTATATTAATTTAGGTATAAATATACACAACTGAGTTTAATTAATTTGTCATAAATCTTAAACAGGTGCCATTTCTTGTAAACAATCCGACCTTTTCAGGAGTACTTCAAAAGGTAACTTATCAGTTGTGTCGCAGACAGACCGACAGACAGACAGACAGACAGACAGACAGACAGACAGACAGACAGACAGACAGACAGACAGACAGACAGACAGACAGACAGACAGACAGACAGACAGACAGACAGACAGACAGACAGACAGACAGACAGACAGACAGACAGACAGACAGACAGACAGACAGACAGACAGACAGACAGACAGACAGACAGACAGACAGACAGACAGACAGACAGACAGACAGACAGACAGACAGACAGACAGACAGACAGACAGACAGACAGACAGACAGACAGACACACACACACACACACACACACACACACACACACACAACCTCCTCACGGAGGTAATTATTATTTCTATAAATTTGGCACATGTAAACCGAAATCGCACAACTCGTCGTCGAACTTATTGTCTTGTCGAATTTGATTGGCGTATTTAATTCATGTAGACATCGAATTTTACATGATCTGAATCTTCGACACATGTGAAGTTCGACATCTAAAACCGTCTAAAAATTCGTATTTTAGGTTTATTTTGGAACACAGCATGCTCGAGTTTATTTGTTTGCTAATGCACTTGGAATTACTTGTACAAATGGGATGTCAATGTTGTTGAGAAAACATGTTTTAGACGAAGTAGGTAAGTAATATTTAAAAATAGAGCACGAGCATGAGTGCTTTATCGAGTTTAAAACACAGGGTTTTAAAGAGACTCGTTTTCTTATGCGTAATTGGTTTAGTTATTTTGAAAATCAACGTTGCCTAAGACGTAAAATCAGTTGTCACCGAATAACGTACATATAAAACCACATTACTTACCACGTTGTTGTAAACAACCTGATGTAATAGAATAACGAGAAACGTTTTATATAGTTTCTATAAAGTGTTCTAGCCATTAATATATCCAAAAGTTGGAAATTGTTTTGTCGACAAATATCGAGTACGTACGCTAAGTTGCTAGCGGTGCTAAAACAATTATTCACCTCATGCAGTGTCGTTAAATAGTGTGGATATTTATCTTACCGCTTCTCGGCTCGGTGTAAATACCCAGCACTATTCGTCTCCACTTCTGTGAATAATAAGGACTTATTAACCGAGTGCGAGGTCTGTACGGGAAAGTATTTGCCTGAGGTTTTCGTACAGGCCGAGCGAAGGAGCGAGGTTTGTGCGATAAAACCGAAGGCAACTACTTTCCCGTACAGACCGAGTAAACGAGGTTAATAAGGAATTTATTATATGGCTATTGGTTCACTTTATTTTTAAGCTTCGAGCGTTGTTTTTGTCTTCGGAGTATGCTGTTTACCTATACCTGTTAACTTTTTCGTGTCGCTTCTTGGCCTTCTTGTTTACACCAGTTCGGCTTTTATTTGTCGTGTTTTTCGATAAACAGCTTTAAAGAAAACCAGCAGTAATGTTCCAACACATTTTATTGTTCAGAATATTTGAAGAAAGATACCTAGTTCTATTTTATTTGTATTCAAATCAACTCAGACATTTTCCCGCCAAAACTTACAGGGCCGAGAAAAAAGCGTATTGACCTGTCGGTCAATATCGTAAAATCCCGACCTCTCGCGAACCAATCAGCGTGCGTCGTTTTGCGTACGGACCGGAAATCAAACCCAGCCATATAATCGTTAAATATAACCGAATTACTTTGATAATTGTAGGAGGACTTCAAGCATTTTCATCTTACATTGCTGAGGATTTTTTTATAAGCCAATCATTTGCTGACAGGTAAGGAATAATATATAGTACTGCCTGGCAGATTATTTTTTCTGTTTGATATCCAGGTTTGTACGACGTGGCAAACTAAATGATAATGCTTCATAGCGTTGATGAAGTGACGTTATAGGGTTACTATGTTTCCGAGTGAACGAACCATACACATATATATTACAATATATATTACATTTTATAAAATAGGTTGCGTCTTACGCATGCTGCATGTGATTGACCAGTTATCGTGTTTATATCAGGCTATGCAAACAGTTGTGACGTCACGGCAAATTTCTTAGTCTTAGACCCCGTTTACACGATGCCGGTACAATTTGAAAACGGAACAAAATCATGCCGGTGTGTAAACACAGGCCAAAAGGTCTTGCGTTTACACGATGCCGGTATAATATAATGACGGATTAGCATGTGACTATTCTCTTCCAATGAGAATTGAGAAGACTTTGTGAATACTGCTGACCCGAATACTGTGGTCGTATATATCGTGATTACCGTCATCAAACTGTTACGGCACGGGCGTTTACACGATACCGGTTAGTGTTCCGTTTTCATTTCATGCCGTCGAGGAACCCGTCTTCATTTTGTGCCGTTTTCATGTCATTTTTGTGCCGGTATCGTGTAAACGCAAGGCCTAAACGGCATGATTTTATTCCGTTTTCAAATTGTACCGGCATCGTGGAAACGGGGTCTTATTTCATAAAAGAAATAGAAAATGGTTGCCCTGTGTTTATATAACCTGATGCAAACACTCGAGTGAGTTTGGGAGAATTCGAAAGTACTTATGTACACATAAACATCATCAGGCTGTATAAACACGGGCGGCCATTTTCTATTTCTTATATATTGTAATTATAACTACACACATCATTGCCACCACCACCAACATATATTGTTGATGGTAATGACAGCACAGTGCCTACTGATGTATTGAATTATGAATTGCTAACTAATAGAGGTTTTAGGAATTATCATTATAATAACATAAGTACAGATATATCAGTATACTATATATCCATGAAATAAGTTCAAGCTAACGATGAAACGGCTGAGGGCGAAACGACCGGTTACCGCTGACCGCTGTATTAAAAAGTTCAAGTGATACTATTTTCCACCATGCACCAACTAGTAGATCACGCGTTTAATAATTTTTTCTCATTTTTTTTGAATTAGAGGATGGAAAATAGTGTTAAGTGCACTACCAGCAATGCAAAATCCTGCAAGAACTGAGCTTTCGTCGTTCTTTTCAAGGATGGTACGGTATGTAAGATAGCCATGTTTGTTTACAGTGATGATTGATTTGGCGACTCTTCAAATGTACCCTGCGAGTCAGAGCCCCTTTCCGACCTACGCAGACTTCTGGGGAAAGTGGGCTCTGCTAACAAACTCGATCTTCGCCCCAAGTTTGGGGCGACTCAGTCAGGTTTTAAACTGATCAAACAAGTTCTAGTTTATGAACACGCGCGAGCAGGAAAATAGCAAGTAACGCGTTAGAGCCTGGGCCCAAAATAGTATCTTGGCAACCATTCACGCATGCTCAAAAAGAAATATCGAGTTTGTTGGCAGAGCCCACTTTCCCCCGAAGCCTGTGTAGGTCGGAAAGGGGCTCTGATTTGCAGGGTACTGAAGATGGTGCTCTCAAAACAAATTTCAAACGATTTTGAACTTTTGTCCTTGCTACCCAGGGCATGTCCACACGAAAGTGCCTTTTCACTGAATCTCTCCGTTTTGATTGAACTGAAAACGCCTTATGATATTTACGTCCACCAGGCAATGCCGAAAACGATCAAAAGTGTTGGTTCACAACTGTCCAATTTTCGTCGTTTGTAATCGTTTATAAAAGTATTTAAGATATATATATATATATATATAGTCGTCTGTGTGAATATATATATATATATATATATATATATATATATATATATATATATATATATATATATATATATATATTTTCACACAGACGACTATTGCGTACATAAACTTGATTTCATTTCTTTTTTTAACGAAGTTATCTATTAAAAGCTTTCCGAAAGCAAAACATCTACACATTGCCGGTTTATGTCCTTAAAGGTGAAGTAATACGAGCAACAAATCGCTGCAACATTGTTGCGTTGCTAGTTGAGGAGCGTTGTTGCACGTATTACCACCCACCTTAAACATTGTCGCGCAACAATGATTTTGTTGCAAGTTGAATCAGCATGTTGCAGCAAGTAGAACTGGAGTCTACTTTTTTAACAAATTTTTTCAACTTGCAACAAAATCAGTTGCGTTGCATGCGTTGCGTTGCAAGTTGGAGACGTATTACCAAAAATCTTGCCCGTATTATGTAAAAATAGCTCCGGCATTCCTACAGTCTGTAGGAAAAAACAGCCTGCAGTTACGGTCTGTCGCTATGACAGGTATGTTACAGTTATTATTACTTATATTGGATTCATCTGTAAGCTCGATATAGCAAAATATTTAAGTAGAAAATTCAATATTAGGCGAGACAGAAATTCAAGTGCTGTTTAATAAACGAGCAGGAGTGTTTTATCAAGGTAAAAGCCACACAGCGATAACGAACTGCGAGTTTATTGTATGTTGACCGGCTTCAAACATGCACGAACCATTTCGTAAGTTCATTGACGTAAAAAATTGAAGATTGACCTTGTGTGAAATCAGTTCCCCATCTAGTTATTTTTATTACCTATATGATGGTACATCTCAGGAATGAAGCAACGTTTTTTTTTCTCGTCTATAGGTGGACCCGTTTGCGAATAACCATGATGCCTGTAATTGGTGTTCTTGAACCGTTGACAGAATGTATTGCAATAGGTCTACTGGGATGTTGGGGACTATATCACTTAGGGGGCACAAATATATGGTTGTTTTTACTTTGCCATTGCCTGATTTGGTTTATTGCTGATCAACTTCTGTTGCATACTTTGCAAGGAGTAAGTATATATATATAGCTACTGTACATAAATGCTGCTATAGTAACTATATATATGACAATTATTCACCGAAGTCGAGGTGAATATCGGTGAATATTTGCCGAGGCGAAGCCGAGGTAAATATATTCACCAATATTCACCGAGACTGAGGTGAATAATTGTTATAGTATAATATTTCCGAGGTGAATATCCAAGGAAGTTAAAACACACGTTTATAAATGTATTAGTTTATCTTATCTTGATCTTGGAAATTGAATGTTGAATCTTTTCTTCACTCAGTCACTTTCAAAAGCACGGCTTAATACGATCAAAACTCTTCCAAAATAAAAAATAATTACGACAAAACATTTCCTTACCTTTAGACAGTTGTATCTCCAAGCTATTCGATGTATACAGTCTATTTGTCCTGAGTTATTTGAGCAGTTTTGACGATATGTTCGCTTTAAAAGTACGGTCGCCATTTTTAAAAAAAACTCCGCCATTTTGAAAATTAACATTCATCAAAATCATAATTCCGAGGGGAGACTGGAACGAGTTAACTCAATTTAGTTGGAAAAAAGTCCCAGACTCCCCTCGAAAACATCTTTCTAGTGATGTTATATTCACCGCCTGGCGCGGTGAATATAATGATTTATGAAGAAATTTTTAACCAATCAAATGTCCGGAATCTTTATATTCACCTCTGAAATTATACTATATATATATATATATATATATATATATTTAACAGTTATACCATGAGCTCGAGTCGTATATGAGCTCATAGCCAACGAGGCGCTTCGCCGAGTTGGCTATTAGTTCGTATACGACGAGAGCGAATGGTATAACTGTTTTATTATATAGCCAAGCACTGTACAAGAGACAAAATTACAGCGAAATGTTTGAAACGACAAACTTCCGGCATAGGCAACTAATACTTCCGCCATGCGTAATGATGCATTCACATAGAGTTTCTCGCTGAGCTGTTCGGCGGTAAACAGCTTCGAAATGTTGTATAAACGTTGCTCGAGAGGCAAAAAATGTGTTAAGCAGATCAACAAAAAAGATTAAAAGGTAACTTTATGAAGTCAAAAGGTGGGTCAGTTGTTTATATTAGCGTTGCTGTCGTGAAAAAGGTTTTGATTTCATGCAAAAATGAAACTGAAACACCTTCGGCAGTGAAACTAAATTACTTAGTTGGTTGTTTTTGAAAAAGAACATGCTTTTTACTACTCCAAATGCTTATGTAAATAAAGTCTCTTTACTGGTAATCCCCTACGAAATGTGTGTTGTAAGCTTGATTTTAACAGTGAGTTTCTTTGTTTGGCAACAAATTAATATCAACCCGTTAATTTAGTCGGGTTTTTGAAGTAAAAAGACGTAATTTTTAGGTGAATTTTACTATTTAACATGCTAAATTGTGTATCTGTTAATGTATTTTTACACAATGTTTGTTTTTTATACATTGGTTTGAGGGTGTTGATGTTTTTCTGTATAAAAATCCGTCAATTTCAACTCTTTTCGGCAGTTTAAAAAAACATGCCGCCATCTTGTTTTTCCTCTACTAGTAGGATATGAGCTGATAGCCTGGTAGTAGGGAACCAATCAGATTACGCAAAAGCTCATATCCGATAGCATGCTATATAATAAATATATATATATATATATATATATATTAAAGTGAAATTTGTAGCTTGGTGTAATATGAGTAAAATTTTCTCAAGCTTTTATACTCAGAAAAATGTCTGAGTATCCCTGACGGGATTCGAACCCGCGACCTTCTGATATCTAGACAGACGCTCTGCCGACTGAGCTACTGGGACTCAGACGGTAGTGAGAAGGATAAATCGCGATCTGGTTCGTTTTCATGACATGCGAACTTCATACTCGAAGTCACTACCGACGTGTTGTGACTTCGAGTATGAAGTTCGCATGTCATGAAAATTTAGCGATTTATCCTTCTCACTACCGTCTGAGTCCCAGTAGCTCAGTCGGCAGAGCGTCTGTCTAGATATCAGAAGGTCGCGGGTTCGAATCCCGTCAGGGATACTCAGACATTTTTCTGAGTATAAAAGCTTGAGAACAAATTTTACTCATATATATATATACTGTATATATATATAGTCTGTTTACAAGGAGATATAGGGTCACCCTAGCACCCGGGTTACCCTAGATCTCGTATATATACATTTCTTGTTTTTTTGTTTGTCGTGTTTACAAGGTAGGGTTACCCTAGTGGTAAACGCGTTTGGTATAGGGACAACTCGCCTACCTGGGATACCTTTTTACTAGTTCCAGGCTTCTTGTCTTCTTGTTATTAATTTCTTGATAATCAGGTCTAATAAAGTTGACCCGGGCGGCAGGGTGACCCTACCTGTGAAATTTTGCTTGTAAAGCCGGGCTAACTTTGAGCCGGGTGCTAGGGTAACCCCCTTGTAAAATGTCACATATTATATGAATTATTAATGAGTTCTTTCAAATGAGAAAAACTTAATTTTGCTTCATAGACACTTTACTCTATTTAATATATATTTTTTCATTTTTAGCCTTTGCCATTACAGCCTTTCTATCAACTAGCTCTGGCATGGTTGTTGCGGGAAACATGGACGTACGTTATATTTTTTCGTGGTATTTGTGGGCGAGAAATTACGTGGAAAAATGGAGCTTTTCGAATACAAACTGGCGGAAAAGCTTATCTTATACAAGGCATAAGGGTTGAAAACGGTGAACATTGCCTTTAGTTGTTGAACAACTGAATTAGAAGTTTATTAACTTGAATAATTTATTTATTTAGATATAAAGAGGAAATGAAATGAAAATTAAGTTTAAAAACATTTTTTGTTCCTTGCTTTGTTGTTAAGATATTTCCGGTCAACCTCGTCCCCAGGGCCATTTGTGGGGGCTGGGCCAAGATGGCGGCCAAGAACAAATGGCCCTGGCACAGGCTGAGCTATCACCATTGATTGGTCGAGATAACATTGGATGTTTTAGGTATTCTGATTGGTGGAAACAAGGCGGGCGGCAGGCAAGTGATACCAAGAATTGTCGGCTGTTGAAAACAACTTCAAAATGAATGAAAATGTGAGGAAAGCTGGCGAAACACCCGTAAAAACGTCCGAAGAATATGTAATGATGGGTCGTTAAAATATGGCTCATTTTTTTGCAGCCTGTGCCAGGGCCATTTGTTCCCGCCATTTTGTTTTTGGCCGCCATCTTGGCCCAGCCCCCACAAATGGCCCCAGGGACGAGGTTGATTTCCGGTTTTCTGATATGCAAATTAAACATTTTGACGTCACATGTGCATTATGACCTATTCGAGAAGGTTATATAAAGCTTTTATCAAACTAAATTAATTCGGGTGTGTTTCTTCCACAACACCAACCATGTTGAATTTTCAACTGATTATATTTGATAATAATATTTGCTTAATTATATTTGTATTGGTAATAGCATGGTTTCGAGTGCAATTTGGAAAAAATATGCACGGGTGACTGAGTGAGTTTTTCAAAGACTATCAAAATGGCACGAGTCCTAAGGACGAGTTGAAGGATGAGCAATGTTCAAGCAACTGTATACTTACAGCACATGGCGTTATTAGTAGGAATCCCTCCGGCTTCTGATTGGCCGATTTTTGTATTATGAATATAGTATAATTATCGGGAATATGAAATGTATTTCAATGCTTAGAGTTTAGACGACGAATCTAAACTCTCATATTTTCAATCATGTATACTGTATGCTGTTCACACATCGGATTGTTGTGGATGAAAATGAGTTTGCCGCACAAGTTTGACGCTATCGTGATTCAAAGCGTGCATGGTCGAAGTTCAAGTCAACTGTTTGTAGGAATCCAAATCAAAATATAGTATAAGGTTGGAGTACTGCCGAAATTATGGAACGTAGATGTCTAACGTTTCGAGCGACCTTCATCAGAGAGAAACGTTATTAGACATCTACATTCCATAATTTCGGCAGTACTCCAATTTCGATTTGAATTCCTATAAATAGTTGACTTGAACTTCGACCACGCTTTGAATCACACGATAGCGTCAAACTTGTGAAGCAAACTCATTTTCATCCACAACACTCCGATGTGCGAATAGCATACAGTATACATGATTTTAAATTTGAGAGTTTATATTCGTCGTCTATAAAACTCTAAACATTGAAATACATTTCAGATTCGCAATAATTAAATATTCAACATTTTGCCGGCTATAAATTTATGCCACAATCGGCCAATCAGAAGCCGGAGGGATTCCTGCATGCTAATAACGCCATGTCTTACAGCAACTGTACTTACAGTTTTCTTTTGGCAGTGTCCACTCCTCGTATATTTGGTTGTTTAAAAACGCTTTGCTTCTTCTACCACTGCTCGAAAAGGTTTACTTAAAGCACAAAGAATCTTCTAGTTTTTTAGTGCAGGCACTTTACTTGACAAGAATAAGGAATAATTAGCTTGAAATTGAACGAAATGTTTTCCTTTGTTCCAAATGTTAGCCGCCATCTTTGTTTATTACGTTCAGGAAGAGCCTGGGTATATGTACGAGATTGGAACATGTAATCCGTCAAAACCTGCTGTAGAACGTGATTGGCTCTTTTCAATTTTTGTTGTTTTTGATTGGTTCATTGGCCTCAACATTTGCGCTGTATTTCCTTTTTTCTGCACTGTATTTCCTTCAAACTGCACTGCTCTTAGCCAATCAAAATTGAGAAATATTTTCTTCATGTATATTATTAGATATACAAGTTTCTCCGATAAAGTATTATGCAGATTTGACGTCAAGATATTCAATTTGCAGACACTCAGAGACTGCATACCTCCGCCAGCGGTTTTTGTTTATAGATTAATTAAGGGAAAACGAGTCATCCCGCTAACCAGGCAGGCTAGCTCACAGACCTACACATGTATAAATGAAAAGTGCTTGATTGCGCTCGTACCGTTTTTTCCCCTGCAGTTATAGTTTAATTACAATTAATGTAAACTTTACATTAATTACAGTGGTTTCAAACTAAATGTACAAATTGTCCCAACTTCTAACACCAAACGGCAAACCGCAAACTGAAGTTCGCAGTTTGAGGTATATATATAACCGTGGAACTAGATGAAAACCGGTGTTCATCTAATTCTTCATGCTTTAAACAACGAAAAAGGCAAAAATCTTTGCTTCTTGCTCTTAAATTTAATAGCAAATCAAAGAAAAATACTTAAATTGTATACCAAAATCATTTATACGTGAGATAATGCAAACTCCAAACAGAGAATTGCAGACGTAAATGACTTACGTGAAAACCGACCATTTGCCGTCGAAAACGTGTACCTGAAACCGCAAACGTGTAACTTCAAACGTCGGGCAGCGGTTAGACGTTAGCCGTAAAAGAAACAAACGTCAAACTAAATGTCTCAAACATCTTGGGTTTTACCAATCTCGTTCCCAGACCTCTATTATTTCTCTATTATAAGTTACTTCAGCCAGGTGAAGAATTCGACGTAGTTTAACGCTACTCTGGCTTAAAATTTTTTGAACCATGGCCAGAAATCGAGGACAACATGGCGGCAAAGCATGCGCACTGAATCCCTTTTTAATTAATTCAATATGGCGTCCTTCAATAGATTTCTTAAGGAAATATAAAGAACAATCATTTTCGGTTATTTACTATTGTAAATTCCGACATGCGAACGTCCAAAACTTCACCAAATTGAACAATCGTTGAGCCCTACAATTTCTATTAAAGTGCCACTAACCCCAAAAAACTTTTTTCGCGAATCTAAGAGTCCTTATTGAGTGGATTAGGCCAGTTAATAAATTATTGGTATTGGACGTTTCGTTGGTCTTCTGTAGACCACCAAAGTTGCATCTGCATGTCCCATGGCGGAGCAGGAAAGGGAATGGGTATATTCCTGGTGTTACGTCAGACAAGTCAAACAAGGAACTCCTTTGAGCTCTGTCTGGTGAATAATATAATTTTTTGAGTTGAAAATTCATTTTCCCAACTAACGCAATGTAAAAATTCTATGTATTCAGCAGACAGAGCTCAAAGGAGTTCCTTGTTTGATTTGTCTGACGTCACACCAGGAATATACCCATTCCCTTTCCTACTCCGCCATGGGACATGCAGATGCCAATTTTTGCAACTTTGGTGGACTACAGAAGACCAAAGAAATGTCCAATACCAAAAATTTATTCACTGGCCTAATTCACTCAATAAGGGCTTTTAGATTTGCGAAAAAAAATTTTTGAGGTTAGTGGCAGACTAAATAGGTTCCCGAGCACCTCGTAAGCATACCTCTTATTCGCTGTTTAAAGTCTATTAATCTGCTATAGCACTTATTTTGGAGCTCCAATTTTGGCTGCTTCTGTGTTGTTTGTCCACGATGCGAACGTCTGAATTTGCTCGGGATGAACGTTATTTTGTTTTGCGGAGTTGTTCGTTCCACTTTTTCGTTGTTTAATAGGTTCCCAAACACCTTAAAATGTACGATTTATTGCAGCCGAGTCGTTGTAATTTAATCCATCAAGCGCCGAGATAAATACTGAACTTGGCGTGAAGAAGCAATGCATTCCTCGATAATTTCGGGTTCTTGTCCGCCATTTCTTATGGAGCTGTTGCTAGGTTGCCAGGGTCTTAACCGATGTTATTATTATTAAATGTGACTGTGGATTCAGAAATAATAACCGAAATTTATGCGGCAATTTTTGTGAGTATGAGTGTACAGGCCTGTCTAGACGATTAAACCTTTTATAATTTGATATTTATGTAAGAAATGGGTCAATAAGACATTTTGGCGAATAACTCTACTTTAATTTATTGTTATAGACTTCTGTTTATAGCCGAAATTAGCGATATTTAGCCATCAGAATTTTCAAATTAATATCCCATCTAAATATGAGCCCACAGGCCACTGCCGCTGAGTGTCCTGGATTTCTAGCCATGGCCACTAAAAGTTTGTTCATGCATGACCTAGTCTCCCTCGCAGCCGCTCTCAGTGTCGTACATGCACTAAAAGCCGTTGCGAGGGAGACTATACTCCAAATCAACACCTAACATCTTAGCTGTGATCCGTGGTCTGAACTGTGTCGTTGGCAGCTGCTTGGAGCGCCTTTGATGTGCCTCGACACGGCCATGTTGATCTGCGTCCTTCGCAATTCAGCCACTGGCTGCAAGTAAGGATGATTAGCCCCCAGTCCTTTTTTTTTATAATCTAGTGTCTTTATCAGGGGTGAATGGGTGATCGTTGTGAAGAAATTAAGGTCCCATATTTACATTCTCACATAAAACCGATGATGACGTTATCTATTGAACTTTCAACTTATAAGAAAAGATAGATATCTTATACGATCAGTATACATTAGAATGCGGCTGTTAAAGCGCAAATGCGTAAAATTCTCAACACGCAAACTCCCCCAACCCCCATTTTCCGTTTTGGCCAAAACTACCCGTAAAGTGCAAGAAATTGACCGAAATTGCATTACAGAGACAATACTTCAAAAACATTTTGGGAGAGCACGACCCCTTGGCGCCCCCCTCCCCCAGGTTTTTAGAACACAGAGCTCTCGTTCTCGAATTGATGATGTCACTGAAGATTCAGAAAAGGTTTGTTTTCCAGATGTTTTTAAAAGTTCAGATGTAGTACAAAACTAGTAAATTAGAAAGAATGTCAAGGTAAACGGATTTCTAAGATGATCATTCCAAACCCCCAAGACCCCAACCCTTTATTTCTGAGAGATATTTAGTGTTATCTTCTATAAATAAATATAAAGTGCATGTTGGACAATTTTTCTATGTATAAATCATAGGCAGAGAAACAATGTAGGCTCTTTCTTTTCTCTCCTCGAATTTACTCTTCTTGTTTTAAATCTTTATTTATTTAAAAAAATTTATTACGAAATTTAGCAGTGTTCATTACCAACCACGATCGGAAATCGCATAGAAAATCGGCCACTTTCATGGGGCAGTTCGCAGTCCACGTGCGTGCTGGCTAAAGTGAGTTCTGAGGACATTTGAAACTGATGAATTTGAGAAGGGTAATGAGTTCGTACATCGCGAAAATTCCACGAGTTGTCAACAAACCGTATTATATGGCAAGCCGGCCAACCTTCGTGCGCTCGTAGAAGAATTATGGTCGAGCGACGATTTTGAGCGGAGATGTCTGACTTTGAGCTCGGGGTGTTCTCGCTCCTGTTGGCCGTGATGACGGCCGTGATGACGTTTACACGCAAGATATTCGTTCTACGCATGCGTAGCTAATACGGTGAGGTCAGCTCAGCCCGTATTTCGCGAGCCTCGACAGCCGCCATTTCAACCTCGTACCCAGGGTCTTAGACCCTGGGTACGAGGTTGAGGCTCCCCTTGATGCACCCTCTAGTTTTATTTATGATTTCTATGGCTGGGACAATAACCCCCTGATAAATAAAATCATATGGCATCAGCCAGAGTAAAATTGATGTGTGTTAGCCAGAGTAAAATACAGTTTTTAAGAGGCGATGTACTCGGGAATGGGTTAAACAAATATAATGCAATCTTAATAAAGTTTACAACTCATCCTCTTCATCCTGCTCCAGAGGACCATCATGCTCTAGGGGAGCATCCAACAATAAGTTTCTCTTATGCCGCTTTAGCCACTTGTCAAATTTAACTTCATCAAAAGTAGCCAATGGATCTGACATTATGGTAGGGAATGATTCATGTCTTCGGTTGGGAATGTTCTCAAATGGCTTTAGAACTCGCATGTCATGCATTACTTTTCCTTCATCTGTTGCAGATGATGAATGACTGTGGGATGCAGAACGGACAGGTTTGTTGATCTGACCATCGAAATTCTCCACAATCTTTCTTTCTCCCCCAACAGCCCTGCTAGCACGGTCAATAGCCTTATCAGTTTTATTGGCACCCATTGTCTTGATCAATTTCTTGATGTCTTTATTTCTATTTTCCTGCAGAAGGTCGATCTCAACATTTTTGCCAGACCCCCCTTTCCAATTTGTAGTAGACGCCCAAATACTCTGATGTGCTTGAGCCTCTGAAAGGAACACTTCATTCTGGACAACACTTATGAGCATTTCTATGGCATAAGCATTGTATCCTGGCAATGACATAAAATGTTGCAGTAACATTTTATGAAGGGTTGCAAGTCTTTCACCATTGCCCTCCTTAACTGCATCCTTCATGTCATAAAAAATAAAGTAGTACATCATTAGACATATGGAGTAGTTTCTGATGAAATCTTGGTCACCACTGTCGGCATGGACTGATTCATCTTCAGTGGTAGACATGACGAGGAATTCATCAATAAATTTATCTGAAACAGTATGATAATACTGTTTCATGTTATCTCCCTCATCCAAAGTATCATATGCAGGTTGATTTCGAGTGGGGTGAAAATCATCTTTGGTTTCCATATTAAAGAACTGGACCAAAGCTTCAATGGTAAAACACTTTCCCACACTAAGAAAGAACTGCTCACAGTCTTCGAAGTGTTTCACATCAACTGTGACATTTCTCCGTTGAAGCTTCTCTCTGAAAAACCGTAGGGTTCCATGCTCCCGACCAGAGTTTGTGTAGAGCTTCTTAAAAATTAGCTACAAACAAAAGAGAGAGAAAAATGGTACAAACCCTAATGCCTATAATATTTACTATGTATTTCACTCTGTAGAATTACCATAAACAGCTGACAATTTCAGGAAATAAAGAATAAACAAATTCAGAAAAATGTCATCTTGTAGAACCCAATATTACCTTGCTTTTTTTACCAACAGAGTTGTTTGTGGACATATGTATGTTTTGGCCCGACTCAGACCAAGCCATAGGCAAGGGTTAAAATGCGTTTTGAGGAGGGCCAAAGACATATTTACTTTATATGTATGCCCAAGAACATCAACTGTATTACTATTATAATTTTAAAAGGCATTTTGCAAAAGAAGCAAACAATACAAAACGTAAAGTCGTCCATTTTCGGGTCAGGAGGCTAAAAGTTGTTCATTTTAGCCAGCAAAATACACTGTAATGCCCGACGAAATTATTATAATACAGATTTAATTAGCTGAGCCTAAGCTTTCACCCTGCAGTTCAGTGAATCTTGACACAGCTTGAACAGCAAACAAACTAATAAGATATAACATAATTAAACCATTTTTTACCTTCAGAAAGCTCCTCTTTGTATGCCAGTCAACAATCTTAATTGGGTAAAGATGATCCAATCTGTCTTGTGGAGTGTGACTTCCAGCTCTCAGATCTTTTGCACCAGCTAATCTCACCCGGGTAAGTTGGTCACCAAAAACTGGAATTTTGACATTTGCCAATGGATCGTCAGGTTGTGGGACTGGTGGTATGTGCGAAGATGGCTGGTCTGGTCTGGAAGAGGCAGCAACAGGTATAGAAGGAGGGGTATGATCTTGGTCAGGAGGGATGCACAGGCCAGCTCTGGAGTATATTTCACGAACCCAAACCTCGAGTTGGTCCATTACATCAATCACCTCTGCATACTTTTTCTCATCCTTCAATAGCACTGGAAGAGGAACCACAACCGACTGGGTGGACATTTCTGCCTCGTATCTGCAAGGTGTGTGAGCTGGAACAACCGCTTTAAGGAAATTGAATGATGTAAAGTTATTGCATAAAATTTGTCCAATAAAAGTTCTGTAACGCTCCCTTGTGCACATCTTCTCTTCATCAGTTAACTTCAATAAATCCTTTAAGTTAACACTGGCCAGATTTTTTACTGATGGAACATCGGGTAATTGGTTGGAGGTAACACGATCAAAAACAATACTTGTTGCCACAGCATGAACACTTGTATTCTGTCTGTCAAAACGCATGTCATGGACCTTGATATCCCAGTCAATGTTGTCCAATACCAGTACAAATCTTTTCCCTTCCTTCACAAGTTTGACAGCTTCAGCCAAGAAGTGATTGCCGATTTGGTCTTGAATTCTGTACTTCATGGTTGCTCCCAGACAAAAGCCATATGTACTGAGTCGCTCTTGAAGCTAAAGATTATAAGATAAAATGTGATCAAACTAATAAGAATATAATAGTTCATACAGGTACAGTATATCCAAAATTATGGTTGACATTGATAGATGAATAGAGTTTGATATGATGAATTATATGCAGGTCTAGGTGGGTATAATCTGATGAAGACTGAGGCAGATAACACACACCAAGGTCTGCATGGTTGTTTATATCATTACTGTAAGAGCCAGATTCAATTCTCTAATGTAGAATCTCGAAAGTAACCTCTCCCTCCTGAGAGTGGAATTTCTGGATGTGCACAGGCTATCCTGGGAGTTTTCAACAGTTACTATGAAAACTCGTAAGTAGTCACCCTTCTTAAAGTAACCACCAGTCCCAAGTGTGGCTACCACACATTCACCTCAAAGTATAATCACTGTATAGATCGTTTTCACCTGACGTCACGGCGGCCATATTTGTGTACCAAAACAATGAAATGGCGGCCATATTGGTGTACGGTATGGGAATTAGCTCTTTCTTATTCAAATATTTCGTATTGTTTCACCACCCCCATGGGGTCACCGATCACGTGAGTGAAAACGATCCATTGGTTCACAACAAATGTTTTAAATAATTCATTGCTCATTAGACTTCATTCTTTGAAAAGTGCGCATGGAAGATAAAAACTGGTAAAATATTGCGTGCAAAAAACATCGAAAAAATCAAACTGGAAGTAACCTGCTACACATGACAGAAAACGAAAGGAACCAGATATTTAACGAAAGTTGAAGCTCTATTAATTTTATGCTTTCAAAGACAAATGTGGTGTAAATCATCTTGCGTGAAGGTGAGAAACGTGCTTACAGTACAATATATGTGCCTGGCGTGGACACTAATAAATTTTTGCGCACACCATTCAAAAAAATAGGGCCTGTCGTGAAAAAATGCGCGAGGAAGATCTTCCGCGCGCGTAGCATAAAATGAAGTCTATAATGACATTAAAAAATAATAAGATTGTTGAGATATTAATAAAAATAGAAACTTTTAGTACTTTTTTTTATAATAAAAGTGTCCATGTTCTATTTTATAATAAGAGTTTCTATATTCATTATGCATTTGCTGATATTCAAGATCTGTGTCAAAAACAAAAATTGTGACTGAATACATATTATTCAACTTATAAGCAATAAATAAATTACCTCTTTAGGTGCATTTCCATCCGTGAGAAGTACTGTGTTTAATCTCTGTATAAGGCTCAACTCGTGACATCTTAAAAACATGATAATTCCATATATCAAGACCAAAGGTGCGGTGTTCTTTTCTTCGTTGTGGTTCAGTTGGATCATGTGTGACAAAATGTGAAATACTGTTGGGCAACTACACATGATTTCGTTGATGATCCCTCGAAAATCGAGAGAACACAATCCAGGATATCCTCTTTCTCTCAGAATGGAAGTTTTATCTCTTCGGGCAACCTCCATTAATTCTTTGTCGATTTTGTGGACAAGGTCTTTCAGGAATTGATCTCGCGGGTCTGACTCGGAGGTGCTTGCCTACAAAAAATTATAAATTAAACG
Organism: Paragorgia papillata; assembly: GCA_035771165.1. Lineage (NCBI taxonomy): Eukaryota > Metazoa > Cnidaria > Anthozoa > Scleralcyonacea > Coralliidae > Paragorgia > Paragorgia papillata. The sequence continues at coordinate 110,669 of JAWNZC010000184.1, forward strand.
AGATTTATTGTTTTGGAAAGTAAACAATGACAGCAGTGACAGACTGAAATCGACAACGCGATGCCGATGCGGCCTCTTTTCAGTTTCGTTAAATAAATTTTAATAACATACATACCTGCCCTTGAGATTCAATCTGTTGAGCAGCCCTTGCGATTGTTTCCTTTCTAAAAGCTCTTGATCGGTCACACTAAAAAGAGTCAGAACAAGATTTGTTATGAAAGGGGAAAAAATATATGAAAATATATGTTAACTGCGCCAAATGACACCCAGATTCCGGACTGGAAAGTTCGTATGTTTATACGCCGAAGACGCCAGTTTGGCACACATCAAAGCTGATATTCCTAACACAATAATGTCAATAGGTTTTCAATAGAAGGTTATCTTTTGGACTGGCGTAAAGAGCAGTTGACAAGTCATTATGGCGTAAATCTTTTGCGTATAAAAAACATCAGTAATAAAAAACGAACTTTCCACGATGATCTGTCACTATGGCCAACAGTCAAACAATTATAATTTTCCGCGCGGCACATTGAAACAAACTTATTTAATGTTAGCGTTAGTAATCTAAAACGCTGAAAAGATTAAGTATGAAATATTTCGTGTACTCACTTCCATTCCTATCAATGGGTTTGTGCTAAAAAGTTCGCGACGACTAACTGGACCAGCTTGTTCCTCCGGCTTCGTCTTTAAACTCTTCAGCGTGCGAGACACAGACGGTGATACTTCGGTGCATCTTTTAACTCTTTTCCACGAAGATTGGCTTTGAGAAATCGTTGTTTTAAAAGCCTTAAAATTCTTAAGGCGTCTCTCACATGGCCTACACAGAAGTCCTGGCAGTAACTCGTCGTTTGGCAAAGAATCGCCGTAAAGCTCTTCAGCGATGGCGAGAAACGCACAATTAGCTTTGCTGAACAGCCTTATTCGGTGCGAAGGATCTCCAACCGACTTACAAAGCCTACAGGAACTCTGGTTAACATTACTGGGCGATCCATATACTTTTTTCGGCGTTTGCGGAAGACTGCTGTTTTCAGACATTGCCGCACATGGCCAGAGTGCCAGACCCAAAGTTGAGTCAAATTTCAAACTAAACAACCCCTCCCTACAGTGAAATAATTGTTACTGCCCATATTTTGGGAAGCACGTGACCAGCGTGTACCAGGGTCTTTCCGCAGCGGTGGGCGGGGGCGGGGGAGCGGAGGTAAGACCCTGGGTACGAGGTTGCCGCCATTTCTGATCGTGATTATCAAACGTTTTTTTTCATGACTAAATTTGCCCGAATTTGGTAATATGATCACCATACGTGCAATATTGATATAAACCTCACAACAAACACACCCGATTATTGGGCTGATTGCCCGAGTCTTTATATTCCGAAGGCGAGGTTTGGTTCGCCATATTTGATCTTCGATCAAGACGTCTGAGAAACTGTTCCTTGAATTCTACGAAACAAATTCGAGGAGAACCTCAAGTCGTGATGGAATCAGCGGCAGAAGGCGGCGATAGTGACTCGTCGACCCCTGTCGTTGAAGTCAACGATTTCACGAAGTTTATCTTGAACGTTGTCCCTGCTATTTTGGAAGGCGAATTCGACACACCTCGTGAGCTTCAACTAGCGTGCAAGTCGAATTCCGAGTTCATCAAAAAGTTTGTTGGCGATCCTCAAGTGAGATCTCTTATAGTAAGTCGAAGTGTGTTGAAGGAAGAAGAGGAGGATAGCTCTGGAACCGAAAGTGGCACGGAATCGGAGCGAGATAGTCGAACAACGTACTACATTAATCTGAATGTGCAGTATACTGGTCCAAAGCTCACAAGTGTTGCGTTCATAAAAAGGGCCGGCGTGGTAGACGCCGACAAAAAGATTGCTCCACAAGTCCGTGTTTTAAATCTCAGCGACGATTCGCCCTTCGAAACTCTTCACTCGTTCGTCAGCAATGCCGTGTCGCCTTTCTTCAAGTCGTTCGTCAAAACCTCTGGGAAAGCTGACAGGTATTTAAATTAGATAGAATATTTCGTAATTTTAAGAAATAGTTCATTTTTGACTTCTTTGTTGAACAAGCTTCGGTAAAAAATAGTGTAGGTCTCAAAAATATTTTTGAGAAAAGAAGAACTAGCTCGTATTAAAATTGTGGTTAACGGTCTGTTGGGCCTGGAGCTGCAGGAGACAACAGCCTATATACTGTACTGTACAGTGTTATGTGACGTCATCAAAATTATAAAATACACAAAGCTGTCTCTTTTTACATGTCTTTAAAGGCTGTTTCCATTACGTCCGCTAATAGCCCATGTGGGCGGAGCATGCATTGTTTAGTTCGCCTTGGGAGTTGAAATATTTCCAATTTTCAAAGCCTGCTCCGCCTGTGCGGGCAAAGTGGATGTAATGGAAAACAGCTTATATGAACAACATTGCAAATCTCCGCTGAAACTGTCAGAAATCAATACAAATCATTCTTTAGTTACTGACAGTGTTTTTGAAACCTTTGCTAATTACTATAATTATGTACATATTTGAAGTGGTGTCCAAAACATTTTGAAATTGAAATTGAAAGTTTTTATTAAAAAGTCGGTTGCATCGATGCAAACTCAGAATTTCAGATAATCAGCACCATTCTCATTCCCAGAGCTCCAACCGTGCTGTTTTGGTGCCAAAATAGGTGATTATACTCAGCATTCACACCAGTCTCTTGCTCTGTTTTTGCCACTTACATATAAGGAGTGATAAATGATAAGACCAAAGTCGAGCTAAACAGGCTAACAGGCTAGGGGCCCAGGACCACAGAATAATTTGATTTTTGTGTTTTGATATAATGATATTGGCAAAGAACACTTATTCACGCTATGACATTATTTGTTTAGTGTTAGGTAGACGAGTCTAGGTTTCGGTCGTGTTATTATTGGTATTGTTTTTTTGGGGTCGCGATATTGCCCCAGCAGGCTTTGCGAAACCGAGATTTCACTTTCATGGCGAGTTGTCTCTTGAACGAAGCTTTTCTTGCCATTTTATCGATGTTTTTTAATATTTCCACGAGATTTCTTGGCACACTACCCAGCAGTCATCTCAAACAGAGATCTATGTCAGAGTAGTCGGACTGTCAGCGAATCAAGGTGTATTAAAAATAATTGGAAACTTTAAACTGAAGGAGTGAAGGACGTCAGAGAACAGTCATGTTTAATAATTGCGAAACCGAGGTTTGGCCAAGTTGTCTCCGGATGATCAATGGTTGTCTCTTTTGAACGAAGCTTTTATTGCCATTTTATCGATGTTTTTGAATATTTGCAAGACATTTCACTGTTTCTCAGTTGTTGACTTGTTTGAATAGCTTTTCAAGTGACCGAGTTATAGTTGATCAGTAATGCAGCTGACATTTGGCTTCAATTCATCATAAAGCTTTACAATGTTTACAACTGCACATGCATGTGATCGCGGTAGACCTGGTACGTAAAAGATGACAAGCTATTTCAAAACAGGTTGGTCCTGGCCTTGCTGCTTTATAGTCCAACGACTACAAATTGCAAGCATAATAATAAGCACTGAACAGAGCAAATACCAGTAAGATAATAAGATATCAATATGTTGAACATGTCCGTTCAGTGCTGCATGTCTAGATCTTGCATGTTGTATTACATTTGGAAACATGTGTTTTAAAACATGTTTAAATATTTTCTATTTGTCCAAATTTAAATAAATTCTATATCAAAATGATCGCTTGAATTTGCCGAATCCGACACTATAGGTTTTGTCTACTAAATATATTAGATCCGTTGTTTAATTTTCAGAAAAACGGCCTTGTTTACATTTATACTATTAGCAACCCTTCGGCACTTCCTGCACCGCAGCAGTTCATATAAGACCATAGATTCTATTTGTGAAAATCTATGCAATTATGCATTGCCATTGTCATGTAGTCTTGCTAGAGTATGCACAGGCTACATGAAGCTTTCAGAAATCAGTAGCCCAAGTGAATGCCTGAGCAGGCGTCTTGTTAAATTTATATTGTTACCTGGCAAAAGAAGGGCCTATTTCTCTGTGGGCCTAGTAGAGCTGCCGCCCCATCTGCCCCCACCTTAATCCGGCCCTGATCCATTCCATGATCTTTCATGAGAATTTCTTGTGGCTATACAATTTTCATAAAAAAATAGAGCATTTACACATTGACGTACAATGGTGTTGGGTGACTGCAACTACCAGAATGTTTGCCAGTATTCTAGGGTTTTAGCTAAAAGCCAGACTGGAAAGTTTGTATCGTGCAACGGATATACTGTTGTTTGCACCTAAGTGGAAACATCACCTGTCAAAACAAAGTTAACCATTTTGAAATTGGGATTGGCAAGACATGATTGGCTAAGAGTGCAAACATGTATGTATCAAAGGGAAACATATAATATGTTTCTAAGGAAAACTTTTATGTTTGACGTTGAAATAGAACTTGTTTTGATGGGTGGTGTTTCTATTTAGGTGCAAGCGACTGTATCCATTGTGTGATTTTTTATGACAATTTTCCATGGTGTGGCCACACAGTTAAAAAAATTACCTGTGTTTGTAGACTTTTAGCAAAGATTTGGTGAAAACTGCATCATGAAAAGTTAACTGTAGCCACCATTCTATTCATAGCCACCCTGGAAACAACTTATTTTCCCACAAGAGCCCACACAATTTTCACAAGATGCCTGAGTGTGCAAAATAGCAGTGCTTGATTTGTTGTGTTAATTGTGCCAGTCTTTTAAAATTTATGAATTGCTTTAAGGGATGGGGATAAAATGGTGCCATCAGTTGAAAAAAAGATCTCTGAATTGGAAATGGCATTGTTGCATTTGCAACAGAATATCGACATTCCTGAAATTACACTAGTGATTCATCCAGTCGTTTCAAACATGATCAAGAAATGCCACGAAGAAGGCAGAAAGCCAAAGGTGCAAGATTTTGGGGCGAAGGCTGAAGACTCATCTTTTCTAAACCAGTTGCAGAATGGTGTCAATAGGTGGATTAGAGAAATCCAAAAGGTGTGTACGGCGTGGGGTGACAAAACTAGGTGTTATTACCATTAGGAGTTACAGTAACTAGTTACATTTTTAAGTAACTGTAACTGAAACTAATTACTTTTTCTGAAGAAGTAACTGTAACTATAACTAGTTACTTTTTGAAGAAGTAACTACATGTATAACTAGTTACTTTTTTGAAGAACTGTAACTAGTTACAATATTTGGTTTAAAAATGTGACTACAGGTATATAGTTACTGATTTTCAGCTGAGGATGTCATTCTTTCTTGATAAAATATGGTTTTGATATAGTAACAGTGATGGATCCAGGTTGATCTGGTAGGGGGGTGCTGCAGGGGTGTATCTAGAATTTTTTTAACCTTAGTGAAACCATTCCTAGGGGGGGCTGGGGGCATGGCCTCCCGGAAAATGTTTGAAATTTGGACCTCTGAAATGGCATTTCCTGCATTCTGATGGTACTTTGAAGAAAGATTTAAAAGTTTTAAATTGTGTTTTCAATAGCGCATTTTATCAAACCTGGAAGGTGTCAAATAAATTTAGGGATAAAGTGGACAATTTATTATGGATTTTATTAGGGATATCACAAGGAAGCTAGACATTAGAAATGTGATTGATATTTTCAATGAAAAGCCATGTCGCATCCCACTGCAGCAAGGCACTAATTGAGTAATTGGCACCCCTTGGCCAAGTGCCAGGGGGGTGTGCACCCCTGTAAATCCATCACTGTATAATAAAAAAGATACAGTATGTACACATTTGACTATATCTGCTTAGTGACAACTATATTTAGGCATTTAGCTGTAAAAACATAATTATGGTACTGGTATCGAAAAACCAGTACATGTAATTTATTTGTTGATTCTAGTAATACGGACAATGGAATGTAACTTTGTAACTAGTTACAAAATTTTTGAAGTAACTTTGTAACTATATAGTTACTTTCTTTTCATTGTAACTTTTATCGGTAACTAGTTACGTTTCTAACGATGTAACTGTAACTAGTTACAAAAATTATGTAACTTTTACAGCACTGAATATATTGTCTCAGGTAGGCATTAAGTTGCCCATCCCAAGTTCACCGGTGTACAACCACCATGCAGTAGTTGCCCAATAGGTGTTTTTTAGACAACCTCTGTGATAACGAACTCACTACAGTATCTCAGTTCTATTAGGCAATCTCTGTGATCTTGAACCGAGTAAAGTGGCACCCGGTAAGAACAAAAAAGTTGCTGATGAGCCGCCGAGGAGAGTGAGTCACTGATGTTCTTACCATGTTGTGACATCCTCTGTACATCAAAATAACTGAACAGACATCGGCAAAATGGAATCTGTTTGTTTTATACAGAAAAAAATATATAGAAAAACTACATTTCAAAATATTTTCTGAATTTCCCTGGGGAATTTTCGGGGCATTGAAAAAGATGCATTGTGTCAACTGAAGTGATCCATGCATGTTCTACAGAAATTAAGCAATGTCATTGGCACGTGATATTCCAGTGAGATCCAAATTGGTTTACAGAAAATCAGGCCACTTTAGTGATGTGATGTGTGCATCTGTCTTCTAATAGATCACGTGCAACAGCCAATGAAAATGCACACAGAAGTCACGTTATTGTATGAATATCAGATAAAGACTGGCTGCTTATTTTTTAACTTACTTAAAATTATTTTTACTTACCTAGGTTACAAAACTAGATCGTGACCCAGCTTCTGGAAATGCTCTTCAAGAGATAAGCTTTTGGTTGAATTTGGAAAGAGCATTATTACGTATACAAGAAAAACGGGAAAGCATCGAAGTTGCACTGACTTTGGAGATATTGAAGTGTGGCAAAAGATTCCACGCAACTGTCAGTTTTGATTCTGATACAGGTACTGATTGTCTTATCTATACTCTCTATTCTCTCTGTGAACGAGTATTTAATGCTCTTTATAACTAAACTGCGTTAAGGTGAGGTAATACCGGCAACAGTTTTCTTCAACTTGCAACGCAACTTTGTTGCAAGTTGAAAAAATTTGTTGGAAAAAAGTAGACGCCAGTTCTACTTGCTGCAACATGCTGATTCAACTTGCAACAAAACCATTGTTGCGGCAACAAAATCATTGTTGCGGCAACAAAATCAGTGTTGCGTGACGATGTTTAAGGTTGGCGGTAATACGTGCAACAACGCTGTTCAACTTGCAACGCAACATAGTGCAGCAATTTGTTGCTCGTATTATCTCACCTTTACACAACAATAAGCCGGCATCTCATATTTCTGTATAAGTCGGACGTGAAATTTGGCAACTGGTATGTAGAATACCATATCTATAATAACAATTTGAAGGGCTAGAACTTCTATATGTACCGAGTCGAGAGAGATGCCTTCTATTGTCTATAGACGGCATGTGTGCATTCCGTGCATGTAAAGTACATTCATAGTCAAAGCGGTGTCTCTGGAAATGCCGCCCCCCCCCCCCCCCCCCCCCTCCTCCCTGTAAGCAAACTAGGACGACGACGGCAATGTAAAGTTCAGTATCTCTCAGAAACCACGAATCATTTACTAGTACGTAGTATTGAATACTTAAAGTATGTTTTTTGACATCCAAAACCTTATAGAGCTAGTTCTAAAAGGATTTCGTTGCATAGCTTGAAGTCAAACTCGACTACGGGTTTTGCCGCTTTACGAGTTAGTAGGGAGTTTACGATCTACGACGGCAACCTCGACGACGCGGCCATTCAAACAAAATAATTCTTCCTTTAAAAGAAAGAAAATGAATAATTTGCAGTCCCAAGAGAAATCTTTAAGTCGTCCTCGTTATGTTTACAACGCCATTGAGTGCATTTTCACGTCTTCATGACGACGTTAAGTCATGGACCGATGAAGGCTGTTGCTTACGAATGCCTTCAACACTTTCAATGCAATCATTTTACGAGTTGTCTAACGTTTTAAAAGTCATAAAATAAGATTTGAGTGCAAACAGGGAAGTTATTCAACCGCGTTGTCCACTGCCGTCGTCGTCGTAGTTCGTAAACTCCCTAATGTCCTAAAGACGTGAAAATGATCTGAATAACGTTGTATGTAGAACGGGAACGGCGTGAAGATTACTCTTGGCACTAAAAATTCTTCTTCTTCTTTGTTGATGGAGGCCAAATTATATTGTATTAAGGACGTTGTCCTTGACGTTCGCGTTGTATTTGCTTAAGCTCTCTAATAATCCCTCCGGGGCGAAGTTCCTTGGTATTTTGACCCCCTCCCCCTTTGGCAAAGTCGTTCCCCCTATATTCATACAGCGAGTTTTAGAGTTTAAACTTTGCTATATAATCATCGTAATTTGTTAGTTATTTGCATTTGGACGGTATTTTGTTGCAAGGAAAATTTCCGAGCAATAGACCTTATTCAAAAATGGCCGCCGAATTAGAATTATTTTATGTGCATATAAATTAGCCCTTATGACCTCGTTTTAAAGTAAAAATTATTTTGAATTTCACACATGAAAACGAGTTCATAAGGGCTAATTTATATGTATATAAAAGAATTTTAATTCGGCGGCCATTTATGAATAAGGTCTATAGTAAAATGAGAGGATTGCGTAGTTGGGAAGGCAGTAAAAGTCACAACGCGAAGCTCCAGGTGTGAGGGGTTGTTTACATGGAAGGCGGGATTGCCAGCGACATTACTGACCATGTAATGTCTGTGAACACACTGATCACGTCCATGAAAGAACACTCGACTTCAAACAACTTGATCAGCTATCAGAGAAGCGAAGAAAGGAAGTATGAAGATTAGCATTTAGCACGCATCAGTTTCGCATAGACTGACGGGATGATGCAATAATTGCCATTCCACGACAGCGACAAAATAATAACGAAGCCGATCTCGGTCAAGGTTTTATACTAACATGGATTACTGCATAGCTTTTACATCTCTCATGCAATTTAATTTTAGGTTTAAAGCAAGCAGTAACAACAGTGAACGACTACAATCCATTAATGAAGGACTTTCCTTTGGATGATCTCCTATCTGCCACTGAGCTGGATAAGATCAAGTCATCTTTAACACTCATCTTCATCCATCTAAGAAAAATCCGAAACACCAAGTATCCTATTCAGAGAGCACTGCGATTGGTTGAGGCAATCTCGAGAGACCTCAGCTTTCAGTTGTTGAAGGTATATAGACTTGGTTTGTGTTTTCGTTTTTTTAAGATTACTGCAGACCTTCAAACCAGAATTTTTTTAATTTTTTTTTTGTTATATAAAATACATTTAAGCACCCCAAACACTTAATATCCGAATAATTTAGGTTCAATGGAAGAAATGGTGCAAACTGTTTGGAATGTTTCTTCTTTTTTTCAGGTCCTTGGTCCACTGAGATTGATGCACATCCCTTATGAAGACTTTGATAAGGTTTGTTCTCGGTCTGAGATATCACTACCCTGGGTACCAGAGGCTCTGAGTTTGTGTTTGGGAGAGGGAGAGCCTCTGGTCTCGCGAGCTTCAAATCTCACTTTGGCGAGTTACTTCCTGTTGATTATTCTCACGGTTGAGTGAAATTTGAAACGCACGTTGCTATGTTACGATTGTTCAAAGTCCTCGACAGGAAGTAAAGCACGCTGTCTGGCACACTCGTTCGTTACTTCGTTTTCGATAAGGAAACTATGGATTTTATCACAATCCCAACTCACTGTGGAAAAAATAATTATCGGACTTCCTCTGTTCACAAAAACTAGACTTTCGCTTTGGTATTTCAGTGAGCTGAAACGGCGAGACTCAGAGGTGTATGGTTTAAGTTTTAAAATATTTTTAATTACTCACGGTCATGCGTGACTTGCTTTGATTAACCAATAGTAACGCTTTCAGAAATTTAGGCCAATCAAAAACCGAGTTCATATATTGAACTCGCCAAAGTGAGATTTGAAGCTCGCGAGACCGAGGCTCTCCCAAACACAAACTCAGAGCCTCTGGTACCCAGGGTAAGATATCCCCTTTCTCTGGCTTAATATAATCCGCTTTCTCTGCCTTTTAAACGCAACTTAAGATAACTCCTCAGTTTTGCATTGCACAGCTTTTCAGCACATAATTCTGCAATTCTAATTCAGGATGCATCTAAGTGTTAGTGACGAAAACACATAAAAATGTCACTAAGGAGGTTAAATCAGCCACTAATAACTTTGACAAGAAGATACTAACTTAGTTTTTGGTTATTGAAAAAAAATAAAAAGTTGTTTCGTGGTTTCGTATATATATAGATGAAATGATAGGGATTTCCACGTTCAAGCTTTAACCTTCTGTAGCTCACGAAGATACTGCCTTTGTTGAAAACTGCCTTTCAGTTTTGGTTCTCCTTTAAGCGCGTACCAAACTGACGTTTAGTCTAAATAGTGAAATAAAAGTTGCGTGCTGTGTAGGCAGTGTTGAAACAACAATCGAAATATAGTAAGGTTAGATATACTGCCGAAACAGAGAACGTTGGAGTTTAACGTTTCGAGCGAAGGCTACGTTCTCTGTTTTGACGTTTAGTCTGGCCGATGTACTCCTGATTACAGCCATTGCACGGAATGGAATTAATAGCGTCTTTTCTCTGTTCTTTTGCAATGCGGTCCTTAGGTTTTGCCAGAATATGAACCAACGTTAAGAAATATTTTTGCGCAACTTTTACGTTGAAACTACCAAAATTGCCTCGCGGCCTGGAGATCCTGAGCGGCCCTCCTAAATTTGGAAGCCAAAATAGACCACAAATGCAACGGAATATATTATTCAGGAAAGGCAAAAAACCATTTAGAAAATTAGAAATCTTGAAATGTATAACAGAATCATTCAACAGTTTTGATTTAACTTCACAAATTTAAATAAGCAACAAAACTATTTTGTTAGTTAAAATAAGGGATATGGCCGTACTTCGGGGACTGGGGTGTAACTTGCCAACATCTTCAGGTATTGCCCCCCTCCCCCTCCCACATAATTTGTCCCCTGGGCCCCAAGGCTTCTCAACCCATAGTCCACTTTGGAAAAGACTGGTGCGAGAGGGACATTGAAACTTCCATGTGATAAAATCACTCCCAAAGTGTGGTCTTTCTATTTATACTTCATAATCTTACGTTCACAACTTCTTGATGTTTTAATCATGATGTTTCATCAGATTTTTGCGCGATATTAAAGTTCCCTATCCCCCCAAATGATCCCTCGCCCCAGGCCATCACTCTTTTTTCAAAGTCCGCCTATTGCTGCCTGGGATGTCTGAGGGTTCTCTATTTGACGAGTAAAATCGTCTGGTGTTAAACACAGTAAAAAAAGAGAGGCCGTTTTGATCGGCTCAGGCAGGAATGGGTTAATCCGCCCCTGATGCAGTGTGTTGAACAGTGATGACTGCATGGTACACTAATATTTCAGGTTATGGTTGCAAGCTTCCAAGTGTTTTCGACGTGGGATGAAGAATACGAGAAACTGCAAACTCTACTGAGAGACATGGCAAAGAAAAAGAGAGACGAGCATGCCAAAACAGGACGGGTGAATCCTGCCCACAAAAGAGTTCAGGCTCGTCTTGACAATGTTCGAAAGTAAGTTTGGTTTGTAATACGTTTTATTAGGTATTTGTGCAAATTATTTCATGTTTGGCCTTTTCATGTATTTATAATCTTTGGCCCTTTCTGATAGGAATTGCTTAATATTAACTACTTATTGACCGAGCGTGAGGTCTGTACTAGTGAAATATCGGACCGATGTTTTTTTAGTACGGACCGAGACGAGCGCAGCGAGTTGAGGTCTGTGCAAAAAACAGAGGTCCGATATTTCACTAGTACAGACCGAACAAGCGGGGTCAATAAGTAGTTTATTAAATGTTGTGAACGTTCTGTGAAAACTCGACCCATCTTTCTTGCGAACTAAACGAAAATGCAGGCATTTTACTATTTTTAAAGTACTTTCCGTTGAGCTAGAATCCTGAACTTTCTACCCCAAATAGTATTTTCAATTGCTTTTGTTTGACATATCGCTCAAGATCGTACGTTAAGTAGTTGAATAAAAAATAATCTGAAATTCTAATACTAGTAAATGTTATATTATTACGAACAATGTTACGAACGTTTTGGACATTTTAAAAACTTTCACAAAACGTGGAAACTCGGAACTATACATCAAATGAAAGCTTTTAAAATTTCTAACAACATACCTGCACGATATTATTTCAACAATGAGTAGTTCTGAAATTATAATCCATCTTGTTGCATATACTGACATGACTGCCATTTTGTTTATAAAACTTACGGTCCCGAACGGCAGATTTCGCTCTGAGCGGGCGGATACGGGAAATATCCGACCGCTTATGAACCAATCAAATTACAGGATTTCCGTATTCGGACCTCTCAGCGCTGCTGCCATATAATAATACCACAAACTAAAGTTTCATCTTGATGCCTTTTTAAGTTGAAATCTTTTTCCAATTTTGCTTTAATTTTAAGATTCCGACGTCAACATGAACAACTACGTCAAGTTATTGTCCGTGTGTTACAACCACCTGTGAAAGAACAAGCACCGGCTCTTTCTCGAGGACAAAATGAAGAATTGCCAGATTTGCAAGTGACGTCAGCTTCGCTGGATCCTGCTGATGCCAATGCTATTGAAGAGGTGAACCTTGCTTACGAGAATACAAAGGACGTCGACGCGTTGGATGTTTCCAAAGAAGGTAGTGAAGCCTGGGAGGCAGCCATGAAAAGGTAAAAATGTGGAGACTTTCAAGTTGTAGTAATATTTTGTTGTAAGGATTTTTGAACGAACTTTACTTACATCTGTTTATTGCTAGTTTCTGTTTATTATTACCTCCGCTAGGAGGTTATGTTTTTACGTCTGTCTGTCTGTCTGTCTGTCTGTCTGTCTGTCTGTCTGTCTGTCTGTCTGTCTGTCTGTCTGTCTGTCTGTCTGTCTGTCTGTCTGTCTGTCAACCCATTAAATTTTGGTTGAGATTTGATTTTAATAAAAATCTGACCCAAGATTCTCCGTGTAGAAGAAGTTCCTGATTGCGCTCATCTTATTTTATGCAAACGTTTTTGCATAGTTTTGGCACAAGTGCAATCAAGAATTTTATTCATTCATACATAAGTAGGTCTCGTGAGCTAGCCTGGTTAGCGCGATGGCTCGCTTTCTTTTTAAACATCTTTAATAACCTGCTGGCGGAGGTACGCGCAGTCTCTGAGTGCTCTCTTGTTATTAAGTTAAACATATTTAATTTAGATACGATGAGAGAATTGATAGGGTGGAAACCCGCATCACATCAAGACTACGCGATCAGCTGGGAACGGCGAAAAATGCCAATGAAATGTTCCGCATATTCTCAAGATTTAACGCTCTGTTTGTTCGACCTCACATCCAAGGCGCCATACGTGAATATCAAACACAGCTAATTCAACGAGTAAAAGATGATATCGAGACTTTGCACGATAAATTTAAGGTACAGTTTTGCTTTTTATACAGGAAAGCATGACTTTCGACTTTTCGGTGGCCACACCAGTGAGAGGTCATTATTATTACGGCAGGGGTTTGTACCGAAGAAAAATAACGAGGCTGTCATTAATTAAACGGGGGGTGGGGTGGGTGGGTGGGTGGGGGGATCAGAAGGAAAACTGAAAATTCTTGTGAAGGTTTTGTGGACCAACATCACTTCCCTGGGTGATTGTATAAAAAAGGATTGACACTTTAACTTTGAAAATTTCCATTCTGATTCATTCATATATGCATTCATGCATGCATTCAATTTCGTGCATGCATTCGTGCAATATACACTTCTGCGACTTAGTTAGTCACCCTAATTTGTACGATTCTAGTCCTTTCCTAACACTCCTTGTCAGAATTTGTGGCACATTAACATCTTTTGCAGTTTTTGGTTTCCTTGCTTCGTTTTTGAGATATTCCAGTTTGTTTGATATGCAAATGACACAACTTTTTACGTCGCATGTGCATAATGAGTATTATGAGTTACCGAGAGAAGGTTACATATCTTTGCTATTGTGAAACGAAATCACTTGGAATTCTATGTTTGGCGTTGTGGGTAGAAACACGCACATGCTTCCTTTGAGTTAAGCCCATGTTTTCATAATAACAAAGATATGTAACCTTTTCTGATAACTCATTATGCACATGTGACGTAAAAAGTTGTGTCATTTGCATATCAAACACGCTGGAATCTCTCAAAAACGAAGCAAGGAAACCAAAAACTGCAAAATATGTTATTTTATCATTTTAAATGTTCTTTTCAATAAGACAAACTTAATTTTTGGGTCATATGCCCTTTAATCGCAACCAATGACCTGGTTTTTATTAAAAGAGCCCTAAGCAATTGCACTAAAAAAAATTCATGTGTAAATTTAACTCAACTTTTTGTGTAAAGCTATGCTTTTACTCAAAAATTTGAGTTTATATAACACATATTTATAGCTAATTGGGCGTGTTATAGATATTCTACAGATAGTATACTATAGTTTTTGTGTGTCGAGTTGTAGTTTTAATTAATTTTGATACTCGGCCAAAATGGTTACTCACTATATTTTGGTTCATCTTGTATGTACATGGTATATTCACGTGCGAAAAAAGAATACATCATATACGTATATAATAATATACATGAAAAAATATCTCGACTGTGATTGGCTGATTCCAGTGCAGTTAATCCCAAACAACAGTGCAGAATTGTGTTATCACAGTGTTATTCAGCGGTTTTGGGGATAATTTATTCAAATTTGAAGGTAGTTATGCTTTAATATTGCCAAGTGAAGTACCTACAAGAAGACCAGAAGCTTCTTTATGCCTCGAGTAAACTTTTTCAAGTAGTAAAGGAAGCGAAGCGTTTTTTAACAAATAAATATGCGAGGAGTGGACGGCTAAACACGTACGTTAAAATGTTAGTACAGTTGTTTTGAACATTTTTTCATATATATTATTAATAAGTAATAGCATGGTTTCTCGTGCAATTTGGAAAAAAACATGCACTCGTGAGTTTTTCAAATACTTCAAATAGCACTCGTCCTTCGGACTCGTGCTATTTTGACAGTATTTGAAAAACTCACTGGTGCATGTTTTTTTCCAAATTGCACTCGAAACCATGCTATTACCTATACTTATATACATTTTATTTACAGGTTCAGTATCCACACAGTAATGCCTGCAAAATGAGCAAAGTTCGCGACTTTCCCGCAGTGTCAGGATCCATAATATGGGCAAGACAGGTTAGCCACTTGATTTTCTCGTTTATTAACTTTTTATTAACCTAGAGTGCGGTCGTTACGGGAAAATCTCAGACTGAGGTCTTTGAGAGTGCGGTCGTTAAGGGAAAATATTCTGTATAATGACGACCAAGCAATCGAGATTCATAAAAGGTTTATTTTGGACCCTTCTAATAATATTCACTCTTTGACGTCAATTTCTTTTCAATTTCTCTTTTGAATTCTTTTCAACTTAGCTTTTGTATATTTTCAATAGAATTCAAAAGGCTGAAAATGACGTCAATGGCGGAAAATGACGTACTCTGCACTTATTAAAAGGGTCTATACAATCTCGTTCCCAGAGCCCACGTTCCCCACCCGGGAAACGAGAGGCTCTGGGATAATCCGTTTCAAATCGTTACGTTATTGGCTGAATAGTGGGCATGAGTTGGTCTGAAGTGACCAGAAGTAGAATTAATAAAACCAAAATAACAAAGATGTCGGGCGACAAGACTCCAGTGAAGACGTTGCCGGGATCGATATCTTCGCCGTATGTGTGTAGATGCTGTAATTCCAGCTTCGCCAGCAACCCCATTGACTTGTTTGCGGAAAAGTCAAAAAAGGAGAACATACTATCCAGATTCCGCTCGGATATTTACGCATGCGTACCTCAACCGGAATAACAAGAATCCTGTGATTTGAAACGGATTATCCCAGAGTCTCTCGTTTCCCGGGTGGGGAACGTGGGCTCTGGGAACTTGATTGGGTGGGGTCTATATGGCTATTTTTAACAACTTATCTTACATGCGTCACTAGCATGTCAACATATGTTGTAGCGTCACTGTCTTGACGTAGAGTCGTCATTTTCGATGTTGTTGTCTTTTGGTGGTTATTGCTTTCGGGATCGTAAAACTTACTTTCAGATTTTCTCAGGATTTTGAGTGAAGGAAAATTCGAGAAATGTATATATTCTACACTCGAATTTTCCTTCACCCAAAATCCTGAGAACATGCTATGTAATATACCCAATTTTCTCCTGTGCATGCAGTTGCATTTTTTTGCAACTGGTCCCGGTCTGGTCTTAAAATGTATATATTCTACACTCGAATTTTCCTTCACCCAAAATCCTGAGAACATGCTATGTAATCGAGTGAAATGCCCAATATTACTTATAATATACCCAATTTTCTCCTGGCATTACCACCTTAATATATATATATATATATATATATATATAACTCGCGATCAAGCTCTCGGCAACGCCCTCCGTGGCTCATTGGTCAGAGCATTGCACTAGAATAGCAAGGTCGTGGGTTCAATTCCTGCCGGAAGGCCTGTTGGCTGTGCATGCAGTTGCATTTTTTTGCAACTGGTCCCGGTCTGGTCTTAAAATGTATATATTCTACACTCGAATTTTCCTTCACCCAAAATCCTGAGAACATGCTATGTAATCGAGTGAAATGCCCAATATTACTTACTTTCAGATTGCTCATTGTCTCACTCGTACATGAATTAGTGTTCAACTAACTGGATTCATTAAATGTATTCGGATTTTGAAACTTCCCTAATTTGTACCTCTTTCGTCGTTCTTTCGTAAACAAAATGGTTGACGAACCCGTTAGACGGAGCGGTTCATTACCGAAAAAAAAAATATAAAATAGATGGCACGTGAGGTTTCGGTCAATCAGAGCACGTAATTTCACCAAAAATCGTGCAAAGTTTTTTATTTATGACGTTCTGATCAATAAACATACCTACAACAACATCACTAATTTCGACAATTGCATGCCATCCGCCATCTTGGACAATTTTTTTATATGCATCTGCCGTCACAAGTTGGATAAAGCAAAATATTTACTTAGTTATACCGGTGTGTATGCATGCATGCCTGAAGTTCGCTTTCAGTGAATGTCGTTTTCACACCATTGTACTGCAACACTTTCAAAAGCATGAAAAACACTCGGCTATTCGCAAAGTGTAAGTCTATGACATTTAACGAACTTGTGACGTCACTAACTACCAAGTTAATTTGGCATAGTATACACGACTTTCGAATCTCAACTGCGCATCAGCATGACGCGTTCTGAGTCGGGATAAAACTCATTTCAGTTCATAACATCTAGCTGAGGTCTCCGTATAATTGGTTCGGAAATTTAAATGCCATGCAAATGAATATTATCAGTCTTTGCCTGATGTTATGAATTGAAATGAGTTTTATCCCGATTCAGAACTGAGATTCGAAAGTCGTGTATAGAAACAAGATGGGAGATGTTACGATTGTGTTTGACCTGAATTAGTATAATGTTGGTATCAGAAAAGAAAAAAAATTGTTTTACTCTGGCTACCTTGGTGAGTATGCTTATTCATCAGAACGTCATAAATTGTGATTTTTATTGCCATTACCCTTTAACGTGTGTATTATCGACAGTTTGAACAAGTGGGGCGTATGAGTATTTCAGCAATGTTCTCTATATGTGTTATCCAATGCCAGTGGACAATTTTTGTGTTTGTTTTTATATGTAAGATCGAGCGACAGTTGAACGCTTACCTAAGGCGTGTCGAAGACGTTTTGGGAAAGGGATGGGAGAGTCACGTTGAAGGACAACGTCTCAAGGCTGATGGAGATAACTTTAAACAGAAATTGGATACCCAAGAGCTATTTGATGACTGGTCGAGAAAAGTAAGTTGATGCTTCGTTTTCGTAGGTTTAAAAATATGATTCCCCTTCTCTTTTTCATCTTACATCACGCTGTAGCCTTTTTATCTTCATCCTTTTCCATCTTCTCAACCTTTCACCTTTTCGTGTTATTCCCTCCATCTCTTCTTGCATCACCACAAACAAATTTTTAAATTTCTTTTCCTGTTCTTTCATCTCCTCCTCTCCTTTCATCTTTACCTATCCTTTCATCTTTTTCTATCCTTTCATCTTTTCCTATCCTTTCGCCTATCTTCATCTTGTATCGCCTCGTAGAATTTTCTTTATAACTTTCTCTATCCCTTTTTCTTTCTTGTTCACTTTGCATCACTCCGTAGACGTGATCTTTTTCTCCTCTTCCATATCCTCTTCCCTTTATGTATTTCTCTGTACTTTAACTTCTCTCCTTCATCTTACATTACCTCGCAGTCTTTTTATCGTTTTTCCCCTCTTCCGTATTCGTCTCCCCTTGTATATTTCCCCATCCTTTCCCCTCTCTCTTTTATCTTGCATTACCTCAGACTTTTTATCGTTTTTCTTCTATTTCATCTTCTTCTCGCCTTATTATATATTTATCTATTTTTTCTCTTCTCTCTTTCATCTTACACTACCGCGCAGACTTTTTATATCGTTTTTTTTTTGTGTGTGTGTCTACTGCGCATGGGCTGGGGAGTTTGTGGCACCTACGTCACAGACGAACTGAATACGGCGCCCTCATTGATAACAGCAACTATATGTATGCTGAAGAGGTTACGCTGTCAAAATATAATTGAAATTGAATTGAAAGTGATGAAAGTTTGCCGAAAGGTCGCCATTTTGTTTTGCTTAGCTATGCGGGTGTACTTTCGCTTTCTTAAAACGGTGCTGAAAAGGAACGTTTGATGCAAGTTTTGTTTAACACGATAAGTACTGCTTGTTTTTTATTTTTTTATTGGCGCTATTGTGTTCACACTGACCAGTTTGGTCAGGCGCTATATTCATTGTATTCGCACAAATCAGAAACAAGCTATTGTGAGTGTCTCTACGGAGCTTTATAGATCTAGAATTGCCTTGCATATAAACTTCTTGAAAGCAAGAGAAGCTTTGTGTTATTGAAGGTAAATTCTGGAATAGAATGCTATTTGTGTTTTAATTATTCTGCATCCTCGTTCCCAGGGCCTCCTCGTTACACTGAAAAATCGGAGGCCCTGGTCAGATGAAAACCGGATGTCCTAGATTCTAGGACATTGAGTCATTTGAATATATCACATCGCCCTGGGTGCGAGCATGGACGTAATATAACGAAACAAACGAGATACACTCACATATTTGAAGAAAAGCTGCTTTATTATGACGTCCGAAAGGTTAGCTGTTTACTGTTCTTCCCGCTGGACAAAATAGCACAATTTCGCTTACCGAAATGCTATTCAAAGGTAGGTTGTTTACGAACATAATTTGCCGTCGCCGACGAATGAGTCACCGAGTCACGCTATGTCTAAAATCGTTCGATTTTGAGAGTTAAATGATGAAACTCGTCGCAGTTGCAACTCGCTTTAGGAGTCCTACTTTGTTGGCTTTATTTGTGGACTTCGGTGTTATCTGAGCGATAATCTATTCACACCGTTGTTTGACAGTTGAAAATATATTTGCCCACTTCCTGTTTTCGACAATAGCCTTCGTCCGGCCAATCACACGCTTCAATCGTTTTCATCTGACCAAGGGCCTCCGATTTCCCAGTGTACCGAGGAGGCGCTGGGAACGAGGATGAATTATTCTGTTATGTTTACCGTGGATTTACCCCTGTAACCTAATATAATTATAATGACAATGAACTTTAAATTAAAATTTTACAAAAGCATTTTTAAGCCGACATGACACATTTGAATCTTTTGCCGTGGCAAACCATTTATGGACTGTGAAAGTTCAGATCAACTATGACTACTAGAGATCAACAACTAATTTGTAAAAACATTTAATTAGTAAATAGATTTTTCCTGTAACATAAAGCACAGTGTTATTACTTATTAAAGGGTGTTATGGGCTAGCTCACTTTGCCAAGATCTCGCTTATGCTATTATTTCTTGTTAATTTTCTTCTTGTGTTCAGGGGAGCACGGTTGGCGTGTGCTGTTAGGGCGCTGCCTCTCACCGATAGTTAAGCCCGATTGGACGGGATTAGTACTTGGATGAGTGACCGTCTGGGAATAACCCTGTTCTCGAGCTTGGGACTCACGTGAGTAGAGTTTAGTTGGTCTCTCCTGTGCTCCGAGGGTTTTTCGCCGGGTTCTCCGGTTTTCTTCCCTCCACAAAATCAACACCTAGGGCTTATCTGTAATTCGTGGGCCGATATGTGTCGTCTGGCGGCTGCCTAACCGCCTTTAATATGCCTTCGACTCGGCCATGTCAAAAATTATTGTAAGGCGCATTTGAAAACCTTAAAAGTTGAATTTGCGTGGTATAAATACATGTTATTATTATTATTATGAGAGCTGAGCAAGCCCGCCTAACCAAGATCTCACTTTGTTTGACTGGGATCTCCCCATGTAAACACAATTGACCGATTTGGTGCGCCTACCCAGGCTGGCACTAAAAGCTCTGTGCACGCGATAAAATTTGTTTTTATCAGCTTTTTTTGATATACTGTACTAACAATACACAAATTCTCTTTGTTCATGTACAGTTCATATTTAAAACAATGAAATTTCGTGTCTTGCCATAACTGATAAATTACACAATTAGCACAACAAGCAAGCTTGCCAGCCCAGGTAGCCTTTTTCATGTAAACACGGCTACCCGGGCTGGCTGGTCTCTGTCTAAACACCCTCTCAGACATGTGTTGATAATGGGAGAAACGTTCAAGTCAGTATATCATATTAATTGTAACACAACCTCGTTCCCAAGGCCTTTTTGAAATTGTAACCAAATTAAATTAACACAACCACTGTGTACAAATTGAAATGTGCAATATGGATTATATATCAAGCAAGGTGAACTATAATTATATATCAGAATATTAATACCTGTGTGAGTGAAAATTACTATTGATTTTACTATGAAGCAGCTATTGATAGTAATTTTAGAAGTATCGAGGAAAACATTTTACACAAGCACATTTACATTCCTCTTAAAACACTCGGGTTTTATGATTAAACACATTAAGTACTTAAGTAAGTATTGCTACTGCATGTAAACCATGCCAAATGGCTGTAAAAATAGGGCCATTTCCTGTTTGTTTTCTTACTAATAAAATGTATATAATTATGTGTTCTCTTTGTCTTGTCGTGCGTATTGTACTGTTACTTGCAGTCAAGGAATTTTGAAGTTCTCAGCCATGCAGTAGACACATGTACGCGCTGCGTACCTATTTTTCTTCTTTCATGTTCGTCTCCCCTTGTATCTTTTTATCCTTTCCCTTTCTTTCGTCTTGCATCACCTTGCCGACGTTTTCTCGTTTTCTTTCTCTTTCATCTTCTTCTCCCCTTTTGTATTTCTCTAATCTTCGCCTTCTTCTTCGTCTTACATTACATTATCTCGCAGTGTTTTTGTTGTTTCCCTTCTCTTTCATCTTCGTCTCCCTTTATATATTTCTCTTTCCTTCGCCTTCTCTATCCTTCGCCTTCTTCCTTCGTCTTACATTACATTATCTCGCAGTGTTTTTGTTGTTTCCCTTCTCTTTCATCTTCGTCTCCCTTTATATATTTCTCTTTCCTTCGCCTTCTCTATCCTTCGCCTTCTTCCTTCGTCTTACATTACATTATCTCGCAGTGTTTTTGTTGTTTCCCTTCTCTTTCATCTTCGTCTCCCTTTATATATTTCTCTATCCTTCGCCTTCTCTCCTTCATCTTACATCTTTTTATATATATTTTTTCCTATTCCATGTTCGTCTCGTCTTAATTGTATCTTTTTCCATCCTTTCCCTTCTCTCTTTCATTTTGCATCACCTCGCAGACTTTTTATTGTTTTCTTCTCTTTCATCTTCATCTCCCCTTATATATTTCTTTATTCTTTCCCTTCTCTCTATCGACTATCATCTCACATTACCACGCATAATTTTTATATCCATGGTTTTCTCTTCGTCTCCCCTTGTATCTTTTTCCATCCTTTCCCTTTCATATTGCATCACCTCGCAGACGTTTTATCGTTTTCTTTCTCTTTTATCTTCTCTCCTTATTATATATTTCTCTATCCTTTCCATTCTCTCTTCATCTTACATTACCTTGCAGACTTTTTATCTCTCTTCTCTTCCGTCTTCTCTTCCCTTGGAATATTTCTCTATCCTTTTCCTTCTCTCCTTTTCATCTTTCTCTATCTTTTCCCTTCCTGCCCACATCACCCCTTCGTTTTCATTCATCGTTTGTTTACAAGCGTATTCGATCACTTTTTAGGTGACTACTCGCAACCTTGGGGTTGGTGGTCGTATTTTCTCGATAGAAACTACAAGAACCAGGACTGGCAACATGTTAAAACTAAAAGTAAATTTCTTGCCTGAAATTATCACTCTCTCCAAGGAGGTATGTATGTTACGGTAGTTTTCTGTGTTTAATTCTTTATTTTTCTTTTTTACCTCTTTTACTACCGCTAGCATTGAATCACGTGTAGCATAGAATTGTTAAATCGATGTGTCGTAGCGATAGTTGCAGTAAATGGCATGTGTCACGGCCATCAAAAACACAAAGTGCGTTCACACTTAGTGGTCTCTGACTTAATTTGGACTAGATTTGCGGTGCCTGGGATAGGTTAGCTACGCAGCGCAGTTCTCAAGCAGCTTTATAATATATTGTGCATGTGACCACCATACCACTATCACCACCACACCATTACCACCACCATTATATATATCACCACTACCACCACCAGACCACCACCACTATATAACACCACTACCATCACCATAACCCCACCACCACCAATACCACCACCACTATATATCACCACCACCACTATATATCACCACCACCACCACACCACCACCACTATGTAACACCACTACCATCACCACACCACCACCACCAATACCACCACCACTATATATCACCACTACCACCACCACCACACCACCAATACCACCACCACTATATATATATCACCACTACTATATATATCACCACTACCACCACCACACCACCACCAATACCACCACCACTATATATCACCACTACCACCACCACCACCACCATCACCACCATCACCACTGTATATATCACCACTACCACCACCACCACCACCATTACCACCACCACTACCACCACCACCAGTCTTCCACAAACATGTATTTTTTATTTGTATTTCTCCATTGCTAACGATGCTACACACTACTTTTTTATATCATATTTTTTCTACTTATCTATTGTTTAGTACTTCATGTTTATTATCTCCTTATGATATTTGGTACTTCAGGTTTATTGTCTCCTTATGTTGTTTGGTCTTTCAGGTCCGTAATCTAAAGTGGCTTGGTTTTCGTGTTCCTCTCGCTATCGTAAACAAAGCCCATCAAGCCAGTCAGCTCTATCCATTTGCAATCTCCCTTATTGAAAGCGTCCGTACTTATGAAACTACATGTGAAAAGGTACAGTTCTCCGTGTCAATAATTAACTCAGAACTCTGTTGTACAACCTCTCTCAGTGAAATATCTGCCTCGTTGCTGCATGGCTCTCAAAATGGGACGACCGTTTACGCTCTGTATATTATTCATAACTGACAAGTATTATCATTGTCCGAGCACTGCACCAGAATCGCACGGTCGTAGGTTCGATTCTTAGTCGGAAGAGGTCGATTTGGTCTTAAATATATATATATATATGCTCTCGAAATTTTCCTTTAACAAAATCCCTAGGCTCGATTTCCAGCCGTATCTCGGGCCCAGGTTCTTATAACTCCCCTGAAATCATTGCTGGACGCGTGAGCTTTGTCGATTTGCACCAATCACAAACGTGCCTGCAACTTTTCAACTGGTACCCCGTTAGTTCAAAATGGCGATCAATAGAGTGCTGATGAGAGGCATGCGATTGCATTTTAGAAACGTTTAAGATTGATTGTCTAAAAGATTTACATCAGCAAGCTCTAGAGAAACTGGTCAATGGCCAATATATTTTTGTCATTCAGCCTACAGGACTGTGGAAGTCACTTATATTTCAGTCCGCTTCATGAACTTCAAAAACTGATATTGTGAAATTGATTCATGCAAAACGTCACAGACACGTTCTGTGGCTCACGCGTTCAGCCGTCTCTTTCGGGGGAGGTAAGTACCGAGGCCCGAGATACGGCTGGAAATCGAGCCTACAAAATCCCCACCACATGCACGCAGTTTAATTGAGTGAAATGCCAAATATTACTAATAAATTACTCTCGATATCTTTGACACGCTTTACTCTTTCTTCTTTTAAACCTTATATACTCCCCTCTCTGCTTCATACTGTTTACTCGTACTGTTTCAAGATGGAACACTGTGCAATGCACGGTCACTCTATTTCACGATTATACACAGTGACCAACAGTAAACTTGGCGCTCCGTTCTGAATATTCGTGCGTCTATGTACTATAGGGATCGCAGGGAACTGCCCGGGATTTTCGTGGCGGCTACTCTGACGACACATTTCTAGGGATATTCGAGGTTATGCTCCACCGAAAATGTTTTGAATTGTGTGTTTCTAATACCGCATTTCCCGCATTTTGAGGGTACTTTTAGCCCAAATATGAAGGTCTAAAATCCCATTGTTTAAAGCCGCTATACACGATGCAATTTTTCGTGAAACCTGTGCGAGACAGGCTTCAAGGCAGATTGCAACGTGTAACACTCCATTGTTTATGAACCTGTGTCGCTTTGCATTGCGAAACAGGTTTCACCAAAGTAAGATGAACTTCAACTTCGCGCAACGGTTTGTGTAATCTCTCGCAATGGGAAGCGACACAAATTCATAAAGCGAGGTGGTGTTACACGTTGCAATCTGTCTTGAAACCTGTCTCGCAATAGTGTTGCGACACAAGTTTCACAAATCGTTGTGAGTATATCTGGTCATTTTTAGGAAATATTTCTATAGTTCAATTTCTTAACCTTATTTTTGCCAACTGCAAGTTCGTTCTTTTACCTACATTATCTATATTCTTATTATTTAAATGTCTTTTCGCCGAAACTGATCAACATACAAATTTGGTTTTTAGGTTGAGAGCAAGAAAACAATCATGCCTTTGGTTGCTGGACTGCATCGAGATGTCCAGAACTTGATTAGCGAGGTATGTACTTTGTGGATGCGGTTGGCAGTAAAACGACTTTTGTTTTATGACGCGCTCACAAGTTGTTGTTTCAACAGAAGCACTGATTAGCATGCATATAGTGTGATGATAATTCAAAACAGTGTGGTTATCACACATGTCGCATACTAATGAGTGTTTTGAAGTTTGAACTCTTGAAGTTTCTTGCTCAGCAAATTTAATATGGCACTTCAAAGCGTCCAACATATTTTGTTGCAACTGGTTGAAAGTGCCTATTAGTTCGTCTATTTTCTATTAACTATATAGTTGTATACTTTTACGATATATATAGTGTATATATATATATATATATATATATATATATATATATATATATATATATATAAATATATATATATATATATATATATATATATATATATATATATATATATATTCTCTCTCTGTGTCGCAAACGTAACGCGTGCACTACATGTATACGTACAGCTATATATCATGTCACTTTAACAACATCTCATATGCAAAACGCTACAACTTAGGAGCACATATAACTATGAATTTGCAACCTTAGCTCTCCATCTGAGCCTCAGTGGCTCAATGGTTAGAGCGTTGCAGGTTCGAACCCTGTCTGGAGTCTCAGAAATCTTTTCTGAGTAATTGAGCTTGACGAACGTCCACCGTTGCTTGTTGTTGTTGTTGTTGTTGTTGTTGGTCGTCTGCATGGCAATTTTTTTCTTATATTTAAATTTCTCAGGGTATTGGCCTTACATGGGAGTCTTACAAACTTGACCCATATGTTCAGAAATTTGCAGACGCCGTTTTCAGCTTTCAAGAGAAGGTAATTTATGCTAATCAATGTTATATGTTATTTACAATTATATGTTATTTGCACTGGAATCCGAAATTAATTCTAAGTTAGCTAGAGTTGAGGACAGCGTACCAAGGGTTGTAAAAAAGTAGAGTGCTACATAGCTAGTGTCGCTTAGCCAAAAATAGAGCTATATTGGCGTCGACATCACTATACCATTTAAACTGTCTGTGAAGTGAACATTTCCGATAGAACGAATTTGAAGTTCATAATCTAAGGGATTACATGGAGACGTTCAGCCCGGGGTTGAAATTCCAGCCCGGGGAGCTCCAACCGGGATGGAAACCGATATCCGGGCTGAAATTCAACCAGGAGTGAAATTGTTGCCATGTTATAGCAAATTAATGTTATTAACCCACATTTATTCGTAAAGTCGTACTTAAATCGCAGTTTTTCTAATAGGGCTGACATTTCGGGCTGACATTTCAACCCGGGCTGAAAGTCTCCATGTAATCGGCCCCGAAATAACCAATTTCGAAAAAATGAAATAAATGTGGCATGGATTTTTGGTGCCAAAGTTGCCTCCCTGATGTTACAAAATAAGGAAAGACCGGGATTGAACATATGGTGCAGATGACGTACGCCCGTTGGATTATTAATAATAAAATTCATTGTTGTTATGCATAATTATTCAACTGCATACACGTCATCAAGCACTCCTGTAGTAGGCCGAGTCTAGGTTTCGGCAGCCTGGTTCCCAGGCCTCTCTTTTTTAACGTCGAGCGGCAGACCAAAATTGTGACAGGCCTGGAGTAAAATGTTTAGCTTGGCCCCAAATCTGACCCCAAATTATACAGACACCAGCCGGCTGTGCCAAGGAAAACGAAGGCAGATAACACTCACCTCGTTCTGCACAATTCTTTATAACATCATATAGCAAGGTTTGTCTACTGCCGAAACGTGAAAGTAGCATATTTCGATTTGTATAAATGTATTTCAATACAATCAATAGTAAAGCAATACCCTCGTATGTAACAAACTTTTAACGTAATTTATCAAATTCATAATAATTCAAGAAGAAAATTCAAAAGAAATGAATGTTTAATCAGCATCTTTTATCATTGATTAATAAAATATCAAGGTTTTATCAAAGTTAATAGGCACTAGTGCCTCAAATTGAGCTTTTTCTGACTGTAAATGATCTTATCTCACCTTTCCTACGACTCTTAAACAAAGTGTTCATCATTTACACTTAGAATTTGATAAGTAAGTTAAAATATTCGCGTCCCATCTTTATGGGCATCTACAATGGCTCGCCTTCGGCTCGCCATTGTAAATGCCCATAACGATCGGCCGCTCATATTTTAACTATCACGTAAACTAAAGAAACATACTCGTTAATTTTCTGTCTGCTCTCAAAAAGAAGTTTGTTTAAAACCGCAGTGCCCTCCCCCTTTGAGAAGAATCCGAGCTCCAGCAGGATCATGATGGATAAAGATGAATCTTTTTCCGCGGGTCCTCTCGCTCGATCTCTATTCTGTGACGTCACCAAAATAAGTATCGAGAGAAAAGAGGATTAGGAACTAGTCTGAGGTTTCGGCTCGGTTTTTTTTCTCCCTTTTTTTTTTTTTTTTTTTTTTTTGTGTCGCGATTTTGCACTTTTTACTTCCGTTACTATTTATGCTTCCGGTAAGTTGTTAGCCGTGTGACGGAGTGAGGCCGTGAGGCATGTTGTAAATTCTTTGCTTCTTTTGCTTTTGAGGTTGGACAAAAAGTTGAACAGCTTTGCCTTTTGATCAAAGTGTTCTTGCACGTTCTTGGTAGATTTCGAAATAGACTTTAACTTTAATAACTTTATTATTGACTGACTTTGTAGTTTAACAGTGATCAGATGTGGCTGACAACTGTCGTGATCGTAAATATGTTCACCAGTGTGAAGTATGCACCACATTCAGCCTTCGAGCAACCAGTATCTTTTACCCAAGCCAACTTCCGCACTTTGCCAGTAGCCCGAGTTGAACGCCTAACCCAGGCGTCTTGTTTCTTCAAAACTGGATGAGTTTCATGGCAAATGCATGCATGGCAAATTGTGAGAGTTTATAGGCCAAAAACTACACAGCAGATTTTCTTAAAATTTTCAGTGAAAGCTCTTGCCATGCTGATCTGTTGAAAACCACTAAAGGGCTTTTTGCTTCATAAATCGAAATATAGTAAGGTTGGATATGCTGCCGAAACATGGAACGTAGAAGTCTGACGTTTCGGGCAAAGGTCCTTCGTCAGAGAGAAACGTAATATGTGTAAACAAACAGCGAACTTATATAAAAAAGATGATCATACATGCACCACTTTCAAAATAGCGATTAATTTGAATATTCGTTTATGGGCATTTTAATACGCCTTTTTGGCCTCGTTTGTGTGTCTGCAATACAAAAGAATCTTTGCTTCATAACGAGGTTAGAAAGGCTTATTTAGATGCATATAATAGAATACTTAAAGTCCCTTTATGAAAGTGGTCTATACGACAAAATTGTGTAGCCGATTAGCTCCAAATAAGAATAACAAATCAATAATGAGATGCGAAAGACATTTGCTATTTTGCTACAGTGTTTATGTTCACTGACACTTTGTTAGTAACTTAGTTGTTTATTGCCTTTGCATTAAGGCAGATGTTTTAAATGACTGCTAGAGGAATTTTTTGTACCTTAGTTCTGACTTGGTTGGACGGAGAAATTTCGTGACCGTCCTCCATGATGACCATTCATCTGGGCTATGCTTGTATAGGGTGTGGTACGCCACTAAAATCGGAAGTTTTGTTTTGAATTTTAGGTCGATGACCTGATGGTTTGGGTCGGTGGTATCGAACGTGAAGTGGAGTCTCTAGAATCATGCTGCTACGATCCTGAGACGTTCAGTGGAGTGCTTTCAAGAATTCAAAAAGCTGTGGATGAATTGAATCTTCACTCTTACACCAACTTAGCCGCCTGGGTGTCTAGTTTGGACAAGTTTGTAAGTACCTCTCCTCAGCATGTGAGAGTTCTACGTGTGCAGTCTTGGGCTATGTCAAAAATAAGCCATTTGCATGATGACGAACGGTGGCGTTGGGGGACTACAACTACCAGAATGCTTTGCTAGTGTCCTCTATTTATTACCACTGGACGACAAGCAAAGCATTCTGGTAATACTAGTCGCCCAATGTTATCGTTCGGCATCGTGCAAATGGTCTATTATCGTGTATGGTCAGGAGTCTTAGTTTTACCGCAAAAACAAATTGCCACGAGATTAAAAGGTAAAACGAAGCCACGAGATTAAAAGGTATCATTGTCGTGCTTGAAACCTAGAAATGACAAATCGATGTCGAGTATAGTATAGCATAAAAGGATTATTATTATAATATATATTGAATGTCCGAAGAAGCCAGAAGATGAATAAAACTAATATAATTGTTTTGAATTAGTCTGCCGTAATTCAACGTACTTTTAAATTCTTAAACAGAACATTGCGAGAATCGCGTAGATCAGTGAAATACAATTACATTCAGTGAAAGACTATTTTTAAATGTATTAATGGCCGAATTGATTTCGATTTTAAACTAACCACACATACTGTAGCAGCATTCATAGTTATAACACAAGATTAAGCAACAACGTACATCTGCGAAAAGCCAAAATAAACTGAGGCAAACAAAAACCAACCTACCAAGCTTCAAAGGACTTCAACGATCTGGATACCTGACTAAAAACGCTGATTCTCCACATAAATTTAAGACTTTTCTAAAGAAACTAACTATAACTAACATCCAATAACCTAGTATGTAGAATATAGACGACTTTAGTAAATGCGGATTTAGTAAATCTGTTCAGCCATTTTGCATAGCTTTTGTATTTCAGTAGAACTTATGAGGCTGAGCTCGGCATCGGTGGTGGAGGGTGGCGCATTCTGTAATTGTTGAAGAAGTCTATATACGCTTTTTCTTTTTTTTTATACGTTGTATTGCTGTTGTGTTGTACTTTGTATGCATTATTTGACATTGTATTGTACATAATTATTGAAGGACCCCACTGAAAAACCCTTCGGTGCTGTGGGTATCCTAGCAAATGGAAATACAGAATTTAGCAATTCCTTTTTTATTTTACCCATATCTCGTGTTCTCGGTAATCGTTTCAGAATTACCTTAATTTGCATCTACGATCCGTTTACGTCTGTTTCTGGAGACTCTTCCAATGAGAGATCCCTTGTATCCTATAAAGGGACACGGACTTAGAGAATTTATTTTTTAATGGATTGTCCACAGACTGTCTTCTTTCTTTCCAAAGTCTCGCCTCCCGAGGGGGAATCTAATGGTAATGTGACAGTCTTACAACTTACAAACTTCCATACTTTGGGAATCTAATGGTAACGTGGCTTGGGATATACCTACTGTTATGCAATGCCATAGTATCAAGTAACGGACAGGATAGTTGAAAGTTTCTTTCATCATTTTCGAGATATTTCGGCTTGTTTATATGTAAACGAGATGATTTCTGACGTCATAACAAGGATAGAGCATTTTCACACATAGCAGACGTAGGTATATCTCTGTGAAATTGTGCACATTGAAACTTTTTGAGACACTCTACATTTTATGTCGAGCAATCATGAAGGTAGAAGTGATTTTGTAATGCGTTAAGCTACTGTACCTTGGTTATGACGTCAGAGACCATCTTATTTACTTATCAAACAAATTGAAATATTTTGAAAACGAAGAAAACCACGGAAACGTTGTAAAAGGTCTTTCTTTACCATTTCACGAGTTCTCTGAGATCAGGCAAACCTAATTTATATTACCAAAGCACTTTAAATGTCCTAGGTGATAATTTTTGAGTTAACGAATGGAACGTGCTTTCTCTTTTGAAGGTTGAAGAGAAATTATCTGGTCGACTGCAGTTTGGCTTAAGAGCATGGACAGAGTATCTTGAAGAGTTTAAAGAGAGCAGCAAATCAGAATTTGACTCCGACACAAATCCCTTAGTAGCTCATAAACCTGGTGGTGATCCAGAGATTAAAGTAAGCATCGGAAACATTGTTTACAACACTACGCATCTATTTCGCACTTAATTCTCTTCGTTATTGTGTAAATACAAGAAATAACGAGAAAGAGTTGCAACTCTGACTAAGGGCCTGTTTATATGGAGCCGAGTTGAAAAAATATGAGTGTTCATATATGAGACGAGTTACTCGGCAAAGCCGCCGCCCACGCATTATAATGGTTTCACATTCCATGTGTAGTTTCCGATTATCTTCATAAGTGGCGCGTGCGCTGTTGTGACGAACTTAACTCGGCTAGCCGAGTTACCCGGCAAGAGAGTGTTTATATGGGAATATTTTCATCCCGGCATGCCGAGATCTCGGCTGTTTTGCCGGGATGTCGGCTAGCCGAGTTACCCGCCTGTCTCGTATAAACACTGCCGGGATAGCATTGAAGTTCTATACATGACGGGTAACTTGGTTTGCCGAGTAACTCGGCTAGCCGGGTAACTTGGCTCCATATAAACAGGCCCTAACTCTATTGTAAAAATTATTTCTGAAAGCACATCTCTTTTTCGACGTCCCTTACAGTTTATATAACTTCTATCACATTATTTGTTTTGTCATAGATTCTGTGTCACGAAGTTCGAATCACGAATCAGATCTTGTATCTTCACCCTCCTGTTGAAGCTGTTCGAGCCCATCTACTTGGAGAACTTCATGTATGGTTGGGAGTCATTTTGAAACTACCAAGGATCCAGAGCTCAAGATATCAGGTAAGATATTCTAAGTAAGAGCACTGGTAAGTGGTAATAACGATAAGTAACTTTGGAAAAAACTTGCTGGGTTTTCGCTGGATGTAACTCCGAATGTTATTTGTTCATTTATGGTCACGTGGCATTAAACAAATCAAATGTTTCTCTCGTGCGCAATAAGTGCAACAATTGTTACCCGCACAGGCTACAAAAGCTTAATGAAAAAAGCCAATTACTCGGCGAAAACCCAGCTATATAACAAATCTCTTGTATTTCTCAGGAAACTAGTTACAATATTATATCTCAACTGTAAATTGTCCAGTCAGAGAGCTTGATTTGTACCACGTGACCAGTTAATTTATCGTAGAATTACCCTCCACATCGGGGTATAACCTCGAATACTCCGCCCCCGCTGTGGCTGGGTATTCGAGTTCGTGTACCACGCGTGAATGTTACGCACGATTCACGAAGCTGTCAACAATGGCGGAGTTTGGCGAGATAAGAAAACGTTTCGCCTGAACATTCAGATGTTGACAAGAAGATTGTTAAGTTACAAGAAAAAAATGATTCAAGGAATACAAAGAAAGCAACAAACAATGCATCCAGAAACCTTGAGATGACAACAGAATGGAAACAGACGATGAAAAGCGGACAAAAGTTAAGCTAAGCGAACTTTATTAACATTATTTAAGCTTTTTTTGGAAAGATTAATAATTTCGATATGATATATAATTTATAGACGGAATTCGATGAAATATTACCCCTCGGGATGATATAACTCTTGGGCGTCGCCCTCGGGTTATATCATACCTCGGGGTAATATTTCATCGAATTCCCCTCGCTCCAGGTCTATAAATGCTAAGTATAACCCCGCTAACTCGAACTAGGTTAACTTGAATTGCCCGTTAACACGAACTAATTATTTACTTTCCCTTGGCTTGAATTTATCCAGCTAACTCGAACTCTGCTTTTAGAACGTTGGTCGATAAATCTCAATTTCGTAACATAGCCAATTGACCTAAAAGACCAATAAAAATCTGGTCACTGTTGCCGTACCCTGCGAGCAGAGCCTTCTTTTCCTTATTTCTTCGCTGAGAGAGAGGAAGAAAAGTAGCCTCTGCTGTATTCGTGTTTGGCTTCGTCCAAGATTTAGGACGAAGTAACCCGTTTAAGACCCGTTTAACCGGTTCTCGTTTTGTTTTCTGCTCTGATTGGCACTGGGTTCGAGATTGTAACCAAGCAACTGACATGCATGCGCAATGGAAATCAGTCACGAATACAACCGAGCCTACTTTTCTTCCTCTCTCTCAGCGAAGAAATAAGGAAAATAAGGCTCTGCTCGCAGGGTACTGTTGCCGTAGTACGTACAGTAGGTAAAGTAATTCGTTTCCGGAGTGGGACACAGTGAAATACCACAGGCTTTATTACTCGGGCTACCTGTGGTGGCCGAGTCTACGTTTCGGCTCCGTTTGTTATTTTTATTTTCTTCGCCACACAAGATTGCATTATTGCATCATCCCGTCAGGCCTTGCGAAACTGTAAAGGCATGTTTTCGAGTTCTTTTGCCTTTGATCGAATTGGGTTGAGGTGTTTTCCGACGGTATTGGTGAATTCATGAGTAGTTGATCAGTAATGTTGCTGACAAGGTTTGTCCATGAAGACAGAGTAGACGAATTTATTACAGACGCGAAAAAATGCCGTGTTGACATCAGTACCTAGCCTAGGAAGTTTGACTTGAGGACTAGAGACACAATAAAGGGCCACAGTATATCAAAGAACATATACGTACTGTTTACCTAATAACGGCTTTCTCCTTGTTTGAATAGCTTTACCTTTTGCAAGTGACCGAGTTATAGTTGATCAGTTAAAGCGGCTGACAATTGTCTCCATCATAAACATCAAACATGCTTATAAAGACTTTACAATGTTTACAACTGAACAAGCCGGTGATCGCGGATTCGCGGTAGACCTACGTAAAAGATGACGAACTATTTCAAAACAGGTTGGCCCTGGCCTTGCTGGTTTATAGTCCGACAACTACAAAATGCAAGTATAATAATAAGCACCGAATAGAGCAAATACCGGTAAGATATCAATTGTGAACTGTTCAGTGCATGTCTAGATATCGCGTGGGTGTCGCGTGTCGTATTACATTTGGAAACGCGTGTTTCAAAACATGTTTAAATATTTTCTGTTTGTCCAAATTTAAATAAATTCTATATCAAAATGATCGCTTGATTCTGCCGAATCCGACACTATAGGTTTTGTCTACTAAATATATTTATAGATCCGTTGTTTAATTTTCAGAAAAACGGCCTTGTTTTTTGTAGCAAACGTTCGGCGCTTCCGGCACCGCTGCTGTTCATATAAGATCTTAGATTCTATTTGTGAAAATCTATGCAAATATGCATTGCCATTGCCATATAGTCTTGCCAGAGTACGCACAGGCTACACGAAGCTTTCAGAAATCAGTAACCCGAGTGAACGCCTAGAGCAGGCGTCTTGTTTATTTATATGATAGGCATTATTGACAAGTTGTATGTTCTATTCGTGGTTTATACGTCAAAGGATTTTAG
The DNA here is from genome assembly GCA_035771165.1 of Paragorgia papillata. Lineage (NCBI taxonomy): Eukaryota > Metazoa > Cnidaria > Anthozoa > Scleralcyonacea > Coralliidae > Paragorgia > Paragorgia papillata. The sequence goes on from JAWNZC010000184.1 coordinate 144,857, forward strand.
AACTTTTACTGTCGTGGCAATAGAAGCGTTCCGTAAAATAGTGTTGCAATATATTCCTCAAGTTGAACAATTCATTTGACAACTTCCTGTTTTGAATTTGATTGGTGTTTGGCAAATAATCCTGTTTCTTATTGGTTGTTTAAAAACCAGAAACCAATCATATTCAAAACAGGAAGTTAGCAATAATTTTCATCAAATTAATTGGTCAACTTGAGGAATATATTGCAACGATATTTTAGGAACGCTTCTATTGCCACGACAGTAAAACTATATGAGATTTTGAGCTGGGTCCGCGTATATACGGAAATCGGATGTAGTGTAATGGATTATACGAGTTTTAAAGTTCTAGTAAAATGTCCTTATTCATATATTAAATGTCTACATGTACATGCCATTACCATACGTTTGTTTTCATTGATTTCACAGATTAGCAAAGATAGGCGAAGTGTGCGACGCGCAAAAATTGTTTAACCGAAGTCTTTATGAGCTCGTCAAAACTACTACGGAAGCTACGAATGTACCAAGTGAATAGATAGAACAAAACCTCGATACCATATAACAATAGAGTTGATGTTCGCGGGCATAACTATTTTTTCACGCGACCCAGGCTTATTTTAGCCAGAGCCGCGCAGGCGAGGGTTAGAATTAGCTCTGAGAAGGGCCAAAAACATTTATGCCCAGGAACATCAACTGTATTACTATTATAACAAGACGCCTGCTTAGGCGTACACTCGGGCTACTGATGATTGCGGCAACCTGCTGAACCTTGGCATGCCAGGTCCTGAGTTCAGACCAATTCACAGACAGTCGTGAGCCAGATCATTGAACAACTGTTATTATTATATAGCATGCTATCGGATATGAGCTTTTGCGTAATCTGATTGGTTCCCTACTACCAGGCTATCAGCTCATATCCTACTAGTAGAGGAAAAACAAGATGGCGGCATGTTTTTTTAAACTGCCGAAAAGAGTTGAAATTGACGGATTTTTATACAGAAAAACATCAACACCCTCAAACCAATGTATAAAAAAACAACATTGTGTAAAAATACATTAACCAATACACAATTTAGCATGTTAAATGGTAAAGTTCACCTAAAAATTACGTCTTTTTACTTCAAAAACCCGACTAAATTAACGGGTTGATATTAATTTGTTGCCAAACAAAGAAACTCACGGTTAAAATCAAGCTTACAACACACATTTCGTAGGAGATCACCAGTAAAGAGACTTTTTTATTTAGATAAGCATTTGGAGTAGTAAAAAGCATGTTCTTTTTCAAAAACAACCAACTAAGTAATTTAGTTTCACTGCCGAAGGTGTTTCAGTTTCATTTTTGCATGAAATCAAAACCTTTTTCACGACAGCAACGCTAATATAAACAACTGACCCACCTTTTGACTTCATAAAGGTAACTTTTAATCTTTTTTGTTGATCTGCTTAACACATTTTTTGCCTCTCGAGCAACATTTATGCAACATTTCACTGAAGCTGTTTGCCGAACAGCTCAGCGAGAAACTCTATGTGAATGCATCATTACGCATGGCGGAAGTATTAGTTGCCTATGCCGGAAGTTTGTCGTTTCAAACATTTCGCTGTTTTCAAACATTTTGTTTCTTGTACAGTGCTTGGCTATATAATAAAACAGTTATACCATTCGCTCTCGTCGTATACGAACTAATAGCCAACTCGGCGAAGCGCCTCGTTGGCTATGAGCTCATATACGACTCGAGCTCATGGTATAACTGTTAAGTATTGCTGAAGCCATGTAGAAAACCTATGAACATCGCAATTGCTCGACCAAAAGTATGAGAAAGTGTATACAGTGCCAATATAAAGATCCAGAATGTTAGCGTTTTGATCCTCATCTCTGTACCGGCGGTATTAAATATTTATAGAATGTAGAGACCTGTTTAGCCATGAGAAAAATATACTGTACATATCGTTGTCGGTTGTTCGGTTGCCACTTGGATGCAACAGCTCCGGCTAGCCTTGCCTTCGACGAAATTGTTGGTAGGTTTTCCAAGTATGTTGCTTATATGGTTGATCAGTGATGTGCTTGATACAACCACAGAATAGGAACGCACGAACATGACTGTCGATTAATTCGAAGTGATCGAACACTCGAAGTGTAGGCTCCATATATGGGAGGTATTGCGCAATTTTGCAATTTTGTGTGGCGAAGAAAACAAACGGAGCCGAAACCTAGACTCGGCCACCACAGGTAGCCCGAGTAATAATGTTAGATGGCGTTTAGAAGAAAATCAAAGACAGTACAGTACAGTACAGTACAGTACAGTACAGTACAGTACAGTACAGTACAGTACAGTACAGTACAGTACAGTACAGTGCAGTGCAGTGCAGTGCAGTGCAGTGCAGTGCAGTGCAGTGCAGTGCAGTGCAGTACAGTGCAGTGCAGTAAACAGTATCTTGAACAGTGCCGCCTTCGCGTCGGCGTGTATTTCATTGCATTAAACATTTACACAACTCATAACTTGCATGTAAAACTTGGCAGAAAAACGCAACATTTGTCATCAAAACAACATTTGCTCCATACAATTGAAAAGAAAAGTATATACAATTCCGTGAACAACAAACCAATAGTGATTTACAACTGTTATATTAAACTGGTAGGCTCAGGTCAACGGGCTGAAATATATTTAAAATATATTTTAGCCCGCTGAATTCTCCATTTTAGCTCGCAAAATACACCAGATAAACATCAATTTGTTCGAGATCAATTTGTCCCAAGTGCAACTCCGCCCGGAGCTTGCTTGGTGACTTCGCTGTTGTACTTAACAGCTTTTACTATGCGGATTTTCATCGTTCTTTTATTTATTTTTCTTTTGATCTGAATTGAACTTTTTTCTTTTTTTTTTGTTTGTTTTTCCTCTTAATCTATTTATATACGGGACCGCAGTAATTGGCACACGCTGTCGCGGCTACCCTTGCCACTTCTCTTAAATTTTAGTTTGTATATGTGCATGTTTGTCTGTCGTTTAATTATGTATATATTTATTTGTGTGTAGGTATATAAATATTCTTTATACACTGTTGGCAAAAACATAATAAATAAATAAATAAATATATATATAAATAAATAAATAAATAAATAAATAAATAAATAAATAAAAAAAATAAATTATTATAACAACTATTAACATTTATTATATAGCATGCTATCGGATATGAGCTTTTGCGTAATCTGATTGGTTCCCTACTACCAGGCTATCAGCTCATATCCTACTAGTAGAGAAAAAACAAGATGGCGGCATGTTTTTTTAAACTGCCGAAAAGAGTTGAAATTGACGGATTTTTATACAGAAAAACATCAACACCCTCAAACCAATGTATAAAAAAACAACATTGTGTAAAAATACATTAACAGATACACAATTTAGCATGTTAAATGGTAAAATTCACCTAAAAATTACGTCTTTTTACTTCAAAAACCCGACTAAATTAACGGGTTGATATTAATTTGCTGCCAAACAAAGAAACTCACGGTTAAAATCAAGCTTACAACACACATTTCGTAGGAGATTACCAGTAAAGAGACTTTTTTTTATTATTTAGATAAGCATTTGGAGTAGTAAAAAGCATGTTCTTTTTCAAAAACAACCAACTAAGTAATTCAGTTTCACTGCCGAAGGTGTATCAGTTTCATTTTTGCATGAAATCAAAACCTCTTTCACGACAGCAACGCTAATATAAATAACTGACTCACCTTTTGACTTCATAAAGTTACCTTTTAATCTTTTTTGTTGATCTGCTTAACACATTTTTTGCCTCTCAAGCAACATCTACGGCAACATTTCGAAGCTGTTTACCGAACAGCTCAGCGAGAATCTCTATGTGATTGCATCATTACGCATGGCGGAAGTATTAGTTGCCTATGCCGGAAGTTTGTTGTTTCAAACATTTCGCTGTAATTTTGTCTCTTGTTCAGTGCTCGGCTATATAATAAAACAGTTATACCATTCGCTCTCGTCGTATACGAACTAATAGCCAACTCGGCGAAGCGTCTCGTTGGCTATGAGCTCATATACGACTCGAGCTCATGGTATAACTGTTAAATATTTGCAACACTAACCCCGGCAACTCGAACCCCCGCTAACTCGTACTATTCGTTTCTCTGAAGCGTTCGAATTAGCGGAGTTCAATTGTACTTTTTTTTTCTTCCGATTTTTGAAAACAAAACTGTTTCTCTTTGGATCAAACATTATTTGTATATTATTTTATGGGGTGTGGGTGGTGGTGGTGGTGGTGGTGGTGGTGGGGTGGTGGTTCCTATTCTAGGAATTCCCAAGAATTTCGCCTCCGGTGGGACACCGGCATTTAACGAAACAACCATCAATCTCGTTCGTGCTGACTGTTTCTTTTTCACAAGGTTGGCGTTGATGTGGATGAATCTGGCTCTCATACAAGTTATCGAAATCTTCTCACCAAACTACCTGATGGTCCTCTAGTCATTGAGCATGCCTACCAGGCTGTTGAAAAGAAAGTGGAAGAGGTGAAGAAATATGTGGAAGTGTGGCTTCGATATCAATCATTGTGGGACATGGAAACAGGCTTGATTTACAATAAACTCGAAAATAGCCTGGAGAAGTGGATATTGCTGTTGAGAAATATCAGGTACTGTAAAGTGATTAAGAGAAGATAATTTTCTATAGGTTAATTATAGTTCGAGAGAAGCTCAAAACTTAGTAACCTCACAAATTTGGTTTACGCTGACGTCGGCTAAAAAGAAGCGGGAAAAACAATGTTTACACTCAATTCCGATTTCCGAGTTAGCATACATCTCTTCTTTTCACAACACACATTACGACATACGTCATATACATCATATTCAATCTACGACACGTTCAAATCACCTGAATCCAGGTAGCTCAATAGTTAGAGCGTCTTACCGGCGATCAGAAGATTGTAGGCTTTGGAACCTAGAATCTTTTCTAAGTAAAATAGCTCGAAGAACAATTACACGAACGAAGGAACGAACTAGCCTACGAACGAACGAACGAACGAACCAACCCACCCACCCACCCGGCGACCAGGGAACAAACCAGGGTACCAACCAACCAATTGAACAACCAACTAAACGACCAACCAACTCAACCAAACCAACCAATCAACTCAACTCAACTCAACCAACCAACCACCCACCCAACAACGAAACGAACCAACCAACCAACCGAACAGAACCATGCACCAACTCAACCAACTCAACCAACTCAACCAACTCAACCAACCAACCAACCAACCAACCAACCAACCAACCAACCAACCAACCAACCAACCAACCAACCAACCAACCAACCAACTTAACTAACCAAACAACTAAATGACAAACGAGCGAACCAACCAACTCGACCAACCAACTCGACCAACCAACTCAACTAAACAAACCAACCAAACAACTATATAACTGACCAACGAACGGACCGACTAACGAACCGACCGTCCACCTAATCATCTAACCAGCCAACTGACCAACGTTCTGTTTGTCATTTTGTAACATAAAGTCTGTTTTCGTGTATTTTAGAAAATCGCGAGTCACTTTCGATACTCAGGATACAAGAAAACAATTTGGTCCAATAATTATCGACTTCCAACAGGTGGGTGAGACTTTCTTACTCGATATAATTTTATGTAGGCATTTCAACTTCATATAAGTAGCTGCTTATTGAAACAAGGCAAATTAACATAGCTACAATAAGCCTTATAGCGGATATACCATCTTTCACAACGAATTTATTTTCTTGGCCATTGATCTTTCGACCATAATACCATTGATCTTTCGACCATTATGCGTCATGCCGTTTTCTATTCTTGGGGTAAGAAGATTTAGCAGGGTACATTCCTCTACTGACATAGTTGAAAATTGTTTCGATGTTGTTGTTTAAATGTAAATTCCGTTTTTAAATTTCGAATTTTTATCATTCGTGTTCTAAACATTACTTCATTGTTCAAAAGTCTAGAATATTTCTTAAAATATAAATTTTAAATCGAGTGAGGCCAAGATTGCAGCTGCTATTGCTTAACATGTCAACAGCCGCAATCTTAGGCTTGCGCTAAACGTCGCACAATAGACGAATTTAATTCAGTAAATTAAATTCGACACACGAATTAAATTCGTCTCGGCAATTAAATTCGTCTGAGTCAGACGGATAATGCGACGATAATGCGTGTTCGAGTTACACGACGAATTATCGTCGCGTCGAATGAAATGTTCTGTTTCCTGTCTGTGACAAGTTGGCACCATGTTTTCAAAGAATCGTTTTCAGGCTCCATGTGTCCAAGTAAAAACCATTAGTCCATTCAGCCTGGTTCACAGGCCTCTCTTTTTAACGTCGAGCGGTAGACCGAAATTGTGAGAGGCCTGGAATAAAAAGTTTTGCTTGGCCCCAAATCTGGCCCCAAATTATACAGGCACCAAACGGCCGTTTTGCGGAAAACCAAGGCAGATAACACTCACGTCGGTCTGCACAATTCTTTATAACATCATATAGCAACGTTGGTCTACTGCGGTACTGCCGAAACGTGAAAATAGCATATTTCGATTTGTATAAATGTGTTTCAACACAATCACTTCCTACGCCGAACACTACTTTATAAAGCCTCGTATGTAACAACCTTTTAACGTAATGTAAAATAAAGAAACCTACTCGTTTGCTGTCTGCTCTCAAGAAGAAGTTTGTTTAAGTGCCCTCATTTTCCGCTAGTCCTCTCGCTCGATCCCTATTCTGTGACGTCACCAATATAAGTTCGAGAAAAAAGAGGACTAGGAACTAGTCTGTAGTCGTGTATACAAGATAAAATCAAATGAGGCCAAGTAGCTACTGTAAAAATGAGTTTATTAAAATTGATAAAATGTTTAAAAAGAGTTAAGCTTTCGTTGTACTACAACATCATCAGAACTACGAGATAAAAAACAAGGTGCTGTTTATATACACAAGAAACGGAAATGTAAGTTATGTAAAATAGATAAAACCATTGAATATGTAAGAATACATACAAATATCAAATAAACAACACGATGATTAAAATAAGAGGTCAGCCAATTCGCTACGCTCCTCTCTACTGTTTATTTCCGGTTTCTGCTTACGAATGTAAAAGGCTTCTTTTAGACGCAAGTTAACTGGATCTGTTTCTCTCGTAATGATCTTCACTGATATTCTGTTCGCTAGGTTTTCTGTATTATGGAAGTTGACAAAGTGTTTATATAACGATGACGTATGTCGGCTAAGGTGTATTCTCCTAATTGTGCTGCCGATGTAACTTTGGTGGCATTCATTACAGGTGATCTGGTAAACTACATTTCTGGAGAAGCAAAGGTTATCTCTAGAGGTGGCGCATTCTGGTTGGTTACAGCTGGACGGAACGTCGTTCTTAGATTTTAGTATCTGTCGTAGTGTAGTGGATTTGTGTGTAATTCGTACCGGGATTCCTTCCTTCTTGAAAATGGTTTTGATTTTGTAGTCGACGGCGTCTGAAATGTAGGGAATTTGAAAATACAGCCAATCAGTGTTGTTGTTGTGACGAGTCGTAGGAGATGTAGAGACTTCGTCCCGAAGAGTTTCATCTAATATGCATTGCGGGTATCCATTTAAGCGTAGTATTTCATTAAAATCGCTATTGTGTTTGTCCTTAGACTCTTGCGTGGAGCATCTTTGGTTAATGCGCTTCCTCTCGTTGCGGATGGTGTAAAATTTAGTACGTTTAGGTAACGCGGATTTGTGGTGCATAAAAATCGTTTTTTTCGCCTTCTTCTTATAGAACTCGAATTCGGTATTACCGTCTTTGGTAAGCGTAACGGTGAAGTCAAGTAATGATATGGTTCTACCTTTGCGTGTAATGATCGGTTTCTCGATTTCGAATTTAAGACTAGGATGTTCGCGGTTCATTTTACCATGAAGGATGTCGGCTTCAGATTCGCTGGATGTTTGACCGTAGATGTCGTCTACGTAGCGTTTATAAGGGTCACTGACTGGGTAGGATAGTAGGACGCTGCGTTCGAGTTTGTCCATGAAGAGGATGGCTAGTATACCGGATAAGCTCGATCCCATGGGCAGGCCTTGGATTTGGAGAAAGATGCTGGATTCATACTGGAAATACGTGTTACTGAGGATGACGGTGAGTAGGCTCCTGATCTCTTCCTTGGTCAGTGTAGAAATAGGTGTGTTAATTCTATCAATGACGTTCTCTATTGACCCGGTGATAGGAATATATGTGTATAACGCTACCACGTAGATAACCTTTGCTTCTCCAGAAATGTAGTTTACCAGATCACCTGTAATGAATGCCACCAAAGTTACATCGGCAGCACAATTAGGAGAACACACGACCGCATTAAGGAACACCTTAGCCGACATACGTCATCGTTATATAAACACTTTGTCAACTTCCATAATACAGAAAACCTAGCGAACAGAATATCAGTGAAGATCATTACGAGAGAAACAGATCCAGTTAACTTGCGTCTAAAAGAAGCCTTTTACATTCGTAAGCAGAAACCGGAAATAAACAGTAGAGAGGAGCGTAGCGAATTGGCTGACCTCTTATTTTAATCATCGTGTTGTTTATTTGATATTTGTATGTATTCTTACATATTCAATGGTTTTATCTATTTTACATAACTTACATTTCCGTTTCTTGTGTATATAAACTGCACCTTGTTTTTTATCTCGTAGTTCTGATGATGTTGTAGTACAACGAAAGCTTAACTCTTTTTAAACATTTTATCAATTTTAATAAACTCATTTTTACAGTAGCTACTTGGCCTCATTTGATTTTATCTTGTATACATTTCACATTATGCTACTGAGGGACAACTTCATTCGATAGTCTGTAGTCCATTACATTCGACTGAAATTCGACGTCGCATTACCGACGAAGTTAATTCGAATTAAATTCGTCTATTGTGCGACGTTTAGCGTAGGCCTTAGCCTCATTCGATTTTAAATAAATATTTTAATAAATATTCAAGATTTTTAACTTTTTACCATGCTGCAAAGGACAACTTCCTAGGATTACTTTACTGGCTGACTGACTTCAGGTCCCCAACGCCCCTTCTAGTCCCCGAGCCCGGGTGTAGGGCCGAAGGCCCGGAGCCCGGTGAGGGTGCTAATCTCGACATGCGTGGAGTCCATTTTACACGCGTGTACCAAAACATAACACAGGGAACAATGTGAGTCTGTGATAATGCCTTACTCCTAAACTACTCAAACGTATACTAGACATACAATACGATCACCATCTACACTAGTACTTACAACTTAACAGTTAAACGAGACTATCCAATCACACGCGTCAACGTATGACGTCACAAAACACAACTAGGACTATTAACACAACCAACTCGACAAAATTAAGCCTTTCCACTCTAACACTTGACAAAAGATAGAGAGCGAAAAAGACACAGAGAGATAATTAATAGTACAATGGCCTCAAGAAGATGCGGGCTGCCGAGGAACACAACCTTTAGTAAGACCACAATTCTGTTTTATTTTTATTATACCATTTTTATCATATTCTTTATTCTAAACCAACATACTCATTGCAATTTCAACACACATTCACATCCTGACTCTCAACATATCTTTATACCAACATACTGAAACATTGACTTGAGAAATCCCTCCTGAAGAAGACTGGAAGGTCGAAACGCGTCGAGGGTTAAGCGTGAATGGAAAGTACAAAAACTTACACAAATTTCCACATCTCTTCGTCTTTATTCCAACATACTTCAAGCCACACCCATTTTACATACATCCACTACTAAATAACACCGTAGTTTACGCATTAGTACATCTCATGTGTTTTTATACAATATGCTCGAAAATCTATCCATAAACTAACGCCGATGGAGGTCCCACTACCCACCTTATTTTATAAAATTGAGCTGTTGACTTTTAATTCTGCCTTTGCAAAACATGTATGCATATAGGGAAGCCATTAAAGCTGGCTAAGAATAATTCCTTTTGAAACCTCCTAAAACAATATAATTTTTACAACCAGAATTTAATATAAATGAAATCTAAAATTTGCTTTGATATGTTCAACTTTCATTAAATGATTTAAATCAGTTTTGTCATCCTATCCATAAATTCTATAATTATCTCAAGGATTTAATATCATTTGTTTTTATATTGGCTGTATATCAGGAGTGCCTATTTTAATCAGGGAATGGGTGGGTGGTGTTTCAAAAAAGCATGTAAAAGTGGGCGAGGGGTTGTTGCGTTCATGTATTTCTAGTTTATATATGATCGTTATGGGCTGAATCATGTTAGCTTGTCGGTTTGCTTGGTCGTGAGGCTCGAAAAGAAATTTTTTGGAACAGCTCCACAATGACGCCTGTCATTCACTCGTGCTGAACGTTATTATTGGTTTAACTATAATTCGTATATTTTTAAATCTTTAGTTCACGTAATTGAAACTCTGGCTTACTTTGTTGCAGGTTCAATCCAAGGTGAATCTGAAGTACGATAGTTGGCACAAGGAGCTGCTCAGTAAGTTTGGATCCATGCTTGGCATTAACATGCAGGAATTCTACGGAACAATCACAAAGGTAATATTTACTACTTTTGACCTCGCTTGTTCGGTCTGTACTAGTGAAATATCGGACCGACGTTTTTAGTACGGATCGAGCGAGCCGAGGTCCGTGCAGGAAACGGAGGTCCGATATTTCACTAGTACAGACCGAACAAGCGAGGTCAATAAGTAGTTTATTATATGACTACAAATGTTGTGAACGTTTTGTGAAAACTCGACAGTGTTAGGCTCGTATTCGCCACCATCTTTCTTGCGAACTAAACCAAAATGGCATATGTTTTCCCATTTTTGTATCTGCGCGAAGCGCAGATATATTGCTGTCGTGTTGTGTGTGTGTTAGCTTTTTTGCGTAACTCTAACCATGCAATGCGCGACGATTAAATCAGGGCCAATCAAAGCTCAGAATTTTTTAGCGTCCCGTACGAGCTGTCAGTTTGAACGATGGAAACAAGTCTTCTTTAATCCCCGATCGTGCATGTTTATAATATTTCGTCGCCATGTTATACGAATTCGAAGCTAGTGAAGAGCAACGCATACTATTTTCGAAGAAAGACAATATTATGATGACAATAATGCTGGTACAATTGGCAAGTATTTTTAACATTACTTATAGTAAACTTAGTAATAGTAAACTTAGATCATACTAATCGCTCAAGGTTGTACGTTACGTAGTTGAATAAAAAACATTTGAAATTCTATAATATTTGTGAGAAGTAAATGTTATATTATTGTTATAACATTGCTACGAACATTTTGAACATAACATGGAAACTTAAACTATACATCAAACGAAAACTTAACACAATTTCTAACAACATACCTGCACGATATATTTCAATAATGAGTAGTTCTGAAATTATTATCCATCTTGTTGCATGTATATTGACATGACTTTCATTTTGTTTATAAAATTCTCTCAGCGGTCTGGAACGGCAGATTCCGGACCGCTCAGGGACCAATCAAATTGCTGGATTTCACGTTCCAGACCGCTCGCGGAAATAGTCATAATCATTGTTACACGTGAGTGGCTTGTTTGACGCTTGAAACTTTAGAGTTGTTCTACAGACGTATAACACCATCCGACGTTAGAAAAATATAACTCTAGAATGGCTACCGTAAAAGCTCTTAAGCCAGCTTTCTCTAATAAGCCCCCTCTGTTAAGCCCTCTTCTTTAGAGCTCCAATTTTTAAATAACCCTCCCTCCAAAAATTAATATTAAGCCACCTTTCTCTAATAAGCCCCCCTCTATTAAGTCCTCTCTTAAAGAAAAGTGCTGGGAACTATGTTCCTAAGTTCCAATAGTTTTTCCACCTCTATATACATGTGTTTCATCAATCTCGTTCCCAGAGCCCACATTCCCCTTACCCAGCAGGCGGGAAACGAGAGGCTCTGGGATAATCCGTTCACGCCATCACAGGATTCTTGTTATCCGGAAGAAGAGTTATATAGAGTTCACTGTGTTCATCAGCCAATGAAATATCGATGTGAAACGGATTATCCCAGAGTCTCTCGTTTCCCGGGTGGGGAACGTGGGCTCCGGGAACGAGATTGGTGTTTCATTACAATTTCTGGACTGCTATTTTAGATTAAGTGCACTAACGTCAGCGAATCACGGTCGAGAAACATTTCAACATTTCTTTGTATATAAATAGATATATAAAACCAACGCTTTACGTTTTCAGTCAAGGACCGACTTGGAACAACATTCAGTTGAAGGTTCATCAACGTCGGACTCGGTTAGTTTCATCACATTTGTGCAGTCTTTGAAACGCAAGTTGAAGAACTGGGAGAAAGTCATGGAGGTAAATAGAAAAAATGATTTAATATATTATAATACTCAATATTATGCAATAGCTAAAACATGAGCAGCGGTGTTTTATCAGATTTAAAACACTAGGCGATATATAGCCGCGTGTTTTGAAAGGATAAAGGACTTTGGGGCTAATCATCCTTACTTGCAGTCAGTGGCTGAATTGCGAAGGACGCAGATCAACGTGGCCGTGTCGAGGCATATCAAAGGCGCTACAGGCAGCCGCCATACGACACAGTTCAGACCACGGATCACAGCTAAGATGTTAGGTGTTGATTTTATGGAGGGAGGAAATCCGGAGAACCCACCGAAAAACCCTAGAAGCACAGGAGAGATCAACTACAACTCTACTCGCATGAGTTCCAAGCCCGACAACGGGGTCATTCCCAAGCGGTCACCCATCCAAGTACTAACCCCGTCTAACCGGGCTTAACTTTTTGGTGAGAGGCCGCGCGCTAACAGCACACGCCACCGGTGCTCCCCTTTGGATATAACACGTACTGCGAAGTTTATGTAAATCAGGAGGATTTCTTCATCAGAGGACGGAAGGCACGGACATGGCACTGATTTCCCTTGTGTTTTTCTCGTGAATTATTAATGAGATTTTGAAAAATATTTCTAACTACATGATGGCGTTGGAAATTCAAACGTCCTTTTACTCCCAAAACGGGTACATAAATTGGTTTGCAGTTACGCGATTTTGAGAACTCTATTACCCCTTCTGAGGGAGGTTTTTCACTCCGGAACATTTTCTGCAAGACAGGAACGGACAAATAAGTTTCCTTTGTGCATAGTCAATCGAGATGTGGTCTGGAAATTCGGCAAACTTCAAAGATATTAGCTGTGATTTTATGTTGAATCGTGCACATCCTTTGTTTTAGGTTTATTAATATTTAAATAGCACGATTGAGTGATTGAACGGAAACGTTGCTATTGGACAATTCGTTCATTATACTAAAATACATTGTGTTCAGTGACCGTACACCGTGCACAAAAATGCATAAAGGCAAACAAAAAGATAGACCAAAGACTTTAGCTGAGTTTCCAGACCATATCTCGATTGACTATGCTTTGTGTTAAGTCCGGCATACACTGGAACAAGTTTCCGAAAATATTTTTTTTAAACATTCTCGAAAACGTTTCCGAAACTTTGTTTAAAAAAATAGAACAGTGCTCTAATCGGGGAAAACTTTGTTTCTGAAACAAAGTTTCTGAAACAAAGTTTCGGAAACTTTTCGACATACACTGAAACTTTTGTTTCGGAAACCGTGTTTCGGTAACTTGTTTCGGAAATTTTCTTTAGTGTATGCCGTCATTAGTTTCTACCGAGAGCTCACAAGACTAAAAAAATCTTCCCTGTTTTTTTCTGTCCTGAGGAATTTTTCCTGAGTGGAAACCAACCTTACACGGTACAAAAATATCCGGATCCGGATCGGAGCGGATAAGGATTACAATCCTGATAATTTTTGCCATGTACACACCCGATCCAGTAGATTGTCTTGGGGGGATGTTTATATGGATGCGAGCCAGCCCGGGTACCCGAGCTAGCCCGCTCTGCCGAGATGATTTTTATTGTGTTTACATGAGAAGGGCTAGCTCGCTTGCTTCTAATTGCGTAATTTATCAGTTCTGGTAAGACACGAAGCCTCCTTGTTTTAATTTGAAATTGTTTAACAAGAAATAATTGCACAAGCACGATCTCGGCAAAGCGGGCTAGCCTGGGTACCCGGACCTCCATATAAACACCCTCTTAGGGGCCGTTTACATGGACAAACGTTGTCCCTTGTAGAAGTGTCACCCTACCCCCGAGCTACCCTGGGGGAGACAACTTTGTGTTCATTTCACTTAGTCTCGACAGCGAGCGTTTACATGGGGAATTTCATACTTGTGTCGGGCAGTAGGGTCACCCTCTTTGCGAGGTAGGGTTACCCTAGGGGGCGAGATAAAGTGCCCTCCATGTAAACAATTTGAGTCGTTTACCCGAGGCAAAACTGCGGAACAAAATGGCGGCGAAAGTGAATCAATTGATAGAGCAGCAAACACGAAGCCAAAAAAATGGTCTTGGTCTTCAACAATGGTTGAAAACCTGATAATTGGCCTGAAGAAGTATAAAAGCTTCTGTGAGTTTAATTCGATCGTTTAATTCTAACAGTACAGTTTCTTCCCCTCGATCGGCTATCTTAAATTAGATGCATAACTATATATACCCAGTCCTCCAGGCTTAACCGATTGAGAAGTCATAATCTAATTCCTCATGTAAACACACGATAAAGTTGTCTCGGGGGGTAGGGTGTCCCTCTTACCCGAACCAACTTTTAGTCCATCTAAACAGCCCCTTAGATTCACCGCTCAATGCAAAAATCACAATCAGTTGTGAAATTATACTATAGGGATTAAACAGTTACACCTATGTCATTTAATGTATTTTTAGACTTACAAGAACGGTCAACTTATCCTGGAGAGACAAAGGTTCCAGTTCCCGTCTTCATGGCTCTACTACGATAATGTCGAAGGTGAATGGGGAGCTTTCAATGACATCTTGAAGAGAAAGGATATTTCTATCCAGAAAGAGGTATGAGCATCTGCTTTCTTCATGCATTCTAAAATAACTTAAATACAGGGGGTGTTATACCATTTCGTTGTTCCCGATATACCCGTGGCCAGTTGCCTTGCCACGTATATTGGTGAGGCCGCTAGAAACTTGAAAACAAGACTAACTGAACATATACGAGAAACAAGGAACTGAGACAGAGACAACTACATTGCGGAATATGACCGACAAACTAAACACAATATTGATTGAGAAACTCGACAGAGTGCATGATAGACTCGACCACTGATCTCTATACTAACTGGATAGGCGGGAACGATCTACCGTTGACCCCACCGGCGGCCATGTTGGTTCACCCAATAGAACGAAAACAACCTGAACTAAGTAAAATTAATTTGCTTCGATCGAAGACTGCCACAGGTTGGTCCAGATAGCTAGCTCGAATTTCAAAGTTGGTTTTGCAATGATTATGCAATTTCTGGTGCTTAAAATCCTGGCTGAATTCGAGATTTCGGCCATTTCACTCCCCCAACTCCTGAGCCTGGCGTCCATCTTGTATTAAGACAATAATTATATTTATAATATGCATGACAAAATTACTCCATTTTGATTGGTTGAGAGGATCTTTTGGGTGTACCAACATGGCTGCCAGTGGGGTCAAACCTCGCAAGGCGATTTGTTCTAGACCGCCCATCCAGTTAGTATAGAGATCAGTGGACTCGACAGAGTGCATGATTTATTGCACCAACTACAGACAACGACTTACACTGGAAAATTGGTGCACAAACTTAGAACAACAACCACTAAACCGATCACAGCCATTACTGGCAATTTACAAAAGATTTATCCATAACGTCTTACGAACAAACAAACAGTAGACGAACATGTATCCTTATATTGATCTACTATTGACTTGTTTTCATTATTAACTAAACTCAATATCTCCTTTAATTGTCACTTATACACTGCATGCCTATATACGCGCACACTATTTTTTTTAACAGACCAACAAACAATATCGACAACAATAGAGCGACAACAACACCCGCAACTCTCACACACGTATCCACAACTCTCGCGCAACCAGGACCTAATGAACCAGACGCATAAATGTAGGTGACCCTGACAAATATTTCATTTGACTCCGAGGGTGACCACCACTCAGGCCGCCTTAAACGTCGGTAACTTCCCCCACTACTAACAGTCTTAAGGTCTTCGTTAAGGTTTGCAGGGTCATTTCGGTAAAGCGGCAGAGGGCTTCACTAGAGGCGACTTAAGAACAAAGCGTTTCATTTTGTTCAAAAAAATTTTCGCAGTTCGGTTCCGAGATAAATTTCCAGCAAAACGGTGTCTGCATTTTATTATTTATTGCCTTGTTTCGATTTTGACTTATTTGTCCGAATATTGGTCGAAAAACAGCATTTTCAAATTTGGTCGTCAATAAAATCAGCAAAACCCGTCATTTCAAAAAGCGCTGACACCGTTTTGCTGGAAATTTATCTCGGAATTAAACTGCATAACAAACGTTTTTGAACGAAATAAAACGCTTTTTACGCGAGTCGCCCCAAGTGAAACCCTCTGGTTTCAATTAAAAAATTCACCACTATTATTGGTTTGTGGTTATCGCAAAATCAAATACAACATTGTATTCTACTGATTAGAATAGCTTTCTAACGATATCTATTTTATTTTTGTGGCATAAATTCTGAAGAATTGAGAGCGCTTTACCAAAATGACCTTGCAAACCTTAACGAAGACCTTAAGACTACACTAATCTAGACCAGCAACCTTCACTGAGCTAACCTCAACTTTTGAGCATGTGTTTGTTTGTTTGTTTGTTTGTTTGTTTGTTTGTTTGTTTGTTTGTTTGTTTGTTTGTTTGTTTGTTTGTTTGTTTGTTTGTTTGTTTGTTTGTTTGTTTGTTTGTTTGTTTGTTTGTTTGTTTGTTTGTTTGTTTGTTTGTTTGTTTGTTTGTTTGTTTGTTGGTTGGTTTGTTTCCTTGCTTGGTTGCAAGCTCGGATTTTTTTGTCAGTGGTTTTTCATCGTCGTGTAATTTAAGATGATAAAAAAAAAATTACGTTCAAATTTTGCGTACATTTGCTTTTTAGTCTTTATATTCTAATTCGCTCCCCGCTCAACCGAATATAAATCATTTATGATGTAATACAAAACAGGCTTATAGGAGTGTGTCCACACGACGATGCGTGTGTCTTTTATTCACTTAAATTAATCAAAATACAGGATACAGATATATTATTATAGGATAACTTATAACACTAGTTACAACAGTGAATATAATCGTCATGATCTGTCAGTATTAACCATTTATAATTATTGGCTATCTTCTAATGATATTATAGGCGAACAATCCAAAACAATAGGTAGTAGTTCTGACTTTTTTTCTTTTTTTTTAACCTGAAGGTGGATGGACCTAGATTAGTGGAAAACTATTTACTTATAATCAGAATAGTGCCTGGTATCGAACCTACTTATCAGTCTTTGGGTATTTAATTTTATTAGACACGGCGTAAGGCGTTGGACGCGAATGAGAACCGATCTTCCTTTCAGCCTTATATAATTAGCGTGTCGCTAATCATGCATAACCTCCCTACACAACACTGACATCCCTGGCGCACTCCATGCGCCAATTATGTAACCCATAATAAATACATTTCATCGGTATAAACGCTTCATGAAAAAGGGTTCAGGTTTGCTGATTTTTGTGCGAAACATTTGTTTAGGTTTCAATGTTACAAGTGAAGATCATAGCCGAAGATCAGGCAGTCGAAGAAAGAACGTCGGAATTTCTCAGTGAATGGGAAAAAGGAAAACCTGTTCAAGGTAGTACGCGCCCTGATGCAGCTCTTAAATCTCTTGCTGTGTATGAAGGCAAATTAGGACGATTGAAAGAAGACCGTAGTAATGTTTCCAAAGCAAAGGAAGCGTTGGAGCTGAAGGAGCAAGGTAAGCTTCACACACGAAAGAAAAACAAACAAAAAGTAATCCCCGAGAGTGAGGGTGCTAATCTCGACACGCGTGAAACCCACTTACACGCGAGTTTGAAAAGCCATGCGAGATCATTTGAACAAAAATGTTTATATATATATAGGGGTTGTTGCGTGTATGTATTTTTAGTCACAGAGGATATTCTCTTTCTCATTTCCTGTGACTTCTAAACACAACAAGCGAATTGAGGATGGTTCCAATGAGATCAACAGCTGTGCAGATTAGAACAGAAACTGGGATATTGTTGAGGACATAAGGTGATGGTCTGTGAACAACGAACCCACTCAAGCAATTCCACAATCACGTCGGTACTGTTTGAGCGTTCGTGGCGTTCACTTTTACTCTAAATTTCTTTTCGAAGTAATCTTTTAACATTTGATATAATATTTTTGAACAATATTCAGAACTTTGGACTTGGCTTGATTTTTCAGTAAGCTTCATGCGCGATGTTTGCTTTCGCTATCTGTTTTTCATCTTTATATCGCATGTCTTGTGATACGAGGTGCTCTGAACTCGGTTTTCTATTGAGGTTTTACATATCAACTACTTAGAGCTAGTGGCCAGGAAAACTTCTTAAAGTTAAACTGTGTTTTTAATTTTCATTGCTACCCTCTAAATTCTTAAAAGATAACTGGAGCTTATTGTTCCCTTGACTAGAAATAAGGGCATTAAATTCCACATATTCATTGTTCCAAATTTTGCCCTTCAATTTATCGTTCACTCGAGAATCAATTTCCAAACTGCTGGAATGGAACATAGTTTTTGGAATACATGGTGTATCATTGTAACATATACCTGTTATAGACTCATGGATGGATGCCACAGCTTCTTCGACCAGCGTACCGATTATGGGTTGAGCCTCCTGCAGGATGTTGTGGTCCACTGGCGGTTGGAGGATGCTGGCATGCGGCATAGGTGGACTCGGAGTTGCAGGTTGGTTGACCAAAACAGCTGGTTGATCGATCGTGGAAAGTCTCTGTGTCACCACATCAGCTACCCTCGTCACTAGCTGGTCAATTAAGTCCGGGGTCAGCACGGTTGTTGCAGCTTCACCTGTTGTTGACTCCACTGGAGAATTCTGGCTGGACCCAGCCTTTGGCCTCTTTGCTGCCCGTGTTGCCTTCTTGGCTGTACGTTTTTCAGCTGGCCGTCTTGTAGCAGGAACAGCAGGAACAGCATCAGCTGCCACTGCAACCTGATTTGCTGCAGATCGTGTGACTCGTCGAGGCATATTATACTAGATGAAAGGAAAATGAAATACTTGGCAGATATTTGAAGTGGGAATCCAAGTAGCCTTTAGTGATATCACTGGAAAAAAACCCGAAAGTTCAACAACAAGCCAAATGATTATATTAAACCACACTGGTATAAACTTATATAGTGTACGGCCAAAAGGTAAGAAAGACCTCACTGGCAAAATTGTAAACAAGCCAAATGATTATGTTAAACCACACTGGCATGAAATTGTAGATAATATAAAGCCAAAGGGTAACCAAGACCTCACTGGCAAAATTGTAAACAGGCCAAATGATTATATTAAACCACACTGGCATGCAAATATATAATGTATAGCCAAAAGGTAACAAAGACCTCACTGGCAAAATTGTAAACAGGCCAAATGGTCATGTCAGACCACACTGGCATTAAAATTGACTTCTAAACACAACAAGCGAATTGAGGATGGTTCCAATGAGATCAACAGCTGTGCAGATTAGAACAGAAGCTGGGATATTGTTGAGGACATAAGGTGATGGTCTGTGAACAACGAACCCACTCAGGCAAATTTCCACAATCACGTCGGTACTGTTTGAGCGTTCGTGGCGTTCACTTTTACTCTAAGTAATCTTTTTAACATTTGATATAATATTTTTGAACAATATTCAGAACTTTGGACTTGGCTTGATTTTTCAGTAAGCTTCATGCGCGATGTTTGCTTTCGCTATCTGTTTTTCATCTTTATATCGCATGTCTTGTGATACGAGGTGCTCTGAACTCGGTTTTCTATTGAGGTTTTACATATCAACTACTTAGAGCTAGTGGCCAGGAAAACATCTTAAAGTTAAACTGTGTTTTTAACGTGAGACAAATATAGAAGATCCGATGTTATCAATTTGCAAAAAAAAAAACGTGTTCAATTTAAATGAGATGTAAACGATGAGATGTAAAATAGACGTTTGGTAGACGCGTTCGTCGAGCTCAAATACTCATAAAAGAATTCTGAGCCCCAGACAGAATTCGATCTTACAACTTTCTAATGACCGGTTAGACTCTATATCATAACCATTGACCATTCTAAACAATCAGTAAAGGCACGTTGTCCCTAGGACACTAACTTAAAAAATAGGTACGTTTACGCGTACATGTATCTACTCCGTTTCGTCAGACTGCTCAGACTGACTCGGGATGTGATTGGAAAAACCTTTTGAAATTTGATTGGTCCCGAAGAATATTCTATTGTTACTTAACTAACATCGGAAAACCTTGCATGCCGACGTAGTGTCTACTCGCATGCGCAGTAGATACACAAACAAATTGAAGGAAATCTAGGCAATAGTAAGCTAATATGGAAGCAGGAGATTGTGTTGATAAACAAGGATGTCAGGCTGATGTGATAGAATAACGAGAAAAGTTAACAAAATTAAGTAGAAGAGTGTCCACAGGTATGTTTCTTTACAATTTTCTAGCCATCGATTTATTCAAAAGTTGTAAAAACTGTTTTGTCGACAAATATCGAGTACGCTAAGTTGCTAGCGGCCGTGTCTTAATAAAAATACAGAAAAATACAAGAATGTTAAATTTAACATGTTTGAGAAAGTTGCTCGTCTAGGTTAGAGTAGTATTGAGAAAGACTGTTTGTGTTGGTAGTGACTGACGTTTCGACGGAGTCAAGTGATAGGTTTCGGTTCGCCTATATTTATGTATCCGGTTCACTATGTCACGATTGCAGTATGCGTGGAATCTGTGGTGGGCGTTGTCAGGGGAGGTGGGTGTTGTTTGTGGGTGATGCTGTCGGTATTTGTTTGTTGGTGTTGTCGGGAAAAAAATCTACTGTTTTTTTTTGTTTGTAACGCGTTTTGGACAAGTCTTCTGTAAGGTGCTGGTAATGGTTTGGTTGTGATCGGTTTATTGGTTGTTGCTCTAAGTTTGTGTACCAACTTTCCTGCGTAAGTCGTTGCTTGTAGTTAGCGCAGTAAGTAACGCACTCTGTCGAGTCCCAGTCAATATTGTGTTTAGTTTGTCTGGTCTTCGGCAATAGAGAGTTTTAGATTGGCGTTTTTTCTTGATAACCGCAAACCGCTAGAAACCACGTGACCAACGTCCAGCGGTCAAGTTACACGTCTGCGGTTCACGTTTGTACTGCTGGAACGGCTTCTTTGGGTCAGTGAAATACGGCAAGGTTTTTATTTAACTTTTACTCAACCAACCCACGTTTGGAGTGTAAATTTATACTCTTACATGTCTGTTGTTCTCGAATCACAACGTTTTTGAATTGAACACTGAAGCTCATGTCAAGTTTAGGTGAATACGTATGAACGATTGAAAACCAAATATGGTGGCTCTCAACAAGTGTTTGTGACTTTGCCGACTTTAATCAGGAAACATTGACTTTACTGAAGTGATACTTTATGGTGTTGTCTTTAAGGAAAATTGTGTGTTTTTATGACTTTGTTGCTCTTAAATTATTCTATATAAGTAATTTGACAAAAATATGTGAACTCTCTTATGCTTATGCTTATGATTCAGTTTTTGTTTGAAAAATGAGCATGTAGAAGAAAAGAAAAGAAACTAAAAGCAAACCTCACCTTCTGGCAGCGGCCATGTTGGAATCGTCTCCAATCTCCGCGGTGAAAATACGAACGCCATGCAATCTAAATGCTCTTTGACATGTTAACGTCAAACTTCTAACCGCAAACGTCTAATCGCAGTTTGCGGTTATCAAAAAGAACGTCAATCTAAAACTCTCTAATGTGGTTACTCCCGTCTCCGTTTGTTCTACTACCTCGCGAGGTAGTACCCGGGCACTGTGCCGGGCACGAGCACCAATCTGAACAGGATTTTTATGGTGTCCAGCACTTTTAACCAAGACAACATACATAAAGTGAGCCAACATACATTCTTATATAATAGGAACATACGTACATACATACATACAAGTCGACCGCAGTCGGAGGAGCCGAAGGCCCTTCTTTCGTTTTAGCTGCTACCCTAAGGCAGGGGTGGGCGCCACTCCTATCCCAGATGGTGTTGATTTTGCGGAGGGAGGAAAACTGGAGAACCCGGTGAAAAACCCTCGGAGCACAGGAGAGACCAACTAAACTCTACTCACATGGTCCAAGCTCGCGAACGGGGCTGTTCCCAAACGGTCACCCATCCAAGTACTAACCCCGTCCAACCGGGCTTAACTATTGGTGAGAGGCAGCGCCCTAACAGCACGCGCCACCCGTGCTCCCAAACAGTGGAAACACATCGACAAAATATATTTTGGCGCCAAGAAGCACCAAGAGCATCCTGGGCTTAGGAACGTCTGAACACCAGTGTATTTAGTGTCCATTCCCGGGCGCTGGCACTCAGTCTGAACGCCGCCTAATTTTCAAAAAAATACAACTTAATGAAGAAACGAAACGAACTCCTATCAAGATGCTGCCATATGAAGAAACGCCTATTATGAAATTTCAAAGAAACACCGCCCGATCATCTGAAGATTGCCTTGACGCAATGAAACGCGGGGTGTAATGACGTGCATACTTTAAAAATTGGACTAAATAATTGGAAGAAAATGTACTAATGACGTACTTCTTAATATATCTCAAACTCATTAATAATTCATGAGATGATCAGCAATTACAATAGTTCAATGCACAGTGTTTTTTATTCCCATGAGGATGAAAAACAATGAATCCGGATACTTTTGCTCTAGATGATATTAGATGAAAACCGGTGTTCATCTAATTCTTAAGATCTTAATTATCTATGCAAAATAAACAAGTTGCTGTATATATATATTAACAAGGCAAAGCAATTTAAAAAAAAGTGAGCTTATTACAAAACAAATCTAAAAATAAGATTTTTAATATGCGTGGACCACATGCATGCATTTCTTTTTCTAATGTAAATGCTTCCTTCAGGCACCAGCTTTATTGATGTATACGTAAAACGTCAATTCTCCAATAGAAAACCGAGTTCAGAGCACCTCCTGTCACAAGACATCCAGTGTAAAGATGCAAAACAGATATAGCGAACGCAGACATCGCGCATAAAGCTTACTGAAAAATCCAGCGAAGTTCAAAGTTCTGAATATTGTTCTAAAATATAGAGAGATTATTTCGGAAAGAAATGTAGACTGAAGATGAACGCCGCAAGAAGAAGCTCGAATGGTACCGATATGATTGTTGAAAGTTGCTGGGATGGATTCGTTGTCCACAGACCGTCCTCTTCTTATGTCCTAAACAATATCCTGGCTTCGGTTGTAATCACAACTGTTGGCGTCATTGGAATTATCCTCAATTCGCTTGCGCTTTTCGTTTTTTGGAAGTCAAAGAAAATGAGAAAGAAAAAATATGCTTTATGATGATCATGGTGTTGTCTGCAAATGATCTTGCAGTAGTAACAATTATTCCTGCGTTTCTCTTGCTTCAGTCAGTTACCGTCATTATCGGAGCACCAAATTGCCTGTACAATAAGTGTTATCAAATAGCAACTCTCTTAGTCGTAGGGATATCCGCCATGACTCTTTTGGTCATGAATATCGACAGGTACTTAGCGATAGTTCATCCCTTGTTTCATCGTGTTGCAATAACCAGGAAAAAATACATGTTGGTATTGATTTCTCTGTGGTCCTTGGTAACAGTCCCCGTAGGAGTTCGTGTTATGTCGCCAATGATTTCCAACATTATTTTCTCATTAATCTTCATCACGGTGATCTTCACGACTGTATTTACGTATATATCAATCTTCGCAGCTGCAAGAAAGAAATTAAAAGAAAACTCAGGAAATAACGACGCCGTGAACAACCGCGACACATCTAACAACCTTGCAACGTTTTTACGCGAACTAAAGCTGGCAAAAACGCATCTCTTAATCGTTTTCATATGCTTTATTTGTTATTTTCCATCAGGAATCGCCGGCTTATTATGGCTTCCATTGCAGAATGAGAAGCAGACCGTGAATATCCTTGTTCACACCTATCGGTGGTTGCCTTGTTTTGTTCTAGCGAATTCGTCCTTGAATTGCTTGGTGTTTTTCTGGTTAAACAGAGAACTCCGAAAAGAAGCTTCCAAAATCGTCAAAACGCTTTTCAGTCGAGATTAACGCTTTCACAAAAATGTACATATGTATATACAGTATACAGTAGAGGTTTACATATGTTCGACAGACAGCTATAAGCTAAAACTGACAGAAAGAGTTCTGACCAAATAATGCAAAGTCAAAGAACACGTTAGTATTGCTCAACTGTATACCATTCAAATATTATGCATGAGTAAGACAAAATACTTGTATATAGATTAAACTTATTTCAAGATATCCCATATACTTGGCTAGATTAAACTTACTGCGCATGGTTGGCAACATATTACTTTTACTCTGGCTAACGCCAGACGATTAGTACCTGGTACTAATACCCCTGGTAATCTGCCGGGTATAAAGAGTGAAATATAACACAATTTGTGGGCTACACCATGTTTTTATTCAATTTCTTTATAACTAAGTTATGTAGCGCCACTTCTATTAGACTAATAATTATAGAAGTTAAATTAATTAGATGTAAACTTAAAAAATGAAATAAAAATGTTAGATACAAACTTAAAAAGCTTGTTAGTAGTTTACCCTTATAAAAACGTTTAGGAAGTGGGCTGTCTCACATCGTCTAATCAACTATTCCACGAAGTATAAGAGCACAAACAGAAAAAGCTCTAGCACCATAAGACTTCAGTTTAAATTTAAATTTGGGAACAGAAAGTAGGTTCTTAGAGAAAGGAACGAGGGTTGCGGGAAGGTTTGTGAGCTAGGGCTGTAGAAGATCTTTTAGGTATTGAGCAGAGAAAGTGTCATTAAGTGCTTTGAAGGTTTGGACTCGAAAATACACGGGGTGAACAGCTGGAGAGTGACTAGAGTTTGTTTACTTGAAAGTTAATATTTCGAGTAGTTTAGCTTAGAACTTCACGAAATTTACGAAGAATGGTATTTTAATTATGTTCTTGTCGCTCAGATAAATAAATCTGTGTAGCGAGCGAACCTTTAACACACACACAACAGAGTTGTAGTGGATAAGAATTTATTAAAAGACATTGGCAACAAAAATTAAGTTTGTCTAATTTGAAAGAACTCGTAAAATTGTAATAGAAGATCCTTTACAATTTTTTCGCATCTTTCTCCTCTTTCAAGATATTTCAATTTGTTTGATATGTAAATGAATGGTCTCTGACGTCAGGTGTGGGGTAAAATATTTTCACGTGTAGCAAAACCAGTTATATCTCTAAGTTTGTTCAGCGAAATCATTTGAAACTGTGCACATAAAAACTCCTTACGACGCTGAACATTTCATGTTAGATATGTAAGTGATTTTGCTCTGTATGAAAATATTTTACCCCACTCCTGACGTCAGAGACCATCTCATTTACATATCAAACAAATTGAAATATCTTGAAAACGCAGAAAGATACGAAAAAATTGTAAAGGATCTTCTATTACAATTTCACGAATTCTTTCTTAATTTTTATTGCCAATCCCCTTTAAAACAAAGTACATGCAGTCGATCGTATATAATATAACATTGCGTGAGAACCTCACCCAAAGTAGGAAACTTTACTGTAACTTTATTTACATATTTCGTGACAACCACACCTAAAGACGAGAACAGGAAGAAACGTAAGGTTCGTTAGGTTCCTACTATATACCTAATCCAATTATTATCACGTATTAAAGTTTAGGACGCAACATATGTGCGAAAGCTTTTGAAAAGGCTTCGAGCGTTGGCGACGTCATGTAGTAGGCGGATGAATAAATTTTACGGGCCATATGCTTGTGTAGCACCTTGCATGGCTAAGGCGCGACTGTTTTATGTAATAAAAAATAATCAAATGCTGTTGCTTATAGTTCGGTACAAATATTTCATCAATGTCATTAATAAGACCAGAAATGGTCTTGTCATTCGGGAAAAAATGATCTTGACATCAATATTTTAACACATTGACATTGAGTTGTATTTATCATGTTCACCAGTTAAGTTAAAATCTTCAAAAAGGGTTAGGTGTTGATTTTATGGAGGGAGGAAAACCGGAGAACCCGGCGAAAAACCCTCGAAGCACAGGAGAGATCAACTACAACTCTGCTCACATGAGTCCAAGCCCGATAACGGGGTCATTCCCAAGCGGTCACCCATCCAAGTACTAACCCCGTCTAACCGGGCTTAACTTTTTGGTGAGAGGCAGCGTGCTAACAGCACACGCCACCCGTGTGCTTGACCATTCGGTCAACAAGGGCAACAAGAAATACCAACCCTAACATTGTTCATTTCCAGACGCGTAAATGCAAAACTACAACGTTTCAGAGATCTTTTTTAATACAACAACTCGAATATGGAATGCGCTTTCTAATGGCCTACAGTTTTCCCTTTCTTTTAAACTTACAACTTTTAAAACGCTTTTAGTTAAATATTATGTACATTCCTACGACCCTGAAGATCCTCGTTCATGGAGAACAATTTGCCCTTCCTGCAACACTGCTCGCCTTGTGTCAGGATTATTAGAATGTGGCTTCTAATCTTGATTCGCTGGCATTAATTATGTTCTATTTTGTTTTAAGTGTGTTGGGCCCGCAGTAATTGGCTTTTGCTGTTGCGGTGTCCCTGCCAAAACTGTTTTCGTTCTGTATAATTATGATTATAATTGTAATGTGTAACTGGCAAAGCTAATAAAATAAAATAAAAAATAAAATATCAGTTGATTCAGTCCACTGTTAGAACGCAACTTTCTAGGTTTTATGTGATTTTTCAGTCTATCGCGCTACCTCTAAGTGAGCGCAGGAGCGCGAAACCGGACAGCAGAAGACCATGTTTGTATCACCTGCTACTACGCGTCTTGCCGAACAAAGTTGTTGCTGAAATAAGATCGAGATTTGAAGGCATGAACGAATTCACTTAAACTAACAAACGACCTCCAAAATATGACTCTTCTAAATTTTTCTCTGTTTTTGTTACTATATTTTCTTTTAAAGTGATTTTAAGAACACCCTTTGC
Organism: Paragorgia papillata; assembly: GCA_035771165.1. Classification (NCBI taxonomy): domain Eukaryota; kingdom Metazoa; phylum Cnidaria; class Anthozoa; order Scleralcyonacea; family Coralliidae; genus Paragorgia; species Paragorgia papillata. Next base: position 172,010 of record JAWNZC010000184.1, read on the forward strand.
TTTAATTGTAAATTATAAAAATGTTGACCATAAGAAACAATTGCTTTCTTGTGCAAAAACATCTATTTACTCAAAGTAAATACTCACCTTTTTTCACGTTTGCCGTCTCCGTGAAAACAGTCGGCTTGGCGTTGGAATGGCGAACGCCAAACGGCTAGCGGGGAAAAAAATCGTTACGTGATCTTCTCTGCCGTTTGCCGTTTCTCGTTTTAGACCCCTTTTACCCGGTACCGGACGAATTCGGAACTGGTCTCGAATTAGTACGGTTCCGCCTGTTTACACGGCGAAATAGGACGAATTCGAGACCGGTCTAATTCCAAGTCGGGTACCGTGTAAACGCAGCCTTAGCGAATCTTAATCTCTGTATTAATAAGCGAAAAATAAACGGCTTGTGGTGTTAACGTTTATAGGAGCAACCATGGTCAGTGATGAACGTGTTGAGATTGCATTGGAAGAATTGCAAGATTTGAAGGGAGTTTGGAATGAGCTGTTGAAGATCTGGGAGAAGATCGATGAATTGAAAGAACAACCATGGCTCTCAGTACAACCCCGAAAGGTTTGTTTCTTAGGTCTATTTTTGGTGTCGTTGTCGGTTTTGGTGTGTCCGTGTCTCCGCTTCGTGTCTGTGTGTTTGCGTGTGCCCGTGATCGCGTGTATCCGTGTTCGTGTCTTCGTGTGTTTGTATTTGTATTTGTGTCTGTGTTTCTGTGTCCGTGTTGTCTCCAGGTCCGTGTTCGTGTCTCCGTATTTGTGTTTCCGTGGTCGTGTCTCCGTGTTTGTATTTGTGTGTCCGTGTCCGTGTCCGTATTCGTGGCTGTGTTCGTGCTTACTATATGTTTCCAATCTTTGTTCGATCTAGTTGAGAGGTTCTCTTGATGCACTCCTGAATCAATTGAAGAACTTTCCGGCTCGTCTCAAGCAATACTCGTCATATGAATATGTGCAGAAACTCCTGAAAGGCTTCATGAAGGTATAATGAATTAAATTAATTATCGTGTAACGGAATTGAAACTCTAAATATGAGTACGAATTACGTGTGAACATAAGTTCGGCTTAGTGAATTTTTGACAAACTAACCTCAGACTTCGTTTCAATACTGTTGTAGTTTTTTTTCAACGTGTTTTTCAGAGTAATAGAAAATTATTTTGAATGTAAATTACAGTAGTTCCTGCGTTAGAGTAGTTTCTAGAGTAGTTTCGTTTGTTTTTATAGAAAGCATCTTCAGGGCTGCCAATTACTGTCGGACATCGGACAATGTCCGACCAAATTTGGCAAATGTCAGAACAAAACTAAATTGTCATCGGACATAGTGTCCGTGCAAATAAAATATATTGTCTGATCAAGAAATTCGGCTTTATGATGTTGAAAGAAAAACTTCTCCTTTTGAGAGAAAAATTCCGATTTCCTTTCGTAATTCTATCGGCTAGATTGAGCATGTTTGAATTTTAAATCTCCGTAACTGAATCGGTCTGAGAGAAACTGATAGCATTTAATTACTCTGGTTCCAAGGAGTTAATTAAAACAGTGTATAAGTATAACACACACGCGCGACGCTAAACAGACGAGTCAGACGACCGCCACGAAAACCGGCTTCATATCGTATGTCCGACAAAATGTAGTGATAATGGTTTTATGTGCGAACAAATTTTAGGAATGTCTGACCAAAATTGGAAATGGATCAGACACATGTCCTGTCAAGAAAAAAAACATTTATTTGCAGCCCTGATCTTCACACAGCACTATATCCTACGCTTGCGTTGATAAATACCAGATGAGGAGTTGCCATTGCACGTAATGGCGCAAAATGGCGTCAGCAGCTCTCCAACACGTTATGCCATTTGATGGTCCTGATTGGCAAACATTCTCGCGCATGCGAATAGCGTACAGTCGAGCTGATATTTATAGCACAAAATGTGGACAAACAAACCGAAATTGACTTTGAAATGATTGCAAATGAGCAATTATTTATTGTTCGGACTGCAAGAATTATGGGTAAAAGCAGACAAAGTTAAATAGTGACGCAATAACGACGTGGCGCTATTGTCACGCGAGTTTTTTATACCTGTATGTCTCGTAAGGTTTTTCCCGATTCGCACATGCATGGAATTTGATAAAAATGTTTTCGAGCCATCTTAAAGACTAAAACCAGATTTTGCTATTATCCTTGTTTGAAGCTATTTTGAAAACCATTACTTAATTTTTACAATAACCATTTTCAATAAAAAAGGCTCTTATTTAGTAGGGGCACTTAAAGGACAATAGCACTAAAAATTAAGTTTGTCTAATTTGAAAGAACTCATAAAATTGTAATAGAACATCCTTTACAACTTTTTCGTATCTCTTTTCGTTTTCAAGATATTTCAATTTGTTTGATATGTAAATGAGATGGTCTCTGACGTCAGGTGTGGGGTAAAATATTTTCACATGTAGCAAAACCAGTTATATCTCTAAGTTTGTTCAGCGAAATCATTTGAAACTGTGCACATAAAAACTCCTTGCGACGCTGAACATTTCATGTTAGATATGTAAGTGATTTTGCTCTGTATGAAAATATTTTACCCCCACTCCTGACGTCAGAGACCATCTATCTAATTTACATATCAAACAAATTGAAATATCTTGAAAACGCAGAAAGATACGAAAACGTTGTAAAGGATAGGATCTTCTATTACAATTTTATGAGTTCTTTCAAATTAGACAAACTTAATTTTTGTTGGCAATCCCCTTTAATTTCAACCTGAGGTACTTATAGGTAGATGCTAATTGAGCAATTACATTGCGAATTACGAATTCCGTCGTTACGTTTTAACGGATCAATAATGCTTTCAGGTGAACGTTCATGTTGTCGAGTTGAAATCCGAGGCATTGAAAGAGCGTCACTGGAAACAATTGATGAAACAACTGCGCGTGAAGTGGGTGCTTAGTGATCTGACTTTAGGAGCCGTTTGGGATGTGGATCTTTTGAAGAATGAAAGTATTGTCAGAGATGTTATATTGATTGCTCAAGGAGAAATGGCTTTAGAAGAGTTTCTGAAACAGGTTTGCAGTTTCTAAATTTTCGAGTTTTTTGTTTTCATGGATTATTTTTTTAGAAATGAAAAGGATAGGTATGAATGGGGATTCCTTCGTGTCTTTTACCAGGTCCGCGATGTGTGGCAAACATTCGAGTTGGATTTAATCAATTATCAAAATAAATGTCGAGTTATTCGCGGCTGGGATGATTTATTCACCAAAGTCAAAGAACACCTGAACAGCGTTACTGCCATGAAACTATCACCGTACTACAAGGTAAGCAGTAATGATAAGGATGGTGTTGTGGATGGTAATGGTCTTGGTGTTGGTGATGTGGATGGTGAAGGTAATGGTGATGTGGATGGTGATGTGAATGGTGATGGTGATGTGGATGGTGATGGTGATGGTGATGTGGATGGTGATGTGGATGGTGATGTGGATGGTGATGTGAATGATGATGGTGAAGGTAATGGTGATGTGGATGGTGATGTGGATGGTGATGTGGATGGTGATGTGGATGGTGATGGTGAAGGTAGTGGTGATGTGGATGGTGATGTGGATGGTGATGTGGATGGTGATGTGGATGGTGATGTGGATGGTGATGTGATCGTGATGTGGATCGTGATGGTGATGTGGATGGTGATATGGATGGTGATGTGGATGGTGATGTGATCGTGATGTGGATCGTGATGGTGATGTGGATGGTGATATGGATCGTGATGGGGATGGTGAGGGTGATGTGCTTGGTGATGTGCATGGTGATGTGGATGGTGAAGGGGATGTGGAAGTGCATGCCATGCCGAAGGTGGTGCAGAGTATAAAGCGCTGCTAACTCGCGACTTATTACGGCATCCAGGTCTTTGAAGAAGATGCCTTACAGTGGGAAGAGAAACTAAACCGAATTCACGATACGTTTGACGTGTGGATTGACGTTCAACGTCGCTGGGTGTATTTGGATGGTATCTTCAGTGGGAGTGCAGACATAAAGACTTTGTTACCAGTGGAAACGCAGAGATTCCAAAGGTACGTTTACCTAACAAAATAAATTTAAGGTGTTGATCTAAGAAGTGAAAAACCTGTTGCCGCTTTTCTCAAAATTGTCAAACCTCTCAAAATTTGCCAGGGCAATTTCATTTCTGAAGTAAATTTCTTGGATATTGGGTAAGTTTATTGTGTTGCATTGCCGCTCGAGGTATTTACAGTAGCTTTTCGTGTGCGTGTTTTTTTAGTATCAGCACAGAATTCCTGACGTTGATGAAGAAAGTGGCGAAATCTCCATTGGTCATGGATATCGTGAACATCCCAGGAGTGCAGCGTCAGTTGGAGCGATTGGCAGATCTTCTCGGAAAGATTCAGAAAGCTCTTGGAGAATATTTGGAACGAGAAAGAGCGTCGTTTCCGAGGTAAGCAGGTTGTTGTTTGTTTTCAGCTGTTACACTGTATGTGTTGCTTGCGTTTCTAAACAAGACGCTAAAGCCGTGTTACACTGGAAGCCTAGGAGATTAATCCTTTCAATACCGCGTTAGACAGAGTAATTTACTTAATGATTCAAGCCGTTCTTTAAAAGGAAAGGCCGAACAACCAAGCGAATGAATACTAATGGCACACACACAAAGATTTGTGTTGAGAAGGGGTTTGGGGTGAAGTACTCCGATTGTCTAAAATTGTGGTCAAAGATCATCCCAACGACTCATTGTTACATGGCCTTAGATTGTTGTCCTGGGGTATATAATCCCCATTAGGACTCTGCTAATGCCTAGGGGTAATAATCCCCAAGTAGGACATATCCTGCCAAAGGGGTAGCGACCCCCTAAGACATCAACCTGAACCAAGGGGTCATAATCGGCTTGGTCCAAAAACGACCCATTCTGTAGGCAGAGTGTCTCGTATTTGAAAGAACATTTCGAATAACAAAGTAACATCTTTTGCAGTTTTTCGTTTTCTTGCTTCATTGTTGAGATATTTCAGTTTGTTTGATACGCAAAATGTATATACGATATATATCGTTATTATTAAACCAAATTAATTCGATGGAAGCATATGGGTGTGTTTCTTCTACAACACCAAACATGGACGATTTCAAGTGATTTAGTTTAATAATAGCAAAGATATGTAATCTTTTTCGAGTTTTCAAGTTATTTAATTTGCATGTCAACATCTCAACAACGGAACAAGGAAACGAAACCCTGCAAAACATGTTACTTCGTCATTTTAAGTGGGGTTTTTCGCACTTAGTGCTAAGAATGTTTTTATTTTTATTTTAAAGAAGTATGAACATTTTATTTAATAAGTGTCTATCTCATGTCTATTTTTTGTATATGTATGGACCTTATTCCAAAATGTAGTAACTTAGGTTAGATATACTGCCGAAACAGAGAACGTAGGAATCAAACGTTTCGAGCGAAGGCCCTTCGTCAGAGAGAAATCCAAAATGGCCGACGAATTATAATTCGTTTATGTGCATATAAATTAGCCCTTATGACCTCGTTTTAAAGGGCATATGCCTCGAAAATTAAGTTTGTCTTATTGAAAAGAACTTTTAAAATGATAAAATAACATCTTTTGCAATTTTTGGTTTCCTTGCTTCGTTTTTGAGATATTCCAGTTTGTTTGCAAATGCAAATGACAAAACGTTCTACGTCACACGTGCATAATGAGTATTATGAGTTACAATTATTATATTATGAGTATATTGAGAGAAGGTTACATATCTTTGCTATTGTGAAACGAAATCACTTGGAATTCTACATGTTTGGTGTTGTGGGTAGAAACACGCACATGCTTCCTTTGAGTTAAGCCCATGTTTTCGTAATAGCAAAGATATGTAACCTTTTCTGATAACTTAATAAGGGATAATTTATATGTATATAAAATAATTTTCGAAAACTCACTAATAATTCATGAGGAGAATTCAAAAGAAATTAAAGTTTAATCAGTGTCTTTATATGTGATAAAGATACCTCCTGATTTACATAAACTTTAGCTTTGATTTTCTCGGCTTAGACAAGGTTATTTTTCAAACTTACTACGCCAATGAACTTACCAAGTGGTTCGTTTTTTAAGCCGTTCAGTAAACTCGCAGTTCGTGTTTTATCAGGTATAAAAACACTCGGCTTCGCCTCGTGTCTTTATGTAATAGATAAATCCCGAGAACGAGGGATGTATGCTATATAAAGACCCGAGGACGCGCAGCGTCCGAGGGCTTTATATCGCATACATCCCGACGTTCGAGGGATTTATCTGACTTAATTTATTATTGAGGAGGTTTTCCAACAAAGTTTTGTCTATTTTTTCCACTTTGGACAAAGATTTTCCTTGTTTTTTTCTTCATTTCGTATCTAATTATTATTCAAGGTCTTTATGCGATATAAAGACCTCGGAAGAACAAAGAAAACCGACTCGATAATAAATTAAATCTGATAAAACACTCCTGCCTGTTTATTAAACAGTACTTAATTCGGCGGCCATTTTGGAATAAGGTCTATAACCTTTGGCACATTTTGGTAGGAATCGCTTGATATGATCAACTAAAGTTTAATTTTGATCACGATGTCTTTATTTCTTTTGCTATAAAGTCAATCTCGTTCCCAGAGCCCACGTTCCCCACGCGGGAAACGAGAGACTTTGGGATAATCCGTTTCAAATCGTTACGTTATTGACTGAATAGTGAGCATGAGTTGGTCTGAAGTGACCAGAAGTAGAATTAATAAAACCAAAATAACAAAGATGTCCGACGACAAGACTGCAGTGAAGACGTTGCCGCGCTCGATATCTTCGCCGTATGTGTGTAGATGCTGTAATTCGAGCTTCGCCAGCAACCCCATTGACTTGTTTGGGGAAAAGTCAAACAAGGAGAACATACTATCCAGATTCCGCTTCGGATATTTACGCATGCGTACCTCAACCGGAATAACAAGAATCCTGTGATTTGAAACGGATTATCCCAGAGTCTCTCGTTTCCCGGGTGGGGAACGTGGGCTCTAGGAACGAGATTGCTATAAAGTCTATTTACTATATTCACAGGAAATGACACGCATAAATGTTATATTGATTCAACCGTGAAAGTTTGAGAACTGAGTAACTTTTTTCTAAACATATATTTTTAAAGTTTAGAGCAAGGACTCCTCAGGGCCGTAACAGGGGGTGGGGCACCCCCAATAATTTGCTCTGGCTCAACTGATCAGCGATCGTTCATAGGTATCGCAGATATAGAGTGCCTGTTTTATTACTCAGGCTACCTGTGGTAGGCCGAGTCTAGGTTTCGGAGCGGGTTTCCCCCCCTTTTTTGGGGGTGTCACGATTTTTGATTTTTGCACTTTTTACTTCCGCTACTAGTCATACTTCCGGTGAGTTGTTAGCCGTGTGTTGGAGTGAAGCATGTTGTAAGTTCTTTGCTCCTTTTGCTTTTGGAGTTGGACAAAAAGTTGAACAGCTTTGCCTTTTGATCAAGGTGTTCTTGCACATTGTTGGTAGATTTTGAAATAGATTGACTGACTTTGTAGTTTAACAGTGATGTGGCTGACAACTGTAGTAATCGTAAATATGTTCACCAATGTGAAGTGTGCACCACATTCAGCCTTCGATCTGATTATAGTTAATAGAACACATACATGGTTTGGAAACTCGTCCAAAGAGATTGTTCTATGTTTTTGTTCAAGTTTATGGAAATTTGTGCAATTTCACGGTATTGTATTTTCTGTATAATTAAGCAGTCATCCAATAGCCACGATCGGGTTTAATTAGTGAGTTTCTTCATCGTCACGTGCTGTGGTGCTTCATCGTCACGTGTCCATAGAATTTACTTCCATATAAGGAACTCCATTGTCAGTTCAACATGACCATGCTTCATGTTGAAAGACAATAGAGCTTCCAAACCATGTATATGTTCTATTAACTATGCTCTGATCTTCCTCGGCCCACTCCCACCTTTGCTCGCGCGGTATAGAGCTTCTGCGGAGGAGAGTTTGCCAGTAGCCCAAATGAACGCCTGACTCAGGCGTCTTGTTATATTTTAGATTTTACTTTGTCGGCGATGAAGATTTATTGGAAATCATTGGAAACAGTAAGAGCATTCCTAAACTCCAGAAGCATTTCAAGAAAATGTTTGCAGGTGTGACGAGTATCATCTTAAACGAAGAAGAACAAGTTATTAACGGCATTTCGTCGAAAGAAGGCGAGGAGGTAAGATGAACGATTTGTGGACATTATTTGCAGTAAAATCCGTTTTTCTGGGTTTCCGCGTGGTGAAAAACACGTGCGAAAAATTTTAAAAGATGTTTGGTATTCGTTCGTTAAAGGGTAATGCAACAAAAAATAAAAAAATTTAATTTATGACGTTTTGATTAATAAACATATTTACTTAGGTAATACAAGTAACGAAAACATTTTTTAATCACATTACTGGCGAATCCGTTAGTGGAGTGGTTGGTTGGGGTGCGAGAATAGGCAAACTCCCTCCGTGTTAAATTAATTCTCGTCCCCAGTGCCCTTTGAAAATGGCTCTGGGGGAATCCATATTCATCGCGATCTGATTGGTTGTTCAAATTCAAAGGCCTAATTAGCGGCTTAGTGAATGTCTATAAATAAACAGTATTTAAAACACGAAAATTGACAACGAAGCACAATTCTAATCCTATAGTTCTAATCCGAACAGTTTAATCGAACGTTTTTCAAAGCAATCAACCCATTTCTCTTTAATAATAAAATCAAACACAGAAGACAGACAGCAATTTGAAACCGACAGACGATAGACCGCACACTGCAGGCTGTTCGTGAATGGTACATAAGAATTTCGTTAAAATATACAAGTCAAATATAAACGAACTGATTGAGCGACAAATTAAAGGTGACGTACAGTCCATTCTGCGCATGACCACAATGTGGTCCCCAAAACATGACATTCGTAGACAATTACATGAAGTTACTCAGCAAAATGTAAACCGTTAGGAACAACATGGCAGAAAACCAAGCGATTCGGCGAGGATATCTCCTCGGATTTCTTCTATTTCTCCTGAAAATGTTTTGTTTTGGGTACAAGTAATGAATGGGAACCAAGAAAAGCTTACAATCTTGAATAAGGTATTAGTATTATTTTCGTAAATAAAGATGTAAACATTAGTTTCGTACATGCGCAGAACGGACTGTACATCACCTTTAAAGAGAACTTATACCTTCACTAAAGAAGCCGTAAATACGAAGAAATTTCCATGCGGCTCTACATTCGACAAGGACCTTCTTCAAACACTCTACCACAATCACAATTGTTCCAAAGTCAAACGAGTTAATACGAGCCAGCCTATATTCCAAACAACTGTCGATTATCTCGAACTTCCTCGCGTCCAACTCCCACGAACTTAAACGCGTGCGCTTTAGAAAGAACACCAAAGAATCTTGGTGTACCGATTTGGATTGTCCCAGAGCCTTTTCCGCGCGCCAGCCGGGAGAGGCTCTGGGGACGGGAATGTGTTAAATTAGGCCAGCTCTGGGGACGGGAAAGTGTTAAATTAGGCCATTAGGGTTTATGTTGGAGGTCGTATTAATTTCCATACTCGAAAAGCGAGTTCTTAGGGAAAGGTCCTAGAGAGTCATCCCATCTAACCTCTTCCCGGGACTTGATCTTCGATAACCATTCCTGTCCATTGGCTTGGCTCCAGGGTTTCGGTTAACTCTTATCGCCATTCGCCTTCTTGCAGGTTGTCTTCAAGACACCAGTGTCTCTTAAAAAGCATCCAAAAGTCAATGAATGGTTGACTGCTGTTGAAAAAGAAATGCGAGTCACTTTGGCCAGTTTACTTGCTGAAGCTATGAAAGACGTGAGCCAGTTCCACTCGGAAACCATTGATTCGGAGAAATATCTTCATTGGGTTGATAAATACCAGGTGATCATAATTTGTTTGTTACTGTTTTTGTGTTCGCCGATCTACTGTAGACTACCCCGGGATAGAATTCCCTAGAAGTTAGAGGCGAGCCGTTGTTTACGGAGCCTGTTCCAGACTAAGGAACCAAAGGGTTGTGAGACCCAGTATAAACTTCATTTTCTCTGTCTGGAACGGTATCATGTTGCTTTCAATTCTTCTTTAAAATGCATAAAATAAAATAACAAAGTAACATCTCTTGGTGTTTAGCAATTTTGGTTTCGTTACTTCGTTTTTGAGACGTTTTAGTTTGTTTAATATGCAAATGTCACATGTTGTGACGTACATGTGCATAATGAGTCATCAGACCTGTTTCCTACAGAGCGATGGCGTATGAGACTGAAACCGATATAGGTTAAAACTCTTGAATTTTGTACTGTACTGTACTGTACTGTACTGTACTGTACTATACTGTACTGTACTGTACTGTACTGTACTGTACTGTACTGTACTGTACTGTACTGTACTGTACTGTACCGTGTGGGTGGTGTGGATATCAGAGGAAGAAATCACACATATTGATACGAGCCCACTTCTGCCCAGATCACACTGCAGATTAGCTTTAAGTAAACTTTGCCTCGGTTTTTAATAAAAAAATTTAATAAGAATTACTCGTCTAGGTCCTGATGCAACACCCTTCATAGTGCGTTTCTGGTGCGAATGCCGAGTAATTAAAAACCCGGTTATGTCCGAAAGAATATGGATTTCTCAAAATCAATTGGTACATTTTGAAAGTTATTGAAGTAGTTAAATAAAGGACTTAATGTATGGATGAATAGACCGATTGTGTGAATAAATTGTGTTATTCAAATAACTTTTGCCTTATTCCAAGTCCTAATACTTCTTCCCAGTCCAAGTACTGTCCCAGTACTCTCCTGGCATTTAAAGGTTTCTCACGTGGCGTAATTCACAGCACGTGTAATTTACTACCTCTAATTGGACGACTCGCTTATGAATTATGAGTTTGAGTGCACCAAACTGTATTGTTAACTGACCAAACAACTATTTTCCTCAGGCTCAGTTAGTGGTTCTTGCATGTCAAGTGTCTTGGTCTCAATACTGCGAAGCCGCCCTTCAGAAGGATGATATATCCGCAGTGCAAGAAGTCCTTCGAATTGTTGAGGCAGCATTGAACGTCTTGGCTGATTCTGTTCTTCACGAGCAACCCCCAGTTAGAAGACAAAAACTGGAACACTTGGTAAGTTATTGAACTTGTGCACAAAATTAGAAACTTGTGCCCAAGTTTCCTTCCTTCTTTCCTTCCCCTCCCTCCCCTCCTCCCTTCCTTCCTCCCTCCTTCCTCCATTCCTCCCTCCTTCCCTCAGTCCCTCCTTCCCTCCCTCCTTTTCTCTTTTCCTTCTTTCCTTCTTTTCTTCCTTTCCTTTCTTTCCCTTTTTTTCCTTCCTTTTTTCTGTCCTTCCATTCTTCCCTATTTCCTTTCTTTCCTCCCTCTCTCCTTCCCTCCCTCCCTCCCTCCTTCCCTCTCTCCCTCCTTCCCTCCCTCTTTTTCTCTTTTCCTTCTTTCCTCCTTTCCTTCGTTTCTTCCTTCTTTTCTTTTCCCCTTTCTTTTCTTCCTTCTTTCCCTTTTTCCTTTCCTTCTATCCTTCCATCCTTCCCTCTTTCCTTTCTTTCCTCACTCAATCCTTTCTTTCCTCACTTTCTTTCTTCCCTTCATCCTTCCTTCCCTCTCTAACTCCATCCCTCGTTCGTTTGTTCCTTTGTTTGCTCTTCGTTCGTTCGTTCGTTCGTTCGTTCGTTCGTTCGTTCGTTCGTTCGTTCGTTCGTTCGTTCGTTCGTTCGTTCGTTCGTTCGTTCGTTCGTTCGTTCGTTCCTTCCTTCCTTCCTTCGTTCCTTCGTTCCTTCGTTCCTTCGTTCCTTCGTTCCTTCGTTCCTTCGTTCCTTCCTTCCTTCGTTCCTTCCTTCCTTCCTTTCTTCATTCACTCCTTCCTTCATTCACTCTGTTCCTTCACTCGTTCCTCCAGTTCTTTAATTTGTTCGTTTCTTTGTTCGTTAGTTCGTACAAAATTAGTAGTCACGACACCACCCTTTCGGGCTGGATCTGGTTAATGTTATCTACCAGTGGAGCTCACCAGCTTTTCCTAAATATATCTTGGTTTCATCCGTTGGAAAAATCGCACAGTGTAAAGTGCATAAAGACCGCCTTTATCCCATGTATGTTTTTGTTTGCTATCTTGTAGATCACAGAGCTTGTGCATCAAAGAGATGTGACCCGTTTATTGATTACTAACAAGACTACTGGTGCAAAGTGTTTCGACTGGTTGAAAGAAATGCGGTTTTACTTTGATCCAAATCAGAAGGATGTTTTAAAGCAATTGTCGATTCAAATGGCCAATGCTAAGTTTAACTATGGTTTTGAATACTTGGGCGTCCAAGATAAGCTGGTTCAAACTCCTTTAACAGATCGATGTTATCTTACAATGACCCAAGCACTTGACGGCCGACTGGGTGGATCGCCATTTGGTAAGGACTCTTCGATTCATTATGATTGAGCGATAGGAAAAGAGCTATGACAAACCAACTTCATAGACACTTTTAAAATCTTCGGAAATCTACTTTCTAGGCCTGTCAGACATTTTCGAATATTATTTCGATGTACCAATTTTTGTTCATCTTTAAAAAGAGAAGCGAAACTAAGTTTTTGATTTAGGTTTTCCATTGGAGCCACTGCCACAATAAAAGATTTCCAATATACGGACTTTGAAGGATAAAATGTGTCAACAAACCGCGGGTAATAGACCACTTTCATAATAGCGATTAATTTGAATATTCTTTTATGTGCATCTTAATAAGCCTTTCTGGCCTCGTTTGTGTGTTTGCAATTCAAAAGAATCTTTGCTTCATAACGAGGCCAGAAAGGCTAATTTAGATGCACATAAAAGAATATTTAAAATGGTGGCCATTGTGAAAGTGGTCTATGCTAACAGGCAACAATGCTGCAATGGCAAAATTGACGTCATTTTTTGAAGGCATTCTGGCAATGCGTCATTTTGACCAAACTTCTAATAACAAAATTATCAATATCTTCGGAAATTTTTCAGTGCTATTTCACTATTATGTAGTTTATTGTGATGAAGTAAAATTTACTGCATTTTTGACGTTGCGTTTGGCGATTTTAAAGGTCGGGCTACGGAGTTTTTCGCGTATGACAATAGAATTTAAGAAGACTAGAGCCTAGATGATTGAGGTGCTCCTAACTGCTGAATGTTCCGCCGCTGATTTAAAATGCACCTGAATTCTGATCTAGACTTGCTGCTCCAAAATTGCGAGTGTAATGTTGAAACTATATATGGTTGGAATTATGTATTTAAGATCCAACCGGAGCGAGTTGCAAAGAGCCTGTGGCTACGTCAGATGAGCACTGACGGCTACGTGATGAGCACTGACGGATACGTCAGATCAGCACTGACGCATAGTTTTATATGATACGTATATCCCTTCCAGAAAGATATTGTTCTGTAATTTCTTTCTCAATGAATGTCGCTGTATCGTGTTCATTCATTATCGTGTTCATTCATTATTGCAGTCATAAAGCTTTAGGTCTAGTTGGTATTGGTCAGAGCATGGAAGGATATTCACGCATTTGGCGTACAATTGTTTTAGGGGCTTTCACGACAATTGCGCTACAGGCTACAATAGATCTGAATGACTTTTGTCGCTATAATAACACTGAAATTGCTTTGAATTTCAACTTTGCACAGAATTAGCCAGACATTGCACTGCCCTTACAGTCAATCACAAGTAACACAATTTGGCTTCTGTACTATTCGAATGCCGTGTTTTTAATGCATTGCTTTTCCAGGTCCTGCTGGAACGGGAAAAACTGAGTCCGTGAAAGCTTTAGGTCATCAACTTGGTAGATTTGTTCTCGTCTTCAACTGTGATGAAACTTTTGATTTTCAGGTAAATAAGTTTGGGCTACAGACCAGCAGCTAGTGTAAAGGAGAAATGTAGAGTGAACTGCTATGATTTTTAGCAAGGAAATACTGACTTTTCGAGCGAAACCTTTCATCAGAGTAAAACGAGAACAGATGTCACGTTATACTCTGATGAAGGCAAGGGTGGCGCAACATTGGGGCTAGGGGATGTAGCACCTCTCAATATTTCTGACGAAGGGGCTAATCTCCCTCTCCTCAATATCTCTGAAGACGGCTAAAATTTGACAGACAGACAGACAGACAGACAGACCGACCGACCGACCGACAGACAGACAGACAGACAGACAGACAGGATATTTCAGGTTTTGATGTTTTACGTATTTTAGTCAAGGTTTACTGTATGCTTATTTCTTTGTCAGGCCATGGGACGTATTTTTGTTGGACTTTGCCAAGTTGGTGCGTGGGGTTGCTTTGACGAGTTTAACCGTTTGGAAGAAAGAATGCTTTCTGCCGTGTCTCAACAGATTCAAACTATCCAGGAAGCCTTGAAGGAACACAAGGATAGCGAAGGTATAGGCATGCACAGACACTGCACTCTTCGGTAGAAATAACTATACAGATACCTATGGTAAACATATGCATATTAAGGTGGCTCCTCGACAGCCTAAATCATAAGAAATTGCTTTTTCCCTCAGTAAGAAGTTTTGCGGTACAGGTCTGGTTTCATCCAATCGTTGTTCGCACAAGTTTTGCGCCTAGTGTTACACGGTGTTTTTTTCCACAAACAAAATTGCAGCGCTACCATCTGTGTTTGATTTCGTCCCGGGTTGGTCGTAATTCGAAAGGAGTGAAGGCAACCGAGGTTGATCAAGAGCCGGGTTGGGAGTACTTTCGTTCTCTGCCAATAGTTTTGGCTGCCAAACAGTCAGCGTAAAGTCACTCACTAATCAATGACGATTGCCAATAAAATGCTCTGTCTTTGTTCAAACGTTAGATGTTATAAGTTAATCATGGCATTGAGGCTTATTAGTGATTAAATCTCCCCTCAAGCCTTGGGAGGGTTTGTACAAGTCCCAAGGGCCGTAGGCCTGAGAACTGTAAAGCCGGAAAACTGAAGATGACATCCAAAATGGCCGCGTAGGCCGCCTGAAACTGACGTCCAAAAATCTTCCATGGCGGCCATGTTTTGCCTCACTTTTTCGTCTAGTGATTGACTGGAGGCAGCTTTACAGGTATATATAGAGTTTAGTGGGTCGCCGAGGACATAAATAAAAGAATGGACACATGCGCACAGACAAATTATTATCCCGTAACTTTTGGAGGCTAAAACAAGTTGAAATATAGAATTCAGCATTGCAACAATGTTGACAGGGTTGCTCTGGCCACGGTCAATACGAGAGAGACTCTCTCCTGTTAGCAGTGTTCACATCGCCCTTTCTTTAGCAGTGTGCCAATCTGCTAGCATGCATAGCCCCGATGATTATTATGAGGGACGATTATTATTAGGGACGTTTAGTCCGATTGTCCCTTATCCAGTAATGGTGAGGGAAATACGACATTAAGTGTACCTCTTGAAACAAAGGATTTTGAGGTGACCCTGTAATCACATGAAGAAACTGATAAAATTTCTCACCTTCACACCTCGCCAACTCGGGTCTTGAAGCGGGTCACCCGGCTAGGTGGGTTGAATCATTCGTCGACCCGAGTTGATAAGCTAACCCGGGTTAGGGGGCTATCCGGAATCGTGTAAAGGGCCCTTTAAAGAGGCGTTCGTTTTTCAGTTTAACTATCAATTTGATTTAGATTCGCACATCTCAATTGAGCTGGTGAACAAGCAAGTGAAAGTGAGCCGTGATATGGCCATCTTTATCACCATGAACCCTGGTTATGCGGGACGTTCCAACTTACCCGACAACTTAAAGAAGCTATTCCGTAGTCTTGCAATGACCAGTCCTGATAGACAACTTATAGCACAGGTCATGTTATACTCACAAGGATTCCGAACGGCTGAGAAATTAGCAAGCAAGATTGTTCCATTCTTCAAGTAAGACATTCTGGTTATTTATGCATGACTCGAAATTTTTGGTGAATTTCAGAGTTGATATAATTAATCAAAACTTATCCAAGATGGCAGATAAGGAGACGTTGTTCTGTCCTCCAAGACTAGAGGGTGCATTGGGGCCAAAAATGCGAAGAAAATTGAACGCCGCTATTAGAGGGGCAAAAACGAGGTAAAATTAATCTAAAACAAGCCTTTTTCTAAGTTTTCATCACGATTTTTAAGAAAATAAAACTTTTATAATTTTTTCTTTGGATATAAATTGTGTCCCTCCCCACTAACGGCTGCTTACTGTAGCAATATACTTTCAATTCCACGTGTGTCAGCTAAGCCGCCAGTTGAAGTGCTTATGAAACGAAAATCAAGTCTCTTATTTGAACGAACACCTAAAATGAGGTTTCAAAATAGATTGCAACGTGTAACACCCCTTTGTTTATGAACCTGTACATGTCGCTTTGCATTGCGAAACAGGTTTCACCAAAGTATAGACCGCACTTCAACTCTACGCAACAGTTTGTGAAACCTCACCTGTCTCGCAATGGAAAGCGAAACAAATTCATAAAACGTGGGGTTTTACCACTGATCTCAATAAAACTGGATGGGGCACGAGGCCGGATTTAGCGTGCCACTTGTATGATGACGTGACCACTACCTAAGATGGCTGCCACTGAAGTTCAGAACTTTCGTAGATTGAAAACAGACAAAAAGAGTTATTTTAAGAAAATTTAAACGATGTAAGGACACAAGAAGTACTTAATAAGGTTTAAGACGCTAATTTCTTGTATTTGTTTCTGTTACTGAGCTGTAAAACCTTTAAATTTCGTTGTTTTTCTTCAGTGCCGACAACGAAGAAACTTCACGATAATATAAACTGAAAAACAGACTATAAAATCTACGAAGAATTCAATTTCAAGTCTTAAATTATACCTTTTATAGTAATCTTAATGCCTTAACAATATCTCGTGTTGTGTACTTGCCATCTTTGAAGTGTATTTGTTGTTAAGCAGTGAAAACTAAACGAACTGGCATCTGTTGTTTCCTTTACGGCTTATCCGACTCCCCCGGCACAGAGTACTTAATATTCCTCCCACTTTAGGATTGGGAACAAGTTCTAAGGCCGCAATGCGTCATATGTTCCACTACGTAAGATGGCGGCGACTGGCACGAAATGTTTGACTGCTGGCCATAGGGAATGGCCTATCCAGTTTATATAGAGATCAGTGGGTTTTACACGTCGCAATCTGTCTTGAAGCAATTCTCGCAATAGCGTTGCGACACAGGTTTCACAAATCGTTGCATCGTGTAACAGCGGTTTAACATCATTTTTCTTGCTTTGTTTTTGCTTATGTATCTTTGCTATTATGTAACGTAATCACTTGAAAATGACGTGAAAATTTCCTTAAAACTGCACTTCTCTCAGCCAATCAAAATTGAGAAATTTTTTCATGTATATTATTTGGGCCTAAATGACACACGAGAATGTATTTTGGTCCATTACAAGTAATATTTTGCATTTCACTCGATTAAACTGGATGTACTAGGTAGTCTTGGGTCGCGGGTTCAATTCCTAGCCGGCAGGCCTTGATGTTGCATTTTTCGCAACTGGTCCCCGTTTGGTCTTATAATGTATATATTCTACACTCGAAATTTTCCTTCACCGAAATTACCTAGTTCATCCAGTTTAATCGAGTGAAATGCCAAATATTACTTGCAATATACCCAATTCTACTCCCGGCATTAACACTTTATATACAGAACTCGTGGCCAAGCTCTTGGCAATGGCTTCCGTAGCTCAGTGGTCAGAGCACTGCACTAGCATCGCAGGGTCGCGGTTTCAATTCCTGGCTGGAAGGCATAATTGATGTTGCATTTTCGGCAACTGGTCCCGGTTTGGTCTTATGTATTTATTGTACAACTATATTAAAAACTGTGCAAATAACGCTAAAAATGAGTGCCAATATACAGCGATATTTGGATAGTTATTTACACTGGTTATTTGGATTGTTAGCCAATCAAATTTATCACACGGGAGACTACTTCATGTATGCTTATTATTTTGTCTTGGTGCAAGTCACGCTACTTCTCTGGCCTTTTTAAAGTTTTCTTTTTCCATAAAAAAATGTTGATCAGAGCAGTTGTATAATAAATCTCTTATTAGATGTTTTGGTGTGTAGTATCGCTGCATATTTTTACTCGTTGTTTGTATTTTGAGTCGCCCTGCGGGCTCGTCAAAATACGGCACAACTCGTAAAAATATACAGCGATACTACACACCAAAACATCTAATAAGATATATATATATATTCTACACTTTGTATTTTGGTTTGACTGGTTTGCTTTTCAAAACTCTAGTTGTTTGTTTTTTTGCCCGTACTTTTTGAACAATCTAAGCCTGTGAACTTTTCGGACACTCTAAACACTGCAGGAGCTTTCTAATAATTTAAATGTATTCTTTAGACTTTGCTTGGAACAGCTTTCCAATCAGTCCCATTATGACTTTGGATTACGAGCGTTAAAGAGTGTTCTTATAAGTGCTGGAAACGTCAAGCGAGAGAAAATTTCCAAAATTAAAGGAGACTTGAAGGCCAAGGGTGAAGCAGTAGACGAAGCGTCGATCTCAGAAGGACTAGATGAACAACAGGTGGGCTATACATACAATACCACAATACTTAACAATTA
This sequence comes from Paragorgia papillata, assembly GCA_035771165.1. Lineage (NCBI taxonomy): Eukaryota > Metazoa > Cnidaria > Anthozoa > Scleralcyonacea > Coralliidae > Paragorgia > Paragorgia papillata. The sequence continues at coordinate 190,570 of JAWNZC010000184.1, forward strand.
GATTATGAGCTCGAAATTTCTATGAGTGAATAGTTGACGAGAGCGGAGCTCGAGTATCATCTCATAGAAATTGAGAGCGAATAATTTAATTTTTTTAGTAGAAAGTAACTTGTGTACCTTAGTTCTTCCGGATTATTTCAAAAAAAAACCCAAGCATAACCATTGTTTCTGTGTGAAAACCAAGGCAAACAAATCTTTCACTCCTCGTGGCCTCCATATTTTACTGCATGGCCGCGCGAGTACTGGTACTCAATTTGCCACTCGCTATCTATCGGCGAATAGATATCGAGTAGAGTAGCCAATCAGATTGCAGCAATAACCCTTAGAGTACCAGGGGTTTGCCTTAACCCCAAAATTTGATTTGCCTTGATTAAAAGCACTTTTAAAATTAAGTGGAATGTCGTTGAAATTTTGGCGATATTGATTTTTGATTTTCGGTTCTCAAATTCATTAATAATTCATGAACCGAAAACAAAGGAAATCAGGACCGAGACGGAGGTTTTGATATCGGAGGAAGAAATTACATAAATTAAGCCAACTTTCGCCTCGATTTTCTCTTAAAATACTGATTTGTTTGAGAAGCTATGTCATACACTCGGAAGAGTGTTTCATCAGGATTCCAAACACCTCGAAATTTGTTCAAAAACCTCGGCTTCGCCTCGGTTTTCAACAAAAGTCTCGGTGTTTGGAAATCCTGATGAAACACTCCTCCTCGTGTATGATATATAACTTATTGACCATTTCCCAAAAGAGTTGAAGACTGGTGACGAGGAACGCTAAGGTACTTGGGATCGTTTGGAGGGACAGATTTCATGCTTGGTAGCGTAAGCACAATGAAACTGTCCCTCCGAACGATCCCAAGAACACCAGCGCTCAATGCTCTTTACCAGTCTTCAACTCTTTGGGGAAATGGCCAATTGAGGATTTCGTAGTAGTATGCAAATAAAGCAAAAATATAATTGTGGAAAGGCACAGCGTCAGATATTAAATTACCACTTAATTAATAGTTTTGCGCGAGACAAAAATGATATTTGTGTGCAAAGGAAATGAATAATATTCTTAAAACGTTAAAAAAAGTTAAGTCATTAGCGCATTTTCGTACGGACTATTTAGTCCAAGTTTTGCCGTGTGTGATATTCACCATAATTTTAGTCGTGTGAACTTGAATTTGTCCACGAAGTCTTTCAAGCTTGCGTCATGGTCACATTGTGCCTTTAATGTAGTGTATATCATCAAAATTATGCATCAAAATCTCTCAACACTTTGCATGTGTATACAGACCGCCAAACCAAAGAGGATAATTCAAGTTTTATAGTCCGCATGGCAACAGGTAATTTTCTTGCCCTTTAATTTAAAAAATTGAAATTATGTGTTTTCTCTCAAGTGCTGACGATGTTTGGGCAGTAGAGGGCAGTAAATCGTTCCACAAACTTACTAAATGTGAAACTAATGTTTGAAGTGTATTAAAGTTTGCTCTGAAAGCAAACAACTAAATAGCTTGAACTGTTGTCTTCAGTTTGCTGTCTGTATATACGTGCAGAGTTTTGAGAGATTTGGATGCATAACTTGATGATACAGTACATTAAAGGGTATTGGCAATAAAAATTAAGTTTATCTCATTTGAAAGAACTCGTCAAAGGGTATAAGAAGACCTTTTACAACTTTTCCGTATCTGTTTTGGTTTTGGAAATATTTCGACTAAACTCAGCGTGCTGTCCACCATCTTGGAATTATTTTCGATATGCAAAATTATGCATGTGACGACATAAGCAGGGTAAAGTGAAATTTTTATCTTGCCAACCTTATGACATTATGAGCTAGAAACTCGATTTTTTGTTGCGCTATTTCCATTTTAAATTGACCCACAACATTTAAAAAGCCTTCCGTGGAAATTTGGGCACCCACGAAGTAGTTTCATCAGGTTCACCCTACTTGTGACGTCACCAATTTCCTAGTTAATTAGACCCAATATTAGTATATTACAACAAGATGGCGGACAGCACGCTGTCTTTGGTCGAAATATTTCAAAACACAAGAAAGATACAGAAAAATTACAAAAGGCTGGAATTTACCTCGTGTTTACATGATCTTTTTTGGTAGGGCTAGCCGTAGTGAGAGGGCTGGATTTCACCTCGCGTTGGCTGGCTTGTTTACCGACTTGTGCAGCTTTCCTACGAACCCCGAAATCATGTTTTCGCAAACATGATTTGAAATTATAACAAACACATGAACAAACGCAACTTGTAAAATAGAAAAGTTGACCAAAGAATATTAGTGAAGGCAAACTTTACCGTGTATACTGAGCTTCGATTTGCTAGCCCTCCTAAGAGGGCCAGCCCTCTTGAGTGCGTTTACATGGGAAATTTCCAGCCCTCCTAGGCGATAGGCTGGTTGTCATGTAAACGCAAACAAATTTTTACAAGGAATTGCGCTGAGATGCGGGATCTCGGCAAAGAGAGCTAGCCCTACCAAGAGGACTGGCCCTCCTCCATATAAACACCCCCTATAGACTTTCCACATACCATATTTGCATGCGTACAACAAAACCCCAATAACTCCAGAACAAAAATCGGTATTGCCAAATTTTCAACAAAATTCTTTGTAATTTCAGGGGTGCTTTCAAACGAAACAAATTAAGTTTTGTGGTTAAGAGTAGCGTTAAACTATGGGCGCTTTCCAATTGACAAGGTTAGACCGGTCAGTCCGGCCAGAATTGATTAGGACCAAATTTTCCAGTCTGACCGTCCTAAGTCTCAAACGAATCGTGTTCCATTTGACCGGACTGACCGGTCTAACCGTGTAAATGGAAAGCCCCCTAGGTTGGATTTTTCACCTGGCTACATTGGAAAATTTATTTGTTACCCTAGATTGCTAGAACGTTCTTGAGTCTTTGAAAAGGCATGTTTTTCAAGGTGGGAACCCCATTTTTAGTATTCATTTTTTTCTTTTATAATATCACCTGTGATGTGATATTTTCTAGATTTTAATTCAAAGCGTATTCGAGACGGTGGTTCCGAAACTAGTAGCTGAGGACATTCCTTTGTTATACAGTCTCCTGTCGGATGTTTTCCCTGGCGTAAAGTACATTGGAGCGGAAATGACAGCTTTGAAAGGAGAAATCGAAAAAGTCTGTTCTGAAATGCATCTTACATACGGAGTAGGAGAGGATGAAGGCAACGCTTGGGTTGACAAGGTATGTCCAATACGCCATTTGCACGATGACGTGAGATGGCGTTGGGTGACTACAACTACCAGAATGCTTTGCCAGTATTCTAGGGTTTCGGTTACAAGGGATGACTCAAAGGGACCCGTCCAGTCCGTTCGCGGCTTTTCCAAAATATGTCGTCAAATATGTTTTTCCAAAAAGCTAGGTATATATAGAGTTCACTGGTTTCGGCTAAAAGAGATGACTCAAAAGGACCCGTCCAGTCCTTTCGCGGCTTTTCCAAAATATGTCGTCGAATATGTTTTTTTGCCAAATTTGTCGTGAAGTTCCAGTGAGTCTCACAATTTTTGCAATCTTTTCGACACCCTAACCACAACATAAACCCTAACCCTAATCAGAAATCTGGTTTACACCCTGGAAGGCTGACTCCAGTCAATCACTGGACGAAAGAGTGAGGCAAAAAATGGCCGACATGGGGAATTTTTGGACGTCAGTTTCAGGCCCTAACGCGGTCATCTTGGATGTCAGTCTTAGTCTTTTTTCTCGCGGCCATAATTATGTCACTATAAAATGCATGAAATATATACCAAGACCCATATAAATTCGAAATAAATGCTCTTAACTCGTTTCTGCATAATTTCTATTTGTTGATGCTTGCGTCTTTCTGACTTCCGAGTCGAGTTTCAACTGCAATTTGACGAGTTGCACTCACGGTCAATTATAACCTCTTTATACTAAAAATAAGGAAAGGCTGGTAACTTTCATATAGAGAATATTTCAGACGACCCTCATTTAAATCTCCGTAAAATACACGAAAACCGCTCGATCTCGGAAATCGCCATGAGTACATTGGTCAAGAAATTGGCTATCCGTTCATTGCTCTTTCATCTTCTTTGTAGCTCGACTGGAACGTTTATATGCAAACTGGCTTTCGCTTCACAAAAGCTATCGCCGTATGCGTACTACAAGCGGCCGGTGTCACCTCAGTTTGTATAAACGTTTCTCGAGGTGCGAAGATGAACGTTTGGGTCGAAAGCAATGAACCGAAAGCCAAGTTCTTAACTAATGTATACTGGCCTATACTGATGGCAATTTTGGCGAGATCGAGCGGTTTTTACGGATTTTACGGAGCTTCAAGCGAGGGCCGTTTGAAATATTAGAGAGCATAGTTTAAGAAAATACAACGCGAACGTCAAAGACAACGTCCTTAATACAATATAATTTTTCCTCACACAACAAAGAAGATGAATAATTCTTAGTCCCAAGAGTAATCTTAACGCCGTTCCGGGTGTACGTTTGGGCTGGCTGTGGTTCGGCCACGAGGAAAAAGACTAAGACTGACATCCAAGATGACCGCGTAGGGGCCTAAAACTGACGTCCAAAAATTCACCATTGCCGCCATGTTTTGCCTCACTTTTTTATTGGCAGTCCGCCTTCCAGGTATATATAGAGTTCACTGGCCGAAACCCTAAAATACTGGCAATGCATTCTGGTAGTTGTAGTCACCCAACGCCATCGTACGTCATCGTGCAAATAGTCTTATATAAGTACTGAAATTTCTTTGCAATAGCCCTCTGTCGTGATGACGTCACTATTTAGGTTTCTCATCTTTTACCCATTATTCTTGAAGTCCGAGCAATAGATAATGCTCATTTGCAATATTTGAAAGTCAATTTTGGTTGGTTTGTCCCCATTTTGCACTATAAATAGCAGCTCGACGGTACGCTATTACGTAAGAGTTAATTACCGAGCACCGACGCTTTTAGCCAAATACAGCCCGAGGGGCCACATTAACTTAGGTATTTAACAGTTGAGGATCTTTTCTTAAAAAACATCAATTACTATATATTGCCCTGGTGACCGGACAATATCTAGATATTTCCCTGTTGACCAGGGCAATATCCTATATACAACCTTGAATTTTTAATTATCGGTTCTCTTGGGATGTATCGTAGATACATCTCTAGAAAGAACAAAGAAAACCGACTCAACTATTAAATAACAAGACATATAAACCTCATGCGTTTCAAATTATCGAGTCTCTCATTGGCTGTACAATATTTTATTTTTTTACTGGCGGAAAAGCTTTGTGATTGGTTATACGATCGTCTCCACTAGTGGAAGACATCGTATAGGCGTTTTTATTGCCAGCTAGCGATTTTTCGTCTTATTGGCTAGCGCTTTATTGAGCTAGTAGTGTTGGCCCAGCAACGTCTTTGCTACGTTTTCAGCAATGGCGGTAAAGTTGCTTGTCAACTTCAGTAAATTCCAAGCCAATTTCAGTACTTACTAAAGGTTTATTGACTAAGTGTGAGGTCTGTAGCGGTACGTATTTGCCTGATGTTTTCGTACAGAACGAACGACGAAGGAGCGAGGTTTGTGCGAAGATTTTGAAGGCAAGTACTTTCCAGTACAGACGGAGCATTCAGCAACGAGGTTAATAACCCATTTATTATGTATATATGTATATATGTATATATGTATATATGTATATATGTATATATGTATATGGCTTTGTCATATAATTTTAGATTGTGTTATATTTTAACTTGACATATTCTGTGTTTCCAATTGCTTCAGTAAAGACCTACCAAAATATGAACGAGTTTCCTGATTGACTAAAGTAACGAATTACATTGTCATTAGGGTTACTGATTAGGGTTAGGGTTTTTGTTTGTGTTAGCTAGTTATCTGAACCAAACAGAAATTTAATATATAGTATGTATAGGTACAACCAGTGATAAGTCTTGGGACACTCCCCAGTTTAGTAACTTCCCAATCTGTCGATGTTGTATGCCATGTTTACGATGAATTACACCGGAATTGTTAACTTGTTTTAGTATACAGCATTGTAAAGGGAGGGGGTACTAGGGGAGGAAGGGATTGAGTGCATGTTGGAAAATAGACGATGTTGAACGTGTATATTTAGAAAAGCTCAAGTTTCTCAACGACTTTTGCCATTGATTGTAGATACCGACGCAGTAGGTTTAGATTTGCAACCAATGTAACGTACCTCAATTTAACGTACCACACTGTATTTGTGTCTGGAATGTTTTGGTCATTTTCTCCGCGTATTCTTTCATTTCTCCAGATTCTTCAGTTGTACCAGATCTCTTTAATTCATCATGGTTTGATGATGGTTGGTCCAAGTGGCAGCGGGAAGAGTATGGCATGGAGAGTGCTTCTCAAGGCTTTGGAAAGATTGGAAGGTGTTGAAGGAGTAGCTCACGTGATTGATCCAAAGGTATGCCTTCCCCCTATAGATCGTTCGCACATGACGTCACGTCTACCATTTTGATTTTGATTTTTCCGTTGGCAAACACTGTTGACAAATCGATGACCACCATGTTTGTTTTGGCACGGGTTTTGGAAATTAACTGGAAATCAACCAGCGTCCGATGTCACGTGATTGCAAACGTCCATACAGTGTTGAACTAAAAATTTTGATCAGCCCTCTTATTTCTAAAAGTATTATATTAAGGACTTATTAACCGAGTGCGAGGTCTGTACGGGAAAGTATTTGCCTGAGGTTTTCGTACAGACCGAGCGACGAAGGAGCGAGGTTTGTGCGATAAAACCGAGGGCAAATACTTTCCCGTACAGAGCGAGCAAACCGAGGTTAATAAGGAATTTATTATATGGCTATTGGTTCACTTTATTTTTAAGCTTCGAGCGTTGTTTTCGTCTTGGGAGTATGCTGTTTACCTCACCTGTTAACGTTTTCATGTCGCTTCTTGGCCTTGTTTACACCGGTTTGGCTTTTATTTGTCATGTAGATAAACAGCTTTAAAGAAAACCAGCGGTAATGTTCCAATACATTTTATTGTTCAGAATATTTGAATAAAGATACCTATAGTTCTATTTTATTTTTTGTATTCAAATCAACTCAGAAATTTTCTCGCCAAAAATTACAGGGCCGAGAAAAAAGCGTATTGATCCGAGGTCAATATCGTAAAATCCCGACCTCTCAGGAACCAATCAGTGTGCGTCGTTTTGCGTACTCGGACCGGAAATCAAACCCAGCCACATAATAAAAAGTGTTATAATGATCAATGTTTAAGTGACATATAAAACAAATCATGAATGTTTGAGTGCAATGGCAAGAATATTTTTAATGAGGCGAAAAATTGCGAGGAATATTCAACGAGGCGACAACCGAATTGAGTGGAACATTTCATCTTCTTCAGAATGAAAATATTTTTACCGTAGCGCGAATGAAAACACTCGTTATTTGTTTAATAGTTCGCTGCATAGCATGTTATAAGGATGTCCGAAGTTTATGTCAAAATCCTTGAAGTACATTTCAACCATTTTGTACGCAATAGACCTTTTCCGCATCAAGTGAATGAATCACGATATGTTTCTTTTTGACAAATCTGATTGGCTAATGTCCAAAGTTTGTCCGAAGTTTTGGATGTCTGAAGTTTTTGCGAGAACCAATCATATCTCTCAACGCGTTATCCACGCACTTCATGCGGAAAGGTCTATGGATCGTTTTCACTCACGTGATCGGTGGCCCCATTGGGGTGGTGAAACAAGACGAAATATTTGAATAAGAATAGAGTTAAATTCCCATAGGATAAAGATCGTGCACCAATATGGCCGCCATTTCATTGTTTCTGTGCACGAATATGGCCGCCGTGACGTCAGATGAAAGGTTTATCAACAAGTATTGGTTTATCGACAACCGTACTAGTAAATCATTCATTGTTGTAAGTCTAAGTACAGTGAATCAAGTTGTAATTGGATAATTGTTTTACTCCAATCTTGATTCATTGTACTTTATACTACTGTATATTATCAAACTTATAGTTTATTATTGTAAATTTTAGTACAGTGAATCAAGTCGGAATTAGATTGTTGCCTCATTCCATTCTTGCCTCATTCCATTCTTGCCTCATTCCATTCTTGCCTCATTCCATTCTTGATTCATTGTACTTATGTAACAAGATCAGAGAGGAAGAAAGAAAATTAACGTTATCTACTATGATTAAATTATTTTATTTTTCTGCTGACCACAAGCCATTTAAGCCTCTGGCTTTGGCCTTACTTTCTTCTACATGACTCAACCAAATTGAATTAAAATGTTATATATATATATATATATAAAGCCTGATTTACACTTGTGAAATAGCACAAACAAAATAGTTGTGTGAACCGGGGTAAAACAAGCGTAAGCACAAGCACAAGCACGAGACAAAAGAACCTTTTTTTTTCCTCTTGTACAGCTCTTGTGCTTGTGTTTATTTCATGTGCTTGTGCTTATGCTTGTTCCGCCCCATAGGAATACCTTTTTGTTTTATCTTTTGTTTCGTTCTTGTGCTTGTGCTTATTTCACAAGTGTGAATCAGGCTTAAAGCTTTATCAAGAATCTTAATGGGGTTGATCAACAAGCTTAAACATAATGTCTCGCTATAGACGAAATCGGAGTTTCGACTGCGCATACAATCTGAGTCGGGATAAAACGTAGTTCATTTATAACATGAGACTGAAGCAGCCGTAGTAAACATAACATTTCTGATTTCAGAAACTTTTTAATATTTAGATATTCTATAAGGGTAAACTTTGCTTATCGATTATCCTTGACAATCCTAAACGTAGTGTCTAAAAATAATGAACTCAAAACATGAAAAAACAGTCCCAGCCTATGTTATCTTCCCGTTATGCTTTAATAGACACGATGTAATTTGCATAGGGGCCCAAATTGAATAGGAAACTAATTTGCGTGTGGGCCTAAATGAAACTACGATTTAGTGTATAAGAGGTACATGTGACCGATGTAAGGAAATTCAAATGTCAGCATCAAAACACTCTTATCGCCGAACGTTCGACGTTTAAGTAATATAGATAAAGCATGAGCAGCTGATATGTATGTGATTTACAAGGCTCGCTTGCAGCTCGCCTTGTAAATCACATACAGATCGGCTGCGAATGCTTTATAGTACTTATCAAATGGCGCATCTAAGTAGCCATGTTTTCAAACTAAGTTTTCAAGTTGGAGTGATTTTACCTTAGTAAATTGAGGAAAAAGTTTATGTAAATCATGTATGCGATGTACCGAAAATAAAAGTAGCGTGCTGCTTAGGCAGTGTAGAAACAACAATCGAAATATAGTAAGGTTAGATATACTGCCGAAACAGAGAACGTAGGAGTCTAACGTTTCGAGCGAAGGCCCTTCTCGAAACGTTAGACTCCTACGTTCTCTGTTTCGGCAGCATATCTAACGTTACTATATTTCGATTGCGATTTACAGATATTGATTAAACATTCATTTCTTTTGAATTTTCTTTATGAATTATTAATGAATTTGATAATGTCTACTAATGATCTTTACGTTAGTCCAAGATTAATAGAAAATATACATGGTTTGGAAGCTCAACAAAAGTCATTTATGTTTTTGTTCAGGTTTATGGAAATTTTTGCACTTTCACGGTTACTGAACATATTGTGTTTGCTGTATAATGACGCAATCATCCAATAGCAACGTTTGGGTTCAATTACTCAACCGTACTGTTTAAATATTAATAAACCTAAAACAAAGGATTTGGCACCTTCATGTACCTTTCAACATGAATCGTAGCTTGATTGTTAACCGCTTTGAAGTTTGCTGGGTTTGCAAACCATGTATATTTTCTATTAACTATGGTTAGTCTTAAATTGGCGAGGGTTGTGTGTGTGTCTTCTATTATCTTTATTTTTATTGCTAAATGTTTTTGTATTATTCGTAGGCTATGTCAAAAGACCAGCTTTATGGTACTCTTGACCCAAACACTAGAGAGTGGACTGATGGTTTATTCACTTATCTTCTTCGAAAGTAAGTCTCTTTTTTTTCTGTATGTAAATGCAGATTTCCATTCAGTGCTTTTTCGCGCGAACGACGTTTTGCGACGGATCCGTTCCAGCTGAGGTCTAACGAGACGAAGAAAGTGTTCGCAGAAAGTCGCTCGCATGACAAAAGAGGCTAACATGACGCGCGCTCGAGTTTCATATTTTAAAAATTGAGTAGTTTTCTCATTGCACATGGAAACTCACAAGACAAAAGAATATATCTCTAATTAGTTCCTGAGGCTTTTAATGCAAAAAGTCCAGAGGGAGCGGATCTGATTGCTTGTTGAAATCCAAAAGACTAATTAATGGAAGAATATTGCTGCCTCAGGTTGACCGGTCTAGTTCGTGTCACAAAATTCTTCGTTACATCTAAACTAAACCAATTACTTTGCAAGATGATCCCTATCTGTAGATGCAGTTTTTTAAAAAGATTGCAGGTCTACCGTTTTTTAAGGTCTTCGTTAGGGTTTGCAGGTTCATTTTTGTAAAGCGCTCTCAATTCGCCAGAATTTGTGCCACAAAAATAAAATAGATATCGTTATGAAGCTATTAATTTGTAGAATACAATGGTGTCTTTGATTTTGTTATAAACACAAACCAATAATAGTTGTGAATTTTTTAATTAAAACCAGAGGGCTTAACTCGGGACGACTCAAGTAAAAAGCGTTTTATTTTGTTCAAAATCTTTTTTCGCAGTTTAATTCCGAGATAAAGTTTTGCCGATTTTATTAACGACCAAAGTTGAAAATGCTGTTTTCGACCAGCATTCGGACAAAATAAGTCATAAATTCGAAACCAGGCAATAAATAGAAAAACGCTGACACCGTTTTGCTGGAAATTTATCTCGCAATCGAACTGCAAAAAATTTTTTTGAACAAAATGAAACGCCTTGTTCTTAAGTCGCCCCGAGTGAAGCCCTTCGGTTTTACTTGAAAAATTTGCAACTATTATTGGCTTGTGTTTATCGTAAAATCAAATACAACAATGTATAGCTTTCTAACGATATCTATTTTATTTTTGTGGTATAAATTCTGACGAATTGAGAGCGCTTTACCGAAAGGACCTTGCAAACCTTAATGATAACCTTAAAGTTAGAGAAATGTTTTCTTTAAAAATAATTTTGGAATAAGCTAACTCGTTTTCGAAATAAATTGGATTAAATGTAAATTCGCGGCCATTTTGAAACGTAATTGTTGTCATAGCAACAGATGACGACGTAGTCTAAGAATGCAAGAAAATGTATAAAGGAAAGTTTAAAATATTTTTCTTTTTACTTCAATGTGTATCGGCTAGGATTATTGACAATGTGCGTGGTGAACTTAATAAGCGACAGTGGATTATATTTGATGGCGACGTGGATCCAGAGTGGGTGGAAAACCTGAACAGTGTATTGGACGATAACAAACTCTTGACTCTGCCTAATGGTGAACGACTTGGTATCCCACGAAATGTAAGTTTTGCCTAGCTAGTCTCTTGCGTATATATGAAATGTGTAGTCTTCATCTTGAATGCACGCGTAAATGTACAATCTCTATACTTCGATGGTATACGTACCAAAAGGTAGCGAAACTGTGCACAAGAGGTGGAAAGAGTATCGGAATCGGGGACACAAAAAAATGTGTAGGTTTGACTCTTAAATGTTGCTTTTAACTCTACATGTTGCATTATTCCTTATTCTTACACATTAATGAGCTTAAAGGGGATTGGCAATAAAAACTTAAGTTTGTCTAATTTGAAAGAACACGTGAAATCGTAATAGAAGATCTTTTACAACTTTTTCGTATCTTTTTCGTTTGCAAGATATTTTAATTTGCGTAATATGTAAATGAATGAGCTCTGACGTCAGGAGTGGGGTACAGTATTTTCATACAGAGCAAACCCACTTACATATCTATGATTGCTCAACATGAAATGTTAAGCGTCGCAGGGAGTTTTTATGTGCACAGTTTCAAATGGTTTCGCTGAACTAACTTAGAGATATAACTGGTTTTGCTACATGTGTAAATATTTGACCCTACTCCTGATGTCAGAGACGTCTCATCTCATTTACATATCAAACAAATTGAAATATCTTGAAACCGAAGAAAGATACGAAAAAGTTGTAAAAGATCTTATGTTACAAATTTATGAGTTTTTTTCAAATTAGACAAACTTCATTTTTACTGCCAATGCCCTTTAATCGTACTTTATTTTAATTTGTTGTGATGGAGAGATTATTCATTAAATTAAAGGTGAAATGCTACGTAACATGTTTTCTTCATCATATTAAACTATACGATAGCGTAAACCCACTGACTCCAAGACTTCAAGCTAACCAAGTGCTATTCAATAGCCGACTCTCCTGTGAAGGATTTTTAAAATCTTTGATAGATTTTCTTATTCCGTGGCTGAAATAGTGATTGCCATGCATGGCTAGAACAGAAGAATCTTCCATTTTATACGGTGTTAATACTAAGGAATAAACGCGTTATTACTACGAATTATCGCTTCTAATAGGCTTGGACTGGCTAGTGTACCCTTTTGCCTTGGAACAATGGGAAGCTATTGTTCTACAATACCCAGTCCAGTCCAGGAAGCCCTCTATTACAATTTGTCGCCATGCAAGCATTCATGGGTTTAAACAATTTTTTCTCCTATTTACCCAATCATATTCAAGTAATTTTGCCCTGTATATTATTAGGGTGGAAAAAGCATGTGGTCTTTATTGCTTGTTTCTGATTTCGTTAATTTCTTTCTTAAACAAATCTCGTTTTAAACATTAACTTTGTTTTCAGGTGCGCATTATGTTTGAAGTTCAAGACCTTCGCTTTGCGACCTTAGCTACTGTTAGTCGTTGTGGCATGGTGTGGTTCAGTGAACACGTTGTATCTACAGAAATGATTTTCAATAACTTCCTGACAGAACTTAAAACCAAACCTATTGAGGAGGTAGAGGATGAATCAGGTTTTCAAAGACAAAGCAGGAAAGGTGAAGAAATCTTGTCTCCAACAATGCAGGTAATTATACTGCCTTTCAGACAGCAGCAACAACAGCAACAACAACAGGCAAGAACAACAGCAATAACAGCAGCAACAACAGCATCAGCAAGAACGGCAGCAACGACAACAAGAGCAACAGCAATAACAACAGAAGCAACAGCGGCAGCAACAGCAGCAGCAACAGCTGCAACAAGAACAGCAGCAGCACCATTAGAAAGAGCAGCAACAACGCCAGCAGCAACACTACAAAAGTAGTAGCAACATCAACAAGAGCAATAGCAGCAGCAACAACAACAACAATAATAATAACAATAATAACAGCAGCAACAACAACAACAACAACAGCAACAACAACAACAACAACAACAACAACAACAACAATAGTAAAACAACAGCACCGCCGCCACCACCACCAACCATCAACAACGGCAACAGCATTCAAGTTGCAAATGTATGTTGCATCTTTTCAGGTCCAATGTGACGCTGTTGGCATTGTTTCCGAGTACTTCACATCAGGTGGACTAGTAATGAGATCTTTAGAGTTCGCTATGAAACAGGAACACATCATGGATTTCACTCGACTAAGAGCTTTGGGGTCTTTGTTCTCCATGTTTAAACAAGCTGTGCGTAACGTAATAACATACAACCAACAGCATCCTGATTTTCCAATGGAGGTATTGTGCGATAGAGTGAATTAAGTTATTGCTAATTTGTTAGTATTGTTTACCTGCGCCGTTGCCGGAATTGTAAAGGAAAGGTTAGTGTAGGACTTTTGGCTGAGGGTGCTGTAGTAACTTACAACTGAAAATTAACTGACACCGAGCGAGTTGCCCAATAAGTTACTTGTAACACACGCACGGTTCACTTCAACTCGTTCCCTGGTATAAGTACCACAAACAACCTCGGTCTGTCAGAATTAGAAGGTTGTGGGTGTAGTCTTCTTTACAGAGTTCAGAGTTTTCTGAGTATTCACATCTAACTCCACCTTGTACAGCAGGAACTAACAAAACTTTGCAAACTTGAAGATAAATGTCCTGATCTACTGAGAAAATGCATTTCTTTTTCTTGTGTTTAGAGAGACCAGCTGGAGAGGTACCTGCCTCGTCATTTAGTTTATAGTTTGCTGTGGTCATTTTCTGGCGATTCGAAAATTGAAGTACAGAGAAGAACTTGGTAAAATGGTTCAAAAGATTACCACAATTCCATTGCCAAACACCTCAGTCTTACCGCTCATTGATTACGAGGTATACATGCGATTCAAAGTCTTTATGTGTTGTAAATGAAGGCTTATTTCCAACGTAGGGTCCAGGGCCCAGTTGCATAGACGTTATAACGCCCCATGCAATAACATTCGTAGGGCCTGTTTTTTGAATTCCCCAAAAGTTCCCAAAATTTCCCCCCAAAAAGTTCCTTAAACAGTTTTTGTCGGCAACAAGGTGAAGGGTGTACATATTACCAATCTGGTTTAAAGTAAAAACCGGTCAAGTTTCTATTATAAACTAAAGTTACCACAACACTTGTGAATATCGTTTAAAATACTATTAAAAGAGCTATATGGGGTCACCACATACTGTAAAGTGGGTATGTCCTCGAAATTAGACGTGTAGAAAAATGGGGTTGCCACCTAATGTGGATATCTCCCCGAGATAACATAAATGTAAATATAGAAATATGAGGTCACCACTTACTGTAATGTGGGTATCTTCCCGAAAGTAAAGATTACAGAGAAAATGGTGCCACCACTTTATGTGGGTATCTCCCTGAGGTTAATTAGGTGCCAATATAAAACAAAAAAGTATCATATTTTGTTGATAAGCGATTAACCTGAATTAAGTTGCTGTTGTTAGGACGTAATATCGCTCTTTTAACCTCGATTGATCTTATACGACTAAAATTGCATAGGAAGAATTGGTTTAGTTTACATGCAAAAAGATTGTAACCTTGATTCAAATCTCTTACAGCCAAGGAAAGAACCGTGATACGAGTTAGCCTGGCTCATGTGAACAGCTCCCAAAATACATTACGACACCACTCAATAGTTATTTTGTTGTTTGACAACGTTATATTTTATCTGCCAAAAGGGCACTCCTTTTCCCATGCAGTGAACGGTTACCTTCATCCCATAAATTACGCTTTTGTTCTAGAAAAAGAACCATTTCCTTAAAGGGCGAAAAGGGCACTTTCGTGCCTGGAAAAAGAACACTTTTTCTCATTTTCTAATAGTGAGGGTGCACCCCCCATCATTACCCGTGCTGCTGCTCTTCTTAAATTCTAGTTCAACTAAAGTGAACCAATGTTCCCTGTGAGGACCGTGCTCTATTTTATAAATCATGTATTAGGTCCATCGTAGATTATGCCGCGCCAGTATAACGACAACAAAACAACAACAAAATTTTATTAAATTAATTAGATTTATACAAGATATGAATGTCCCGCAGGTAGCTATTGCTAATCTAGGCGGGCACATTCCAATATTTACAAAAAAAGTAGATTTATAAAACTAGTGAGGAAAAGTATAGATTTAATTAGTATGATTATTTGATGCAAGAATAAGGAAGAAAAAGGAAATGTAATAATATAAGCATTGAAGATGATACTTTTGACATTTATAATATTAACATATAGTTATATAACTCTTTACTTATACAATTTGATCTTTAAGATTATTGTTGATATATCAATGTATGAATCTTCTTGTTTAAGAACATCTAAGAACATCCATAAGTATTTTGTGAATTGTTTTCTTAAATTTAATTTTTTCTCTCTAAGATAACCTGGTATCTCATTCCATAGTTTTACGCCAACTCTTGAAAAGGCTCTTTTGTGTATTTCAAGTCTCGATTTTTCACAATAAAAATTGCTTGATGTAGCAGATCGAGTGTTATAGGCATGAATGCTAGTGATTTTTTGGAATAAGTTCAAAATATTTACCGGTGCTGATTTGCTGTTTACCACATACATTAGATTAGATACCGATTGATAGTATAAGAAATTTAATGGCATAATACCTGTGTCAATAAAAAGGGGAATTGCATGTTCTTGTCTATCAGTAAAAAAAAATAAGACGATGAACTCGCTTTTGAAGAATTAATATCTTTTTCAAATATGATTTGATTTGAATTGTATTACATTGTTCTTTACCAAAATACGTTCTTGTCGACCTCGATCGCATTCAGAAGAGAGCATTATCAATAATATCACCGGAGATGCATGGAACTTCCTTCATCTTGATGATCTTGTAACCCGTCACGACAAGTTATGTTCGAAACTGTTCGAAAACATTCTTAATGATCCGAACCATTAACTTCATGGTCTTTTACCAGAACTTTGCGAACAATCCTGATATCATTTACGACAACCGATTTGGCGTACTAATCGGTGCAGAAACACTTTTATAGTACAGAGTTACCTAAGGAAGAACATCGAACAATTTTAAATCATTATAGCTTAAATTCTTAGCTGTTAATCTTTTTCTATTAATATATAAACAGAAGTTGCAATTTATATTATGTAAATAACTAGTCTTACGCAGTTCAGCCACTGCTGCAATGTAAAGCTAGCTCTAGAAATCATTAAAAAAAAATGTCATCACCATCGCTCCTATCTATATCACACTTTGGTTTTCTTCATTTAGTAATGTCAATTTCACCTACTGTTTTTTGCAGGTGTCCATCCAAGGAGAATGGGTTCCATGGCAATCAAAGGTTCCAAACATTGAAGTGGAAACTCACAAAGTGGCAGCTCCAGATGTTGTTATTCCTACCGTAGATACAGTACGCCATGAAGTACTGCTGTACACATGGCTCGCTGAACACAAACCTCTTGTTCTCTGTGGACCACCAGGAAGTGGGAAAACTATGACCTTATTCTGTTCTCTACGTTCCTTACCTGACATGGAGGTACATGTATGACAATAGTAGAAACAAAATATACTCACTTTATGCGTCACTGGTTATATATGTTATTGCGAATTCCCTGTTTTATTTGTACAATGTACATATATCACATTTTTTACACAGCGTAAAATTATTCTGATTGTGATCTGTATCGATCAATCGCGTTCGAGATCCGGATTCTGATCGCGATGTGCTCCACCGTGTTTGTCCGTTTAATGGAAAACGAAATATCATTGTGAGCGCAACCAAGAAGACGAGTGTTTTTTATCTTAAATAAAAGTAATAAAAGTCAAAAAAAATTCGTAAATACAAAATGAACATGTATAGCAATGTCAAAATTTTCTATATTTTTATATTATATTTAACAAGAACAACAACCATTTATTTGTACCCAAATAAAGTAATTTATATTACAGTAGTGTCGTCACACATCCCTAGCCTACCACACATACACATAAACACTTGACTATACAGGTAACAGAGAAAACAACTATTGAACAGTCAGAAAACATAGCAGAGCAGAATACACTTTGAATTAAAGTTATAGTTTTTTTTAAGGAAGAAAAGGACTTAGTATGAATTAATGAAGCGTAATTTAATCTTTTTTTTAATTGAAAAGCTGAAAGGTTTTTATCAGTTTCATCGAGGGAGTTCCGTATTTTAGCTCCCTGAAATATAATATTAAATATTCAAACTAGAGGGCACACAGAGACTGCATACCTCCGCCAGCGAGTTATTGGGGAGGTTAAGCCCGACTTCCGATGCGAATACCAATACCGATAGTCTACACTTCCGCTTCCGATTCGTTGTCATATTCGAAATCCGATAAGCTTGCTAATTCGAATGCGAATACTGAAACTGTGAAAGATGGTGGGTAATATAAACCTTGAAGACGTCTTACTTCTGCAAGTATATGACGAGGAAGAGCTTCTTCTCGCGCTAGAGTTAAGAAAATTAGAGCGACCAGATCCCATATTCGGTGTACATCATCCCATCTAACTGACTTCCCAAATTTGGTCTACTTCGGAAGTGTTGACTACCGAAATCCCATACGCCGTCGTTAAATGATCTACTGCACATGATCAGAACCGTATTCATTGTTGGTACTCGCATCGGAAGTCGAAGTTAACCTCGTTATTATAGGGGGTGTTTGTAACTTACCTGAGCTCATCAGGTCTACAACATGTATCTATGCTATAAACAATGGAACTGTCCGGTGTTTTGGTAATTCAGCTAGTTGTGAACTTTGATTATTTGCATAATATAAGGATAATGAGCGCAACCAAGCAATTTTTTTCACTCCGTTTTATATATACTGGTTAGCTCTATAAAATTCTCATTTAATATTCAACCAAAATCAACTGAAATTTAATGGGTTGGTATCACACTATGTCCTACCCTTCCACAAAGCTACATAGAAATGGTTCAATATCGTTTGAGATATCCTGGTAGCGGGAAACCAAGAAACAGACAAACAAACAAACAAACAAACAAACAAACAAACAAACAAACAAACAAACAAACAAACAAACAAACGGAAGTAAAAACATAACCTTTTGGCGGCGATAATATTAAATATTGCGATAATAATATTAATATAATTATAATATTAATATTATATTAAAATTAATATAAAATTATAATAATTAATATAATCATAATATTAATTATAATATTTGTTATTAATATAGTGCGTTAATAATATTAAATTGGCAATTTAACGATTGTAAATGAGTTAATGGATATGGAAGGGTGAGTGGGACATGAGTGCAATCATTAGTATGACCGGTCCTCGCCCTAACTTTAAGTCACTTTATTTTACACTTCTTTGTAGGTCGTTGGTTTGAATTTCTCCAGTGCTACAACACCTGAACTTTTATTAAAAACCTTCGATCATTACTGCGAATACAGAAGGACCCCAAATGGAGTAGTAATGGCACCAGTGCAGCTGGGAAAATGGCTGGTACTTTTCTGTGACGAAATAAATCTTCCAGATATGGACAATTATGGTACGTTATGTCATGTTTTTACTCCTTTGACTATTTTTTTCTTACAACGAAACTTCATTAGGTGTTGAGCGCTAAACGTAAAGATTTTTCCTTTATTTTATTAAACTAGACGATAGTGTAAACCTGATAAAATTTCTACGGAAAATTACGTATTTTGGTGTTTTTGTAAGTGGAATCTTCTCAAATCTAATTTTTTCTTATCTTCTTTTAAATATTTTTCTTATTGTAAAAGCACTTATGACTTAGCGTATCTTGTTTAACATTTGACATTAAAATCGGAAAAGGAGCAATTATTTTTATCTGTAAAACGTACTAATCCTCGGTGTTGAAATATTAACATGTAAAGGCTGAGTGCAAAAACGTTTGCACTTTAGATTTCGAAATGAAAAACTGTTTTTGTTATTTTAAATTAAGTTAATTTGAAATGCCATATATAATATTGTTTGAGTGGTTTTTAATCAATTCAATGTTCTTTGTAAACATGAGAAGAAAGAACTGCAAAATATAACCGTAATATTTTGATGACACTTTGACGCCTTCTTCAGTGTCTAGATGTAACATTGTCGGTTGGCTTGCAAACGTGGGGGGTCAAAACCTGGATGCGAATCAGGGGATACTTACAAAAATTCATGTAAAACTGGGCAAGGGGTTATTGCGTTTATGTATTTCTAGCAAAAAACTCACCGAAAGTATGAATAGTAGCGGAAGTAAAATGTGCAAAAATGCAAAATCGTGACACCCCCCCCCCCCCCCCCCCAAAAAAAGAAAAGAAAAGGAGCCGAAACCTAGACTCGGCCCTACCACAGTAGCCCGAGTAATAACTTAAAACTGCGCATGTGTGCCCAGTAACGTTAAAACTGCAAAGTTCAGGTGACTTAATGGATAATGTCAAATGTAATTAATTTCCTAGACGGAGTGAGGCCGTGAGGCATGTAAATGTTTTGTTCCCTTCGCTTTTGGAGTTGGACAAAAAGTTGAACAGCTTTGCTTTTTCATCAAGGTGTTTTTGCACGTTGTTTGTAGATTTCGAAACTGACTGACTGACTTGTTGTTTATTTAACAGTGATGTGACTGACAACTCCTTGATCGTAAATATATTCACCTGTGTGAAGTATGCACCACATTCACCCTCCAATGCAAGGGTGAATATGGTGCATACTTCACACAGGTGAACGTGACCCCGGTAGCCCGAGTGAACGCCTGACGCAAGCGTCTTGTTTTGTTAGACAACGTCAGTGATATTCTTGATTTTCAAAAATATAAGCACTTTATATATATATATATAATAAGCACTTTAAAGGAAAGTTGTGTTTGTATTTTAGGCACTCAAAGGGTTATTTCCTTCCTGAGACAAATGGTGGAACACAATGGCTTCTATCGATCAGTAGACCAATCTTGGGTGAAGTTAGAAAGAATTCAGTTTGTTGGAGCATGTAATCCTCCTACGGACCCTGGCAGAAAACCACTTTCTCACAGGTAAAGTTTTTTGAAAGTTTTGCAATGTGAAACCTTGTATATGACGTCTACCAGAATAAAAACAAACATTAATTGCACATACAACTTTTTTGTGTAGTGATTTTTCGCAAAAATCTTTTTGATAAAACATGTGCTTCATGTGTCTTTTTTTCTTCTTTTTTCTCCAAACAAACACTCGTCGATTGATTTGTCTCGTAATTCTTCTCATTTCATTTAAAATACGCAGTTTCGTTTTAGAACTTTAAAATAATCTTGGAGAATGCAGGATCGATGTATAGTCTAGCCAAAATGTACCATTCCTTACCTGAAGCGGCTAATATTCGACTGTTGGACTTAATTAAGGGATTTTTTATATGTAATTTTTTTGAATTCCTAGATTCTTACGTCACGTTCCTGTTGTTTATGTCGACTATCCTGGTAGAACATCTCTTAGTCAAATCTATGGCACGTTCAACCGAGCTATGTTAAGATTGGTACCTTCTTTAAGAAGCTCTGCTCAGCAGTTGACCGATGCCATGGTTGAGTTCTATACAATGTCACAGGTAATCGTTCATACTTTTAGAATCTATATTATAACTTCGAGCAACGCTGTAGGCCCAGCTTAAAGTGCCTGTGACACAAAAAATAAATTCTATTTGAACGACACACTTAAAATGACAAAGTAATATCTTTGCAGGTTTTTGTTTCCTCGATTCGTTGTTGAGGTGTTTCAGGTTGTTTTATATTCAAATTAAACATCTTGACGTCACATGTGCATAGTGAGCCATCGGCGAAGGTTATATATTAAACATATTCACTATATAGAAAATCTACATATTTGGTGTTGTGGTAGAAACACACGCACATGCTTCTTTCGAATTAGGTTTCTCCGATAAGTGATTATGCAGGAGTATATCACAACATGCAACATTCACATATCAAACAAACTGAAATATCTCAACTACGAAGCAAGGAAACCAAAAACTGCATAAGATGTTACTTCTTAAAGTAAAGTAAAGTAAAGTAGAAAGTAGAAAGTAAAGTAGAAAGTAGAAAGTAGAAAGTAAAGTAAAGTAGAAAGTAAAGTAGAAAGTAAAGTAAAGTAGAAAGTAAAGTAGAAAGTAAAGTGAAAAGTAAAGTAAAAAGTAAAGTAAAAAGTAAAGTAAAAAGTAAAGTAAAAAGTAAAGTAAAAAGTAAAGTAAAAAGTAAAGTAAAAAGTAAAGTAGAAAGTAAGTAGAAAGTAAAGTAAAAAGTAAAGTAAAAAGTAAAGTAAAAAGTAAAGTAAAGTAAAGTAAATCTTAAAGTGCCTATGCAACGAAATTTCACCCCCATGCAGTTTTTTATTATTGCATTTGAAAGAACACTTAATATGACAGAGTAACATCTTTCGTAGAATTTTGTTTCCTTGCTTCATTCTTGAGATATTCAGGTTTGTTTGATATGCAAATGTAATACTTATGACATCACACTGCACATAGCCACTGGAAAGGGAGAGGGCTGTGAAAGTGGGCGTGACTGAGATTTATGTTATTGTTCGCCAAATTCAAGATCACGTGACGTTGAACCTGCATGATTGACCAACAAAAAGCAAGATTTTACATTAGAGCAGCGAGGCGCGTACCTACAAGTGCTACAACGAAAGTTCTTCCGTGATGGTTTCGATATAAATTCCACTTCATTTGGACATTATATACATAGATGGTCCCTCATGAAAACTCCCTTTGCAAAGAATATTTAATAAAGTGCAGTAAATTCGAATAAACGATCAATGGTCGGACCGAACACAGTGAGAGCCAAGGTAAAATAATGATACAATACTGTTTTGCCAACAGTACAACTAAAACTAAAATTCGCTTTTGTCTTAATATGAATGGTTGTGCTAAATTATATGTCGTAAGTTGAGTTGCCTTCATTGAATATTAAATGCACTAAATGTCTGGTGTATTGCGTTTCATAAACAACGGTGAGGACTGGCAATTGTCGTATGCGTATCAGTTTACGTACACGTATAATTAAAGAATAACTAAAGTATTAAGAAACATTGCCATCTGACAACAAAAGTGCAAAACTCCAGCTGCAGCTTATAGATAGAACGTTGAACGCCATTCTATTAAATAAGCTTGTGAAACAAACAATTAATGAACTTTTCATAACAATTCTAGACTCGAGTTTGTCGTGTGAAATGTTCAGTCCAAGCCCAACAGTGTCGAATAAAGCTAATTATAACTGAACAGATCTAATCTAAAACAGACTTAAATCTTGTGCAACAGCGGTTGCTACACTCGTGCCAATTTTTCTCTTTCTTTTTAATCGCACGAGAAACTGTTAATTAACAATTATTGTGACATCGCCTATCGGTGAATAATAACCGAGACGAAGTCGAGGTTATTATTCACCGATATTCACTGAGCCTGAGGCGAATAATTATTTTAGTATAAATACACATTTTCGTACTTTAGGAACAACATTTTCTTTAAAATTGTTAATTTCCTCGTCTGTCGCATTGACAAATTGGCTTGCGGGTCATTTTGAGTAAACGCTGTAGATGATTATCGATAATTACTCCGAAGTAGCTCGACCAATCAGCGCGCGCGATTTTCTATAATCACCTGTGTATTTATACTAATGTTTATTATTATAAAATAACATTTTGAAAACAAGCGCGGCGATTGGTTGAAAGCCATGTTTCTATAACTTTTTATACAATACCCTGGTTGCTATGCGTGTTTTCATTGGTTGTTGGCTATGATCTATTAGAGGACAGACACGTGGTCACGGCAGCTGACTTACTTTTTTCCTTCTTCATGCCCCAAAACCCAGCAAGAGTTTTGGCAAAAACCTTTTAAATTTTTATTGTATAAAACAAAAAGATTCCATTTTTTTGTTGTCTGTTCAGTTATAGATGCACAGAAGACGTCACAACGTGGTAAGAACATCAGTGACCCACTCGACTGCGTCTCGTGGGCCACTTTTTTGTTCTTACCACGTTGTGACGTCATCTGTACATCTATAACTGAACAGACAACGGCAAAATGGAATCTATTTATTAAACGGAAACACGGCAAGGTCCACGCCATTCAATACGCCATCATTACGGTGTATTATACGCCATTATGAAGAGTAAGGAGAATTTACGCTTTGATGCAGTGATTATTTTTACGTTCTATACCTATTTTCGACAGGTTATTTTATAAAGGAAATAGAAAACATTTTTTCCGTTTTCCCATAGAGTTATAGAAACACTTGTGGAAGTTTGGGAGAACTCGAAATAGCGTGGAAACACTCGCCCTGCGGGCTCGTGTTCCCACTACAATTTCTCGTTCTCCCAAACTTCCACTCGTGTTTCTATAACTCTATGGAAACACGGAAAATGTTTTCTATTTCTTAAATAACATACAGGAATATGTTGAGACATGTACTTACAATTTAGGAATGGACGTTAATTCGAGCAAAGCATGTTTTTTAGACATTTTAAACTATATCGACGTCTTTTTTTTGAAGGAGCGATTCACTCAAGACATGCAGCCTCATTACATTTACAGTCCTCGTGAAATGACTCGTTGGGTTCGTGGAATTGTTGAAGCTTTACGTCCTCTGGAAACTTTGTCAGTGGAAGGATTAGTGCGCCTTTGGGCTCACGAAGCGCTGCGTCTTTTCCAAGACAGGTGATTTCTTAAACATCTTATTTAATAAAAAATAAAACGCATTCTCCGTCATGGGTGTTTAATTTTAGAGGCGAATATAATGATTTCTGTTTTTTGATTGGTTCACTGAGCAGTGAATCTGAGACAGTTGTCACCGCCTTGGCGGAGATTATCACATCAATAGAAATTGTTCGTGAAAACGTTTTTGGAGCTGAGGTTGAAAACTGTTCGTCTAGTGTGGAGAAAATATTGAACACAAATAGAAAATTGTACACACAGGTTAAACCAGATAAAGTTTTTCAGCATTTGTTTGAGTGTATGTACCAAGTTCGGTTCCAAAGTAAAATGTTGTTTTGAAATTATTTATTCTGTGAAGACTGTTGCTTACCGACATTGTTTGCGAATAAACAGGATCGTGCACTGTAATGATGAAAACATTTGTTAAAAATTTCTCTTTCAATTTCCTACTTTTTTACCAAGCAATTAGTAATTTTTATACTAAAACAATTAGTCACTCAGTCTCGGTAATTATCGGTGGAAGCATTTTTTTTATTCCGACATTTTTCACTGAACAACTCTTTTCTTCTCAAACAATGCGTGATGCCATTATATTGTCCGCGAGTGTTGTTTACTTTCTCAGACACACGCGCAATTATCGCGCAATATTTGCTTTATTTCTTTCGAGGAACTGGATAATGTATATAACTGGATAATATAATGGAAATATATTCTAAGACTATGCCTCACTTTTACAGTTTAAAACTTTACAGTGCACACTAGTGACTATAAATTATAAAATATTCGCTCCCGAATAAGCGCCGCAATTATTGACAAAATGCGGCGCTTAATTGAAGCACTATTGGACTATTGAGCCAAACTAAAACCTCTTTACTTCCTGTCGTGATGTAATTTTGTATTATTTTTTGTGCATCATCTCTCCAGAACTTTTGAAATGTGTGGCTATGTTGTGAAGGCCAAGAACGTACAGATTTTAAGTTGTATTTTTTAAAGAGCGCCTTATTCGGGAATAAGCGCTGCACCTGAAATGCTAAAAATTTAAAGAGCATCGCGGTGCTTAATCAGTAAATACGATTAAGTATAAAAAAACATTTTTTTGTTTTTTTGGCGGTTGGCCACACCCCAAAACCTATGTCTCGCTTCTAAACACTCCAGTTTGGGTTGGGAACCCTTGCACCAGTGATAAGTGCACTCGGGTGTACATATCACTGTGACACTGGCAGTCAAATAATTCTCTTTAGCTCCTTTCTTATTAATTTATTGTTGGCAATGTGTGTCTGAGTTTTATTTTACAAGAATTTCCCCAAGTGAAATCAACCGGGTGTGACGTTTTAAAGTGCATATAAACCCAAATTTTTTATCATCTGAATACGTTCTCATAAAGCAAAGAGTTGTTTAGTGAAATATTTTTTTTGATTGGAGCTATTATTCTTCAATGTTTTTTTGGCGATTCGCATTTCTAGTATGGTAATGAGATGACGTCTCTGTAGGCATTTGGCTTTCTTTCTCTTTTTGGCAAGATAAACTCCTGAGAATTTTTGTGGAAAAACTCGTACAATATGGAACATGTTGTTCAAGCACATCATTAATGGAAGAATTGGGTCATGTTACTCCTGCAAATAAATATAGTATAGATAATGATGACTTCTTGGCCGTCATTCATTACCATTTTGAAAACAAAAATCTCTATTAAAGCAATAAAGGTTGCTCCAATCTAAAAAATATTTCGTTGTTCAACTATTTGCCAAAAGTAGAACGTATTTAGATGATAAAAAAATTGGGGTTATATTCACTTTAAAAGTTATCAAGTCTCAGAAATACGGCTTTTTAAAGTTGCTAATTTGTCAAATTTGAAAACTTTACAAGGTTGGTTACTGATGAAGAGCGCAAATGGACTGAAGAAAACATTAATTTTGTTGCCAAGAAGCATTTCCCAAGCATTGACCATGAAACAGCATTGAAGAGACCCATCTTGTATAGCAACTGGCTGACTAAGGACTACACTCCTGTAGAACAAGAGCAGTTACGAGACTTTGTTAAAGCACGACTGAAGGTATAAATATAGTAAGGTTTGAGTACTGTCGAAATTATTGAACGTAGTTTCTAACGTTTCAGAGCGAAGGCGGTAACGCTATATTTCGATTTGTATTTCAACACTGCCTACGCAGCACACTATTTTTATTTCACTGTTTGGCATAATATATAGACTAGAAGGGTCTTGGGACTAAACGTTGAAGGAAAATTGAAGGCCGCCATTCAGGGGCGGAAAAAGTATCGAACCACAGGATTATTGGTCTCAGAAAATGTTTGAGTGTCCAAAAAACTTTTAAAGTGCTCCTTGCCAGAACGAGAAAAGGAGAGATGACCTCAGCGTGGACAAGTTGTTTTCAAGTTGTTTTGGTATTTTTCTCTTGTAATCTGTGTGTGTAAAACCACTAGTGGGTTAGGTTTTCCGTTATCGTATAAGCTAGGTGGTAACTCTCGCTTATTGATTGGAGTTAAGGAGTTTGTTGTGGTTAGATCACCGCGAAAGTCCCTTTTGCGATGCAATATGTATAAAACAAAGATCAAGATTATAAATAAATGTAATTATGAATATTTGTTTGTCAATGTATTGAATAAGATGGAGACAGTATCAAATGAAGAAAAAATATCATAGGTGTAGTAATGAGATTTTGTTCTTGGTGGGTGGATGCCTCCTCCGCAGGCCCTCGTTGCATCGTGGACAGGTCACACGCGTCTTTTTTAGGGCCTGCAAGATCCTGTAAAAAATTTGGCAAAACTTGGCACGGAATAAATTTGCATAACTAACTACCATTGTTATTAGCCATGGCTATATCCGAAGATTTTGAAGGACATTGAAGACTTATGACATACGAATCCTAACTCTAAAATGAAGGAATTGTTGAAAAAGCCAATTACGGTTGAACTTTCGGCCGGAATAATCAACGAAAATGCACTTTAGTCTACCCGGAGTCTCTTGGGTTTTTTCTTTTTTGGTTTCCACAACAACTGAAACTTGAATTACGCTACACTATAGCGTACGATTTAACAAAATTAAATCTCATTAACTCTTGGTCAGCTGACAGTCTTCGATAGCTAAATAAAAAAATTAAAAAAAACCCAAGAAAAACCTGTACTCTCCTGTCCGTCGAATTTGCTTTTGTTCGGCAGGTATTTTTTCCCTTCAATTCATTTTTGTCGCTAAAAATACTATTGGCAAAAGGTCGGTAACTCTAAAACATACTGGTTTCTTCATTGTCATCTGTAAGAAAGTTTAGACCGAAATTCCTGGTGGGTCACAGAGTTAAAGGAACTCGGACGTACGTTTGTCGAACAGCGGCCGGAAACCATTTTGTTTACATACCTCTCAAAACTGTGGCCTCCAGGGCCTCGTCTCTCTGTGCATAATGGTCGGTCACCATTTTGTTTACATGGTATTGCGGGCCCTCTCAAAAGTGTGACCTGTCCATGATGCAATGAGGGCCTGCGGAGGAGGCAGGGTGGATAATCCCATGAGTGGACTAGACCGAATCCAATATTACACCGGCTAGAAAAGCTCACTGGTATTGTGTGAGCAGGGTGTAACGCTTTTGAAATTGAAACTCAGACCCAGATCTTCTCGTGTGGTGGAATTTGTGAATGATTTCATAGCGAGTAGACGGATGGACACCGGAAAACTAAAAATCGTTGTAAGCACCGAAGGCTAAATTTTGTAACATTGTTTTTAAGGTGTTCTACGAAGAAGAGCTGGATGTACCTCTTGTGTTGTTTAACGAAGTTCTTGACCATGTTTTAAGAATTGACAGAATATTTAAACAACCGCAAGTAAGAATGCCGAGTTTTAAAATTGAGTTTAATGTTCATGATTGTTTGTGTGTATTTATGGTTGAACCTTCTCGCAGTTCAGTTTACTCAACTAAAGGTTCGCTCGTTTGTTTGTTTGTTTGTTTGTTTGTTTGTTTGTTTGTTTGTTTGTTTGTTTGTTTGTTTGTTTGTTTGTTTGTTTGTTTGTTTGTTTGTTTGTTTGTTTGTTTGTTTGTTTGTTTGTTTGTTTGTTGGTTTGTTGGTTTGTTGGTTTGTTGGTTTGTTGGTTTGTTTGTTTGTTTGTTTGTTTGTTTGTTGGTTTGATGGTTCGTTTGTTCGTTCCTTTGTACGTTCGTTACATTTTCAAGATTCATTATGAAGTCATTTTGGTTGAGTAAATCGAGGGAAAAGTTTTTGATAGGTCAAAAATAGGTCGATGCTGTATCCGATTTACAACATACTAATTAAGGCCCATTTCTTTTGTCCTTTTTTTCAAGAATCATTTACAACTATTTTAATACCTCTTTTCTACGTGATCCTTACTACAGTCAACCGATAGAATATGTCAGAAATCTCTCTACAAAAAAAGATGAAATTAAATTATTAGATCTTGATCTATTTTACAGTGTACTGTGTATCCTACTGAACTTGATTTTTTTTTGCTTTTTACTCTGTAGGGTCATTTGTTATTGATTGGTGTAAGTGGTGCGGGAAAAACAACTCTGTCGCGTTTCGTAGCCTGGATGAATGGTCTTAGCGTTTTTCAGATCAAGGTGCGTCTTAAGTCTATATAGTACTTATAGTACTGCGTTATTTTTTGGCTCTTTAACCCTTTTCCTACTAGAGTGCTTCCCTTCACGAGTAAAATCGTCTGGCATTAGCCAGAGTAAAATACTAAAGGCCACCACAGTAGGGAAAGGGATAAAATTGTTCTCGCTGTCGCTATCGTCGTCGCAATTTTTTGTCTCGTAAACGGTCGTTGCGAACTCAACGATCTGGGTTCCCTAAATGTACAACTTACATGTACACTTGCTTGGATCAAGAGTACAGACACTGATAACAACTGGGTTTACCTACCGGTTAGCTTATATGCTAACCCAACCCACTATAGCGTTAAGTAATATAGCAAACACGACAAGGAGTGTTTGATCTGATTTCAAACACCAAGAAGTGCGTGACTGTGGCTATAACTGCAGGCATCGATTATCTATGACACCTAACGCCAACGAAAATCTAAACCTAATCAGAAAACGAGGTTACCGTTTAGCTTCTATGCTAACGGTCAACGTATACCCCAACCTAATCCCCATGCAAGTAGCTCATTAACGTTAATTCTAACAATTCAATTGACTAAATCTTATTAAACCAAATCAAGATCTACAGGCAAGGAAAGAAATTTTGATAGTTCTACCACACGTGAAAAATAATAGGTTCGACCGTACCAGTGTTCGAACTCGCTGCTATCAAACTACAATCTTCGACAGTTACCACTATGCTACGCTAAGCTATCTGGGTCTGGTGATTTTCGCTAAAAACAATATTTAACATACCACTAAATCACTAGGTTAGGGTGCTGAGGACTCTTGGGCAACAAAAGATTGTTAGGTTGGCATTGACCGTTTATGCGAAAGAGATAAGCTTCGTCATCGTGGGTGTTGGTGTTATTGTTGTTGTTGTTGTTGGTGGTGGTGGTGGTGGTGATGGTGGTGTTAGAAATTTACCTTAGTAACCGACCCGTCGATTATTATAAAGTAACGACCTCTTAGCTAGTCAAAACGTCTATAAGCCAATCAACGCACCATTTAAGCAGAGGTAACACGTGCTGTATAACAATTTCCTTTATTTCAACAGATCCATCGAAAGTATACTTACATGGACTTCGATGAAGATTTACGGAACGTTCTCCGACGATCAGGATGCAAGAATGAAAAGATTGTGTTCATTTTGGACGAATCTAACATGGTAGAATCGAGCTTCTTAGAGAGAATGAACACATTGCTGGCAAATGGAGAGGTGAGTCAGTTTCTTTATGTTGCTCGTGGGAATTTTAAGGTCATGAAATAACGCCATTGCTACAACTTGTTCACAGACCTGTGACAAGTCCGTTGCGAACACATCGTATTCACAAGATTTGAGTCACGTCCGTTTCTCCGAATGGATACCTGGCATGTTTAAGAGAGCGAGGAATTGGGAAAGAGTGCGAAGGGAGGAAACTGCGACGGAGAATATTTTTTCTACAATGCATGTTTTCGGCTTTTTTATGCTAATGTGGTTTGTGGCAAGGCTTTTAAACAGCTCGACAACACAGCCGTTCCCTATTTAATCCTAGCTTTTCCGTGTTTTCTAAGGTCAAGAAGGCAGCTTTGGCACTTAATATCACATTTATTTTATTTTTTGGAAATTTTGCTTCAAATTTCTTTCGGAAATTTTCACCTTTCATCTCTCTATTATAGGGGCATGGGTGGCACAAGCTGTTAGCGCGCTGCTTCTTATCCCTGAAGTTAAGCCCGATCGAATGGGGTTAGTACTCGAATGGGTGACCAACTTAACAGTATGTTAGTTTTCTCTTGGGGTTTTTACCGGGTTCTCTGGTTGCCCCTCCCCCTCCGCAGAACCATAGTAAATAGAACACATACATGGTTTGGAAACTCGTCCAAAGTGATTGTTCTATGTTTTTGTTCATGTTTATGGAAATTTTTTGTTCATGTTTATGGAAATTTCTTACCAATAATACTGATGACGTTCGTTTATGAATCATAAAAAGATAAGTCATATTTACGAATTTTGTTTGTTTAGGTTCCTGGCTTGTTTGAAGGAGACGAATATACCACGCTAATGACCCAGTGCAAAGAAGGATCGCAAAGAGACGGGCTAATGCTGGATTCTAGTGAAGAGATGTACAAGTGGTTTACTGAACAGGTTAGATCAGATTAGGGTATCTTACAAGTAATATTTGGTATTTCACTGGATTAAACTGGATATACTATAGGTAATTTTGGTGAAGGAAAATTTGGAGTGTAGAATATATATATATATATATATATATATATATATATATATATATATATATATATATATATATATATATATATATATATATATAAAAAGTGGTCAGAATACTGTACTAGCATCGCAGGGTCGCGGGTTCCATTTTCCAGCCAAAAGGTCTTGTTGCATTTTTCGCAACTGGTCCCAGTTTGGTCTTATAATTTATATATTCTACCCTAGAAATTTTCCTTCACCAAAATTACCTCTTAGATCTGATTAGTGTGCAAAAGCTATAGGTCGTTTTTTATCTTCCGTCACGACGTCGCAGTTTTCCGTTTTCTAAATGGCCAATCTTCGAAATTAATGAGGTCTCAAAAGTTTTATGTAATACATACAGTGTGTTGTTTTTCTCCTGATGTCCGTCTTAAACTGTTTATACCTTCGATATTGTTGCAATAGATATACCAGGCGGGAAACGTAATTTGAAAATGAAAATAAGTGCCCAGAAAATAACTCTTAGACAAGACATAACTTCAAAGATAAAATTTTAATTAGCTAACGTTTATACCTGTTTATACCTTCTTTTAGGTCATCCGCAATCTCCATGTTGTGTTCACGATGAATCCGTCGTCTGAAGGACTCAAGGACAGAGCTGCTACATCTCCAGCCTTGTTCAACAGGTAGAATACCTTAAAGGATAAAGGAAACTTTCATAAAGCACTTTTCAATGATACACCAACTCAAACAAACCGAGTTGACCGGAGCTTGGTTTGAACTCGTATACCGGGGGGGGGGGCGTGAATCAGGTTCGCCGTTGTATCAATTCAGCTGTGAAGTGCACTAGGCACCGTCTTCGTGTGATTTTTAAATGATTGGAAATTAGTTTAGGTTTTCATCAATATATTTAGGGGCTGTTTGCATGGGTGCTAGGACGGGACAAGTAAATAGGACGGGACGTTTTTCATTGCGGATTTATATGAGAATGTTTTGAGGCGGGACAATTGCAATCGGGACGTATCGCAACAAAGCTAGTCCTCTTTTGGTTGCTCCTATTCCCACTAACGGCTGCTTTCTCAACAATACGTTCCATTTCAATTTGAATGGCTAATCACGGTACCAAATTTGGGAAGTGATATATCAAACACAAGGAATGTTTCATCCGGATTTCCAAGCGCCAGAACGTTTATTGAAAACCGAGGCGAAGCCGTAGTTTTTGAACAAACTTCGGGGTATTTGAATATCCTGATGTAACTGAATCAAACAAATCAGTATTTAAAGGATTTCCGCATGTTTAAACAAATATGGGCCTCATGGGTGCCGTCATCTTGAACTTAACGTAAAATGGTGGCACTTATTGCCTCGAAACAATGAAACCATTGTCTTGAAATAATAGGAACGACCGATTTACGTCATGAAATTGAAGATGGCGACGTCCATGACACATGTTCCAACATGCCGGGATCCCTTTCAGAGAAAATGGAGGTGAAAGTTTGCTTAAGTTCTTCTTCCGATATCGGAACTACTGACACGGCACTGATTCCCTGTGTGTTTTCTTAATGAGTTATTAATGAGTTTGATAAAGGATAAAAGCGATAAAGGACTGGGGGCTAATCATTCTTCGACGCAGATCAACGTGGCCGTGTCGAGGCATTAAAGGCGCTCCAGGCAGCCGCAACACGACACAGTTCAGACCACGGATCATAGCTAAGATGTATAGGTGTTGATTTGAGGGAGAAAAACCGGAGTACCCGGCGAAAACCCCTCGAAGTACAGGAGACATTAACTAGAACTCTACTCACGTGAGTTCCAAGCTCGACAACGAGGTCATTCCCAAGCGGTCACCCATCCAAGTACTAACCCCGTCTAACCGGCTTAACTCTTGGTGAGGGGATGTGAATATTTCTAAGGTGTCTCGATAGAAATTGCTTATTCTGAGGGTTGTCATTTTGTTTATATAGGTGTGTGTTGAACTGGTTTGGTGATTGGTCCACCGGCGCTCTTTACCAAGTTGGCAAAGAATTTACAAGTAAAATTGACCTTGACAATTCATTGGTAGGTGATTTATTCCTGATTATCCTCTGAACAGAAATACAATATTTCGTCAATTAAGCGCCCGCGCACAAATAAACATCAACTTAATATGAAGGCTATTGTTAATTTTGTTATTCTGCAAAACGGCTGTTTAAGAAATGTGTAAATCTGGTAGTGGGTCTGGTTAAGTCATAAGTTTTGCTGTTTAACAATTAGACAACGAGCCCGAATTTTCTATGAACTGATTTTCTTATTCGAAAATGTCAAACTGAATATATTTCCATTACTTTCGACTCAATGTTTTCTTCACTCGTACAAAAATTTTAGCAGACGCCATGTTTCATTTTTTAGCCTAGTTTCCAGGTTTTGTTTGCGGCGTGAATATGCCGTGGCTTCTGATTGGTCAGAATAGGAGCATTCCAGTTATAAGAAGGTTTATCATTGGAAGGTTTATCGCCAATAGACCACTAGAAGCTCGGCCAACCAGAAAGCCGGATTTGTAATAGCCCACTAGTTGGTTGATACTAAGTAGAATTAGAGTTTTTGTTGGGGTTTATAGTTGATCACTGAATTGCTAACATTCGAAAATAATGAAATTTCGTTTCGTAGAATGAAGCCCTCATATTAACGTGTTTTCTGATTGACTATAAGTAGCTATATCGTTGTCGAATTCGTTCTGATGGGGGCATGCTCGTTACTGACTAGTGTTGGGGTGTTTCGGTTTAATAACTTAAACTAATCAGAAACCTCGTTAGACTTAGGTATGTGCCTACCCGCTGTCTTCTGACTAATAGGAGATTAACATTTTGTGAATGTATAGTGCCATAAATAAGAAATACAGAACGCACGAGAAACCTAAAACATTCAAATTTCTATGTTTATTATGCTGTGTTCCTTTTAGTACAATATTTTTTTTTCAAAGATGAATGTCAAGTTGGTAACAGGAAATCTTATAATTACCGCCCAATATTTTATCCAAAGCTTTCGGGGGCTTATCCTATGAAATACGGTAGTCACTCGCCTGATGTATTTTGATCAATATGTTACAAAATTGTTTGAACAGAAGCACATTAGACGCTTTGATATCCCGTATCTCAGCCCTTCCTCCCCATTCCAATGTTGTGGGTAAGGGTCGACTTATTGTCAGAGGGAGCATGTATCTAAACTCGTCTATAACAATACTGCATGACTTAGGGGAAAAGGAGAGGGGGGGGGGGGGGGGGTGTACGGTGATTTCTTCAACATTTTGGTGATAGCAACAAAATTCGTGTGCGTTAATCCAAACTAATTTTGGCAACGATTGTAGGTAGCTGGGAGTTTGATCTGGCACCCAGGTTTTATCGAACATGATTACTGTAGCTAATAGAAATATGTCGTTTTCTTAAAAAATACAGTATCGTGCTGTAGGTGACACACTTTCACTTTTGTTTAGAGATGTTGTCGGTTAATCCTCACTCCAGTGTTGCTGTGATCGTTGCCATCCTATCATTCGAGATAACGATACTCTTGGAAAAATTCGTACTGTTTTTTTCTAAAGCAAGTTCAATGTAACTTTTCGTTTCTAGTACCGAGCTCCAGACTACCTTCCTGTGGTTTACGAAGGACTTTCTATTCCACCAACTCACAGAGAGGCTGTTATCAATGCCTTTGTTTTTGTTCATCAAACTCTTCATCAAGCCAACGCTCGCTTGGCCAAACGTGGTGGCCGCACCATGGCGATTACTCCAAGACATTATCTTGATTTTATCAACCATTATGTGAGTTTATGTGTTTACTCCCATTTGTGTGATCTGTTCTGATACAGTAAACACCCACCCTTGCATGAGAACCATCCACCTCTAAGAACATTTGACTAAAATTTGGGATTCTGTTCCCCGCAGATAAGGACCTTTTGGTGCTTGTTATTTGAAACATATATCTTCTTTTAAAAGAAAATGTTTTAATTGTACTGTAGCGAAACCCAAATAAGGACAATACCAAAACTGCAGTTCTCTATTTCACTAGTGAAATCGATTTGTATTTCAACACTGCCTACGCTGCACACTACTTTTATTTCACTGTTTGTATGAAATCTGTTGTTTTTTAACAACCCGTGTGCTGATGTTTTTCTAACCATAGTTAATCGAACGAGTTGTTGTTAACCCAATTGTCTCATTAATCCAGTTTTAAGTGAACACTACATACAATTATTTAAGTTTATTAAGTGAAGTTGAGACCACTGGCACCGTTTGATAGACTCATTGATTAATTCGATTAGGGCGTTTGCACGATGACGTACGACAGCGTTGGGTGACTACAACTACCAGAATGCTTTGCTACCAGTCTAATGCCGATAAATGGAGGAAACTAGCAAAGCATTCTGGTAGTTGTAGTCACTCCCACGCCATCGTACGTCATCGTGCAAATGGTCTAGTAGCTTAAGCTACCCACGGTGACGCAAGAACCATATTATTAGCAGTGATCATTGTATGATTATCCAATTTCATTAACTAGGTCAAGTTGTATAACGAGAAGAGATCTGATCTGGAGGAACAACAGCTGCATCTGAATGTGGGTTTACAAAAGATTAAGGAAACCGTTGACCAAGTATGTCACATTTATTGTTTATAGTGCTAAATGTTTGTAGTGTACTACTTTTTTCTACCAAGTCTTTCTACTAGATTGTCGTTCTACCTAATTTACTATGCTTTGGATTACCTTGCAAGCGGCCATTTCTCTTGTGTTTTTGTTTGTTTTGTTTTTTTCTTACTAAATGGCACATGCCAAGTGTGTCGTACTTTCAACTAATAGTGTATAGCATCTACACAACTCTCTAGTAATAGGCAATTATGTGATAACTACCAGTATACTTTGCCAGTGCCTCTGTCAATTAGCGCTAGGATACTGACATAGGGCGGGAAGTGTCCTATGTAAAACGCCTGAAGTATTTATGAAACGAAAATTAATTTTGTCTTACTTAAAATAACTCTTACAATAATAAAGAATGTTGATTTACAGATCTTCCATATATGATAAGTTGTACCGTATACATGTAGTGCATGTGGTACGTTTGCGAGCTTGGTGTAATGTAACAGACGTTTGTTGGACGTTCGTCAAGCTCTATTACTCAGAAAAGATTTCTGAGCCCCAGACAGGGTTCGAACCTGCAACCTTCTAATAATGACCGGTTAGACGCTCTTAGAACTAATCACTAAATCACTTGGAACTAATCTTGTACGCGCGTGTCTCCCACATCTCTAAGCATACAATGTTTCAAGTGACTGCGTTCGATAAATAGAAAGGTTTACATTTTTTAAATTTAAATTTAAATTTAAATTTATTTAAACACGGTAACCTTTCAGATAAATATACAGTAAGTCTGATTTTCAAAGGGCCGTGTGTTTACAAAATATATATATGTTATTTACCGGCTGGGAGGTCCGTATAGAAAAATATTTACCCGAGGTCTTAAAAAAGGCCCGAGGCCGCAGGCCGAGGGACATTTTTGAGACCGAGGGCAAATATTTTTCTATACGGACCGACGAAAACGGTAAATAACATATTTATTTTTTTGTTACATAATTAGATAAATTAACATAATTGAATTAAGTTGCGTAATCGAGATGACATTCACGTGATACTCAAAAGTCCAAAGTTTATCGTTCGACAGTCGTAAACAACTGCTGACATGTAGTCTGACAAGGAAGCTTGGAACCTTTTTTGTGATAAAAAAACTTTCAAAACTTGAAGATCTAGTTACGCAGGGAAGTCAAAATGCAGTCAGTGTTTTTAAAGTTTAGTTGATAAAGATTCTTCGTCGTTCTTCTTCGTCGCTTGCTCATTTTTGGCTGTTCGCTTGGAAAGTCGCTTTCAATATTTGGCTGACTGTATGAAAATTGAAAGTGTGTTCTTCGAGTTTGAAGACGAAAATGCTTGTAGTAAGCCATTTGTAATTTCAAGTTTCAAGGACATATGACACGATGAGGTTGGCATGTGGAAAATATTTGACTAAAAGGTAATGAATTGTTGCGGTTTTGTTGAGTTTTATAGCGGTTGGATAACAGAAGAAAGACAGTTTAGTGTCAAAAGGTTTCAGCTTTTCTATCTTCTCGTGGTATGACTTTATATATATATATATATATATATACTTCTATATAGTTTCATTTAGTGATTCAAAATACTGTGTTCACAAGTTTATGTATGTTTTTCCTACCGTTTTAAACTGTTTTGTTTATAAATATCGCTCGTAAATTTTGCTTTGTCACAGTTTTCCCAGCGTTTCTTTTAAAATTCGCTGTTTACACATGAACTTGTCAAAACCATTTGGATAATCAAAATCATATGCATCCCCGTAGTGTCTGTTCAATATATTTTTTCTGTGGCAAGCGAAATAGTTATGAAAATCGATCAATTTTAATGCAGAATGTAAAAAAATAACTTTTTGGACCGCGGTCCAAGATATCGTGAAATACCGTTTTCCCAGCGTTTCTTTTAAAATTCGCTGTTTACACATGAAGTTGTCAAAACCATTTGGATAATAAAACTCATTTGCCTCCCCATAGCTCTCTGTTGAATATATTTTTTCTGTGGCAAGCGAAATAGTTATGAAAATCGATCAGTTTTAATTATGACAGAATGTAAAAAAATAACTTTTTGGACCGCGGTCCAAGATATCGTAAAAAACTGCCCGCTCACGTAGCCAATCAAATTGCAGGAAAGCCTAGGATTCGGCCCGCTCACGACTAATAAAAAAATAAATACCTATATGCTTATATTACAAAAATCTATTAAAAATGTAATTATAAGTACATGCACTAATATAATACTAACCTAAAAAACTATATATTATCTACAAGATGTTTAAACGAATTTACGGAATTATTTTATTATAATTTACGAAATTTGGCGTTAGAGCTTGATTGATTATATTGACTGGTAGGTTATTCCACATCATAGCTCCTCGATAAGAGAAAGTTTTTTTACAAAAGTTTGTTCTAGGCTTAGGCAAAGAAAAATTTCGATTGTTGCTACGCAATTGGTAGCTATTATTATTGCTCATGTTAAATAACTGCATTAAATAATTTGGCACTAATCCTTGAAGTGTTTTGAATATCATTAGATCACGTTTGTCTAAAGTGTCTTTTATAGGTTTCCAATGCAAAGTTTGAAAAATTTGAGCAGATCTTGTTTCATAGTTTGACCTTGTTATTACGCGGGCAGCTCTTTTCTGTAGCTTATATAATTTATTTATGTGATCATTGCTAAAGCTATTCCACACGTTTGAACGATAATTAAAGTGTGGTAGCACAAGTGACGTTAGCAAGTAAGTGATCATGCACGTGTGACGTCAAGGGGTTCCTGAATTATTAATGAGTTTTTGGAATATTTAAAGGCACTGTCACTAAACGGGTCACAGCAGAGGAAGGTTTAAATCTGAATATTTAAATTTGTCAAACAAGCGTTTGTCACTTGTTAAGCGAACACCAAATAACGTTTAAATAATTTACACGACGAATACCAACCTTAACATGAGATGCTTAGTTTCTTGAGACTTGTTTGTTTCTGTAATAATATGTTTTCGCTATAATGTCTTTCAAGGTTGAAGAACTTCAAAAGAGTTTGTCAATGAAGAGTCAAGAACTGGAAGCCAAAAATGCTCTGGCTAATCAAAAACTGAAACAAATGGTTGGTTGCTACAGTGTTAATTTCTTATGATTTGGTTGGTTGTGTGGTTGGTCGGTTGTGTGGTTGGTTAATTGGTTGGTTGGTCTGGTCTGGTCTGGTCTTTGAATTTACCTGAAAGTCTGGGAGAAGTGTTTGAATTTTATGTTCTTTGAACGGTGGAAACTCTTAGCCATGCATGCATCCATCTATCCATCCAACCATCCGTCCATGCAATGATTTATTCATCCATCCACCCAACGATGCATTCATTCATTCATCCAATTATCCAGCCAGCCAGCCGGCCATCCATCCATCCATCCATCCATCCATCCATCCATCCATCCATCCATCCATCCATCCATCCATCCATCCATCCATCCATCCATCCATCCACCTATCTATTCATCCATCCATCCATTCATTTATGTATTCATTCATTCATTCGTTCGTTCATTCATGCATTCATCCATTCATTCATCCATTCATTCATTCAATTTTTATAGGTGAAAGATCAGCAAGAAGCAGAGAAGAAGAAAGTAGCATCCACTGAAATACAAGCTGCAATCACGGTACGCTTATTTAAAAGTACTATACTCTATACATCTTAGCCTTGATAGAAAGAAGTAAAGATCTTTCGAATTCTTCACAACAACCAAAATATATTATATCATATATTATAAGGGAGATTCACCACAATGAATGTGGTTTATGTCTACTGTTTTAATATATTTGTCAACAGATGCCATGGGTTTCAGGCCCTTCTCGTTCATAGACCACTTTCATAATAGCGACTAATTTGAATATTCTTTTATGTGGATTTTAATGAGCCTTTCTAGCCTCGTTTGTGTGTGTAATTCAGAATCTTTTGTGTCTGTAATTTAAGAATCTTTGCTTTATAACGAGGCCAAAATGGCTCATTTAGATGCACATAAAAGAATATTTAAAGTGTCGGCATTATGAAAGTGGTCTATGGATAGTTCGTTTTGGAGAAATTTGTCTTCTCGGTAACAATGCCTGTACGTGAATGGACAACTGCACAAGAACAATGGATTTGAGCGTGAAGACTATAACATCAGGGTTTTTTTAATTTTCAGCAAATCTCCTATGCTATGCTCATCTGCTCATTAATACAATAAAAATGCCAACGGGTTTTTTACTTCATAGACATTTAAGTTGCTGCAGCTTGTAAACCTAGGTAGTTAGAGTCTATTAGTTCAAATTTCACGCGGTTTTCTTTGTTATTCATAAGTCTTTATCTCCCATACAAACTGAATTGAATTGAATTGAATTGTCATTATAAAGGGCACGGTCTTTATCTGTATAAAGCCCAGGAAAGTATACAGATAAAGACGAAACCGCGTGAAATTTGAGCTAAATGTGGCTTAATGCCTCAGTTCTCTGTAATTAACTCTTACTTTACCATCTCGATTGTAGGCTAAGCCGGCAGTATCCAATGCTGATATTTTTCTACTCAAAATGGTTATTCTTTTTTAGGAACAAACTGCAAAAATAAAAGAGAAAAAGACACAGGTTATGGAAGATTTAGCCGAAGTTGAACCAGCCGTACAAGACGCAAAAACAGGTAATATTGATGTATGTTTGAAGTGTTTCGTTCCATATATCGGCAGATTCGAGTCAAGATAACCAGTGTAGTTTAGTTTAGTTTAATTACTTTATCGACTATATATCGGCTAAGGCTTGAAGTGCTTATAAACTCAAATACGAATTTCACGGAGGGAAATAAACCAAAAAACTGCGTACAAGAAAAACCCTCGAAGCACAGGAGACCAACTATATACAACCGAACGCACCATAGTCAATCAAGATATGGTTTGGAAACACAGCAAACTTCAGAGCGCCTATAATGAGATGTGATTTTATGTTGAAATAGTCCTCACCGTGCACGAACCTTTTGTTTTTCGCTTATTAATGCTTATTACTCGGGCTACTCCTTTTGCTTTTGGAGTTCTCAATATTTAAATTATTAATATGATGATTATGATGATTGTTTCATACCAAGCGTACAATGACCGGACCGTGCACAAGTTTGCATGAACGTGAACAAAAAAATAGAACAAAAGACTTTCGCTGTGTTTCCAGACCATTTCTCGCATGACTATATATGTCTCTATATGCACTTACTTCCGCGGGAACTGGGTGATTTGATGCGTTGAATGATGATCTGTTTTTTTTGTTTTAGCGGTCAAATCTATCAAGAAACATCATCTAGTAGAAGTGCGATCAATGGCCAACCCACCTCAAGCTGTGAAGTTAGCTCTTGAATCAATATGTTTACTTCTCGGTGAACAAGCCAATGACTGGCGAGCAATACGTGGAGTTATTATCCGTGATAACTTTATTTCAACCATCGTTACTTTCCAAACCGAAAACATAAGGTATACTTTGCCAGTTTTTGATATAAATATAGTGCCTATCTCATCTGTGGGTGTTTTACATATTCGTAATTTTCGCAGTTTCTTGAGCAAGATTGCAATATATTTTCTCGTTGCAAAATTTCATCTTCATGGACTTTTTCGATGTCAAAGTTGGTAACTACTTACCGTAGGCTGTAGAGACGAGCTTTTGCAAAGAAAACGCTTTTACAGTATAATTATGGGTTTTTTTCTCGTTATTTCTTGAATTTATGCAATAACGAAGGGAATTAAGTGCAAAATAGATGCGTATAGTGTGATGCGTAGTAAACATTCTTTTTTCCCCCCAAACGGTCGTCCCTATTACGATGTCACTTCTTGTGATACCTACCAAAATTTGATAGCGGAAAAGTCTATGAAGATGAAATTTTTCTTTTCTACGCCTCGGAAATTTGAATTTCATTTGTCTCATTCATTACACGGAATTTTTATTGTGTATAATAAGGTGCTGATTACATGAGCCGGGCTAGCCCGGTTAACCGGGCTCACGCTATTGATTAGGATCGTATACTGTAGTTTTAAAGCTCGCATAAACTAAATTTACAAAGAAAAATTGGTTTGGTTTAGAATTGGTTTGGTTTAGATGTAAACGAATTCTAATGTTAATTCAAATATTTTGCGGCCGAGGAAAACGAGTGACACGAGTCAGTCTGGTTAACCGGGCTAGCCCTAGCCCGGCTCATGTAAACAGCCTCTAAATATAGCTTACTTCGTTCATAGTCTAGCCTGCGTAGCAGGCGTTACTGGACGAGGAGACTGGGGAGAGGGCTTAGAAGTAACGCCTGCAGTGGCAATCTCGTACCCAGAGCCTGCGATCCTTTTGGTCATTACCAAGGAACGGAGGCTCTGGGAAACTCCGATGAAACTTGTCATCTGATTGGTTAGTTTAAAAACAGTAAAATTTCAAATAATCTACACGTTGCCAACTTGTTTACTCGATTTCTCGACGTTCTGTAACACATAATTATACACGATAGACCCAAAATACAATTAAACACATGAAATAATTCAAAACAGCAAAAATCCCAACAATTTACAATATTGTCGTTTCGTCGCCAAACAAACATCCATCGTCTGACTTGTCTCATAATTCTTCGCAGTTTCGTCTCAGAACTTTAAAATTATATTAGAGAATACAAGGTCGATGTAGTTTAGCCAAAATTCCTGACAGAAAGTACAATTCCTTACCTGAGCGGCTGAGCCGATCACTGCCGAGTGCCGACGGCGACGCGGACGTATAAAACACTCTGGTCAAATCGTCCGGTTGACGATTTAGAGAAAAGCTATAAAAGACCATTTGTCGTAACGCTTTGTCAAGAGCTCTGTAAAACATACTGGGCCATTCTTTATCGGTAAACAAACATTTTCCCTGGTCTTCGAACAAGCTAAAGATCGTCCATGACAGTAACAAATTATAGGGAACTGGGAACCAGAGGACTGCATGGGAACAAAAACCCAATTTTGTTTGTTTTTTTCATCGGAGTTTCCCAGAGCCTTCGTTCCATGGTACTGAAGGATCGCAGGCTCTGTGTACGACATTGCTGCAGTGGAGCCCTTTGGTTTTGAAAAACCCGTTCGCTGACGAACGGGATTTTAATTGTTGATTACGCCGAATGTGATTCGCTTAGCGCCCATAATCTGTCAATCAATAAGGTTTAGTAAGTAAAATTAATAATTTTCAATTCTAATTTTCAAACAAAGCTGAAACGATTATCAAAGGAAATATCTAAACAGCATCTTGCTTTTGCGATTTGATCCGGATGAAAATGCTGAGTTTCAGCCTCCTCGACTCCCATACCACAGAATAAGGATTAACCAGAAGTCCGATTCGCGAAAAAGTGCCCCATTATTTTTATGCGCATGCGCCAGTCGGCCATTTTGAAAGTAAGTGCCCCCGGAAAATTAACTTTCTCGTCCTTGCGACCCTCGGGCTCCTGTAGTCAATTACTCTTGGCCGTCTTGTGACCTTTTAATTAACTTCATATTGTTATCTATCTATATATAAATAATATTTAGTTAAGTAAGTAAATAATTTACTATAGAAAACGATTCTTTGAAGATGAAATTCTTTGACGACGGGGTTATTAAAATTTCAGTACGCGCATACTACGGGTAAAAGTCCGTGGCAAAAAAGTCCTGCACTCATGAAGCTGTCGGCATAATCAAGAATTGTATAAACTACACATTTGTTTATAGAAGAAGATGGCTAAAATTTTCGGAACTACGCATTGTTGAAATACATCGAGTACGTATGTTGTTAGAAATTTCATAAGCTTTCATTCGGTATATAGTTCAAATCATAGTGTTACCTGTAACTTTTTAAAATGTTCAAAATGTTCTTACCGTTGACCACAAAAGTTTTAATATTTTTTCATATGTTGAAAAGGTATGATCACTAATTTGCACCAAAAACGTTTTCAACTTCAACTAGAAATCTGCAAACTTTCCCACTCCTTTCATATTTGAATTAGCTTTTGTTTAAGAAATATCTGAGGTTCATACCAGAAGTCTTTCTGAGGTTATAGCAAACACCAAAACAGCAAAAGGTAAAACAAACTTAAGAAATTCATCCATTTCAGACGGTCCAGACCAAAATAATGTTTTTCTATTCTTTAAAATACTTCCCGGCAAGAACATTAAACGTTCTGACATGAATGGCACTTCACAGTATCCTATGTTTAATATGTTGTTCAGGGCTGTGCGTTTAGTATTTAAAAACAATATCCAAAATTCTATAACACTTGTGAGGAGTCCATTTCCCATCATAATTCTTATTTTACGAACAATGGTGTGCACATTTTGAACATTTTAAAAAGTTACAGGTAACACTAAAGTTTGAACTATACACAGAATGAAAGCTTATAAAATTTCTAACAACATACGTACTCGATGTACTTCAACAATGCGTAGTTCCGAAATTTTTAGCCATCTTTTTCTATAAACAAATGTGTCGGTATAATCGAGAAATGTAAAACCCGCTTCATGAGTGCAGTACTTTTTTGCCACGGACTTTTACCCGTAGTATCTGCGTACTGAAGTTTTAATAACCTTGTGGTCAAAGAATTTTATCTCCAAAGAACCGTTTTCTAAAGTAAATTACTTATTTACTTAACTAAATATTATTTATATATATAGATAACAATATAAATTTAATTAAAAGGTCACAAGAAGGCCAAGAGTAATTGAATACAGGAGCCCGAGGGTCGCAAGGACGAGAGGGCTAATTTCCCGGGGGCACTTACTTTCAAAATGGCGCCGGGATCGAGAGGCCGACATTTCGCGAGGACTCTTACATCAAAGGTGCCGACACTGAGTCGGACTTCTGGTCAATCCTTATTCTGTGCCCATACCATTCAACTAAGTTTTATATTTAAAACCTCCATGCAAGAGTTTGGAATATATCTTAATAATAGGAAGTTCCTGAATTTGATTTTGAAAGCGAACACCGTGAGACGCTTTGCTTTCACATGTCTCTGTCAGTCATAAAATTTCTGAAAATATTTGCGAACGAACACCGTGGGACGCCGCAGACATTTCCGTTCAATAATGGTATACCTTTCACTCAACTGTTTTGTTTTGGTAAAC
The DNA here is from genome assembly GCA_035771165.1 of Paragorgia papillata. Classification (NCBI taxonomy): domain Eukaryota; kingdom Metazoa; phylum Cnidaria; class Anthozoa; order Scleralcyonacea; family Coralliidae; genus Paragorgia; species Paragorgia papillata. Next base: position 235,050 of record JAWNZC010000184.1, read on the forward strand.
ACTCGCTGTCATTACTGTTCTTTACATGAATATTCGTTGCCATTGATAGAAATAGGGTTACTCTACCATTCACACCTAATTTTATAAATTTCCAGTCCACAGTTTGAGAAATATTTGTGAGCAGACACCGTGGGACGCCGCAGACATTTCCGTTAAATAATCACTACTATTTATATACCTTTCACAACTGTTTTATTTTGGTAAACACTCGCTGTCATTACTGTTTTTTTCATGAATATTCGTTGCCATTGATATAGAAACAGAATTACTCTACCATGCACACCTAATTTCATACATTTCCAGTCCACAGTTTTAGAAATATTTGTCAGCAGACACCGTCGGACACTGCAGACATATTCCGTTAATATTAATTTATCCCTTTCCACAGATTTGCGACCAACTCTCTAATTGTACTATAATTGTTTTTTATACAAAGAGAATTATTGAAATAATAATTTACGAATTAAATGCCATGGATTTTGAAATATTACAATTAATACAAACAGTTTATTTAATCGCTTCAGACATTGGCCACTCGAGATCATATTTCATTTGGGGGTGTTTGACCACGGTTTGACAAAACCAAGGAGCTCCACTGCAGGCGTTACTTCTAAGCCCTCTCCCCAGCCCCCTCATCCAGTAACGCCTATTGATAGTCTGGTATACGGTTATATATTCACGAGATGTTTGTGCTGTTCAAGGAACAAGCTAGTGAGTTTACGATGCAAGCAAGCAACAAGCAGTTATAGTAAAGTTATCCGAATTATGTCGTAGCCTCGGGAAACTCTCTAGTGCTTTTCTGAACTCTTTCATGGAAGGCTTTCCGAAGCGACTTCCTTTGACAAATTAAAGTGTCTGGCGTTAGACAAAGTGAAAATATAAAGTTGTCCCCGAACAACAATGCACATGAAAGGCTTAACAATATTGAGGGACTTGCGTGTACGCGAGCTTTGAAAACAAATGTTCATAAGTTTCATCATGCCTTATAATTTTAGTTAATGTTTTGATATAGTTTGAACTGAAACTAAGGCTAATGGAACTAGAAGTAATCTGCGAACTTATGAATTAACGTATTAAAATTTTTGTCGCGGCAATTTTACTTTTACGATATCGGAATACCATTTTAGGTTGAGTTGCTTTATTTTCCGATTTTGTTTTTCAATTATTGTATTGACCTATCGTTACGTAATATATCAACAACGAGTTTGAGTGTTTCATCAGGGGATCAGGGGAGCTAAATACATTGACACTTAAATAAAGTTATTCATTCATTCATTCATTCATTCATTCATTCATTCATTCATTCATTCATTCATTCATTCATTCATTCATTCATTCATTCATTCATTCATTCATTCATTCATTCATTCATTCATTCATTCATTCATTCATTCATTCATTCATTCATTCATTCATCCAAACACGAGAAAACATGATGAAAGCACGAGGCCGGAGGTCGAGTGGTTTTATTGTTTACGAGTGTTTGGATTATCCTGATGAAACACGATAAACGAGTTGTTGATATGGCATCTCAATCGAGCGATTTCAATTGCAATTTTTTATACAGCGACTTGTTATTTTTCCTTGAGAATTAGATGAACACCGGTTTTCATCTAATATCTTGTGGTATCCAACTTTAACCAGGTGATTGAATGAACTATTGTAATTGGCTGATTATCTCATGAATTATTAATGAGTTTGAGATCGGCTTGTGAAGACCGCTGAGGAAGGATTGCAGGAAAATCGCATTAACCCTTTCAGGCATGGCTTTTGAGACGTCTCCCCCGGCGAGTAAGATTGTCTGGCGTTGGGCTTTTTGAAATTTGTAGAGCGGGAAAAGGCCCTGGCATCGGCTGATATGGATTCTGCATTTTAATTGGTTGATTGCTTTTCTTAAACATTCCTCGGGAAGCATACCAGTTATGATCAAATATCTTCAACGGGACTGCCAACGGGACCAATACGACCGCCATTACAATGAACTTCTCCAACGGGATTGCCATTATTCAGAATGATTTTGGATACTAAATTAAATTGCTAATTTATTACACCCAGTATTTTTGGGTCCCGTGCCCAGCCGATGCCAGGACGTTTTCCCGCCCTCCCAATTCAAAAAGTCCCCGGGAACGAGGTTGATTATGTCGTACTAAAAAAAAACCTTTAACTTAATGTTCTTGTTTATGCACATTTTCCTGATATGTACAAGGAGTAACTTCTGTGCCTTGTTCTACAACTGCTTTGTGCTAAAGTTACATAGCCTTCAATTAGCTTGTTTCCATCACTTTGAATTGTGGTGTAATACTAATAAAGGCTGACATTTACCAATGCTGTATTTCTTATTATTATACAACTGCATTAAAAACTGTTCAAATAACGCTAAAAATGAGTGCAAATATACAGCGATATTTGGATAGTTAGTTATTTGCACTGTTTATTTGGATTGTTAGCCAATCAAATTTATCACACGGGAGACTACTTCATGTATGCTTATTATTTTGTCCTGGTGCAAGTCACACTTCTCTGGCCTTTTTAAAGTTTTCTTTTTCCATAAAATTTTGTTGATCAGTTGTATAATAACATTTTTACTCGTTGTTTGTAATTACTTTTTTTAATATTTTTACTCGTTGTTTGTATTTTGACTCGCCCTGCGGGCCCGTCAAATACGGCACAACTCGATACTACTATATACAGCGATACTACAATATACAGCGATACTACAATATACAGCGATACTACACTCCAAAATATCTAATAAGATATATGTATTCAAACTTGAGAGTTTTTCGCTCATGATGTATTTATAATGTATTTCTAGCGAGGATGTACGTCGACAGATGTTAAGTAAGTATATGTCTCAACCGGACTTTACCTTCGACAAGGTGAATCGTGCAAGTCTGGCTTGTGGTCCTCTTGTTAAATGGGCAATTGCTCAGGTACGTTCTGTTATTTAATTGGTACACGAGGGTTCTCCCCTTGACCAGTAAAAGTCTGTCATTAGCCAGAGTGAAATACTTAAGTCTTAAGGTGGCTCCTTACTGTTACTTGACAAGTGGAAAAAGTGCAAGTTTCAACCTTAAGAAAGTGTTTAAAGATGTTGCTTGGTCAAAAAATCATCAAATAGACTTTAAAAACAGTAAAATTATTGACAATGGCAGCTATTGGCATAGAACAACATTAGAATCATGGCACACCGCAAGCACAAACAATTCGGATAATAATTCTAAACATTTGCCCGAACAATACCGCTTTCTTATTAAAAAACTCTAAATATCACAAACATCTAAATTTAGTCATAAACCTATATGTAGGCGGAACTGTCACTTGCATGTCACTATACTATCTGTTTGTCTCTATATGTAATTGTAAACCACTGACATATCACTCTTTTCATTGTAATTCACCCGTCGAAAACTGCAGACTGGCAGTCGAAAGCTTGTAACTTAAGAAAGTGCTTATCGATAATTTGGAAAAGAGTGAAACTAAAGTTATGCTAAAAATAACGCTCAGAGCATCAAGTACTGTTAATGAGTAATATGTTTCAGCAGTTGTTTTGACAATGCATTGATGTTTTAAAATGCTTGGAAATATTTTGCAAACATGTTTGGTGACCCCGATTATTTTTGCGTTCAAACATTCTTTTTGTGTATAAAGTAATCAATAGCCAGATTTTTGAAAACAAAACAAAAACAACCATGAATTTTCCCAATTATAGGTTCGTTATGCAGATATGCTGCTCAGAGTTGACCCGTTAAGAAACGAACTGCAAAGCCTTGTGGACGAAGCGCATGTCAGCGAAAAGAAGGTAAGATTGAAGATTGCATATTATTTTTTCCTCGTTTTTGTGGCTACAGTTGGCTGCGAAAACAGCCGAGCATTTGCGACTCGACTGCAAAAATTTCCTACTGATGGTGTCAATACTCCCAGAATCATGCAGGTGTAATAAATATCCAGGCGATATAAAGTAAGGTTTGATATACTGCCGAAACAGGGAACGTTAGGAGTCTGACGTTTCGAGTGAAGGCCCTTCATCAGATAGAAACGTAAGGAGTTTAAACAAAACAGCAAACTTAGGGGCTGTTTACATGAGCCGGGCTAGCCCGGTTAACCGGGCTGACTCGTGTCACGAAATTCTTTCCTCGGCCACAAAAAGAGATTTTAATCAACATTAGGGTTAGTTTACATCTAAACTAAACCAATTCTTCTTTGTACATTTAGTTTACGCAAGTTTCAAATCCACAGTGAGATTCCTAATCAATCTCGTGAGCCCAGTTAACCGGGCTAGCCCGGCTCGTGTAAACAGCCCCTAATATAGGAAAGATAATCATGTGACAAAAAAATAGCCAATCATATCAAAATGACGATAACAAATCGGTGAGACGCGGGAAATTAGCCAATCGGATAAAAACAACAATAACAAATCTATTTAATAATTAATCAATAATTAATCTCATTATTGATTTGTTATTGTTGTTTTTATCCGATTGGCTAATTTTCCGCATCTCATTACCGATTTGTTATTGTCATTTGATATGATTGGCTATTTTTTGTCACATGATTATCTTTCCTATATAAGTTTGCTGTTTTGGTTGCACTCTTTACGTTTCTCTCTGACGAAGGGCCTTCGCTCGAAACGTTAGACTCCTACGTTCTCTATTTCGGCAGTATATATCAAACGTATAAAAAAATTATTAAAAAAAGTATATATAGTTCGATTTTGTTTCAAGACTTAATTCCTATAGCCTTTTGAATTCTATTGAAAATATACAAAAGACAATAAACGAAATTGAAAAGAATTCAAAAGAAAAATTAAAAAGAAATTGACGTCAAAGGGTGAAAATTACGTATTCTATACTTATTAAAAGGGTCTATAAACTGCAATACTGCATGATTTCCCCCATCAAAATCTTTCGCTGGACATCAAGCATGACCTCCTGTCGAGATTTCGAACGGTTTCACTCAACCGTGAGAACAACTGTCAACACATTGATAACACATTCATATACGTATTTGTCTGAGTTTATAATTTATTCTTGCATTCTTGAAAATAGAAAATGACTCTTTAGGAATCCTTATAAAAAAATAATAATTCATGAAGAAAATTCAAAAGAAATAAATGTTTAATCAATATCTGTAAATCGCATACAGATTCGTCCTGATTTACATAAACTTTTTCCTCAATTTACTTAGCTAAAATCACTCCAACTTTAAAAATAGTTTGAAAAGATGGCTATTTAGATGCGTCCATTTGATAAGTACGATAAAGCATTCGCAACTGGTCCCGGTTTGGTCTTATAATGTATATATTCTACACTCGAAATTTTCCTTCACCAAAATTACCTAGTATAACTTTGAGTAAGAGCATCTTTCGTTCGGATCTTGATTCAAATTATATTTCTCGCAAATGTTCATTTTGGTGTGGAAATATATAGACCACTTTCATAAAGGCCACCGCTTTAAATATTATTTTATGTGCATCTAAATGAGCCTTTCTGGCCTCGTTATGAAGCAAAGATTCTTTGGAATTGCAGACACACAAACGAGGCCAGAAAGGCTGATTAAGATGCACACAAAAGAATATTCAAATTAGTCGCTATTATGAAAGTGGTCTATAGGGCACTCAGAGACTGCATACCTCCTCGCCCAGCGAGTTATTAGAAATGTTTGTAAAAAAGCAACTTTGCATCGCTTTATTCTATAAACAATGGAACTATTAAGTAGTTAATTCAGCTAAATATTCAGTTAAGAGTTTGCATAATTTATAGATAGCGAGGTTAATACTTAACGAGTCGTTGTTTAGCGTAAGGTAACTGTTAATCAAGCAATTTTTTTGCGCGGAGAATTATGCGTTCAGATTTTTATGAAATTCTCAACCAAATTCTAATGTCAGACAGACAGACAGACAGACAGACAGACAGACAGACAGACAGACAGACAGACAGACAGACAGACAGACATGTTAGACTACTGCATAAATATTAACTACTTATTGACCGAGCGTGAGGTCAGTCCTAGTGAAATATCGGACCGATGTTTTTTTAGTACGGTGCAAGAAACAGAGGTCCGATATTTCACTAGTACAGATCGAACAAGCGAGGTCAATAAGTAGTTTATTATATGGCCAGTTATGTTGTGAACGTTCTGTGAAAACTCGACCCATCTTCCTTGCGAACTAAACGAAAATGGCAGACATTTTCCCATTTTTAAAGTACTTTCCGTTGAGCTAGAATCCTGAACTTTCTACCCCAAATAGTATTTTTCAATTGCTTTTATTTGACATATTTCTCAAGATCGTACGTTAAGTAGTTGAATAAAAAATCATCTGAAATTCTAATACTTGTGAGAAGTAAATGTTATATTATTACGAACAATGTTACGAACGTTTTAATTGGACATTTTAAAAACTTTCACAAAACGTGGAAACTCGAACTATATACATCAAAAGAAAGCTTATAAAATTTCTAACAACATACCTGCCCGATATATTTCAACAATGAGTAGTTCTGAAATGATAATCCATCTTGTTGCATATACTGACGTGACTGCCATTTTGTTTATAAAACTTACGGTCCCGAACGGCAGATTCCGCTCTGAGCACCGCTTATGAACCAATCAAATTGCAGGATTCTCGTATTCGGACCTCTCAGCGCTGCTGCCATATAATAATAATAAGACTTATGACAGTAATAAGAGTAAGACGCACACAAATTTAAATTTGGGGACAGCTCGAATATGAATATTTACTGAAACGTGTGCTCTGATAAAGTCCCGAGTACCACGAGTTTTGTTTAATCCTAGGCTGCTGAGATTGCCAGTGTGATTGCTGGGTTAGAGAAAAGCATTGCGCAATACAAAGAAGAGTACGCTGTGTTGATTAGTCAAGCTCAAGCCATAAAGAGCGAGATGACCGCTGTAGAAGCTAAAGTCAACCGTAGTGTGGCCTTATTACGAAGTTTGTCTGATGAACGCAGTCGATGGCAGTCCACTAGTAATGCTTTCCAGGCCCAAATGGGCACCATTGTTGGGGACGTCATGCTGTCGTCTGCATTCTTGGCGTATGCCGGTAAGTGGGTTCGTCTAGATTGTTTTAACATGGATATTAATAAACTCGTGGCCTACATTGCTTGGTCTACTTTATCAGTTGCTACCCAATGAGATGCACTTACGGGCTAAAACCCCAGTGGTCTGATGGAATTCACTTACAATTTCGGTCTATATCTTGAATTCCTGATTACGATTTATTTCTCCAAATAGGCAATTGGCAAGGGTCTGAAATTTTGTAAATGTCAAATACAACACCAGAGCTGCTTGCTTGCTTGCTTGCTTGCTTGTTTGTTTGTTTGTTTGTTTGTTTGTTTGTTTGTTTGTTTGTTTGTTTGTTTGTTTGTTTGTTTGTTTTTTGTTTGTTTTTTGTTTTTCGTTTGTTTTTTGTTTGTTTGTTTGTTTGTTTGTTTGTTTGTTTGTTTGTTTGTTTGTTTGTTTGTTTGTTTGTGTTTGTGTTTGTGTTTGTGTTTGTGTTTGTTTGTTTGTTTGTTTGTTTGTTTGTTTGTTTGTTTGTTTGTTTGTTTTTTGTTTGTGTTTTGTTTGTTTGTTTGTTTGTTTGTTTGTTTGTTTGTTTGTTTGTTTGTTTGTTTGTTTGTTTGTTGCGTTCGTGCGTGTTCACTTAATAACCTTCGTACACGGTAGCTTATTAACCGTACAAGTTGTTTTTCATGTACGTTCTGTATACTAAAACTATAAATTGGAAGCTAAAAACAGACAGACAATTACAGTAAAGTCAGTATGATGACAGACGTGTCAAAAACGTACTGGGAAAATTTAACTAACTTTATTTAACTATTAGACAGCGAGTCCGAGCTTTCTGTGAGCAGATAGTTGACGAGGCGAGCAGATAGTTGACGAGGCGAGCCGACTTAACTATAGCTTATGAAAACGAGGGCATCTGGCGAGTTAGTCATTGCTTATCAGTCGAGTCGAGCTAAACGGAACCACAAAATGGCTTATTGATTCACAATTTTCTTGCCAAAGAACATCTACTCGTCATGACTTTATTTATTTATTTATTTGTTTCGTGTTTACTGTATTGTTTAATTTAATGACTTTGTTCTGGTCATGTCTGTCGAAGGCCTGGAGCTGCCGCCCCATTCGTCCTCGCCTTAGTCTGAGAAGGGCCTTCGCTCGAAATGTTAGACTCCTATACGTTCTCTGTTTCGGCAGTATATCTAACCTTACTATTATTTGATGTTAGGTTATTTCGACCAACAACTTCGTCAAAATTTGTTTACCACTTGGACCTCGCATCTTCAACAAGCTGGACTGGAGTTCCGTCACGATCTTGCCAGAACCGAGGTAAGCGATAAATTCTGTATTATTCGAAGCATCTCAAAGACTGAACACGAGGGAACTTCGCCAAGAATTCCGGCAAACATATAGTATTACAGTATTACGGATTAACTTGATAAAGTAAGGTGATTAGCTAGTAAACTTCCCGTTTGATTAGAGTCGTTTATAGTAAAACTCTCTGGGTCCTCTGACCTTCGAGAATTTTACTAAATGACCCAGTATCGAATGGGCGTAATACTGATACACGTATAGCACGGTTTCTTCAGGATCTTTTATTTCAAGAAAGGTGCTTGATCTCAAATATTCCTCATAAATTAGTAGGGATGGTGGAGAATCGCCTTTCTTAAATAATCATTGGGACGTTGAAAGCATAGACACTGCTATATAGACAAGATCGGAATAACCTTGTCAAGAAACTGACAAAACTAAAGTCAACCTCAAGTCATTGTTGTGTATAATTCCAACAACCAGCTCTCGATTAATTAATACGATGCATAACCCTGACCTTATTAGTCACAAACCGGGCATTGTCACAATCACCCGCTTTACAGTATAAAGGCTATAAAAAAACCGCTGGTTGTGTCTTGGTATCTAGCAATGCCGATGCGACAGCAATAGATGACATAGACCGGGTGTATAACCGTAGCTTCACAATGCGTTGTTCGCAACGTCAGCCCAGGGCGTTCGTGAAGCGATCCGGCGAGGCGGGGAACGCCCTGGCAAAGGCTGGAGATCACGTGACAAAATATTCCAATATATTTGGAAAATGTTCTCGCCAGTTTAAAGAAAAATGAGTCCGTGCGAGCGAACTGTGAAAAGCAGACCAAGTGCATGTGTTACTCTTATTGAGTCCTTGGTCCTTCCAGCGTGCTAAACTTAGTGAAAAGTCTTCTAAATGTATAGAAATATTAGTCTTAACGTGTTCCCGCCCAAATATTCAACCTTTGTCAGAACGTTCTTTCGTCTCGCCGCGTCTTTCGCGAACATCGTGGGGATGAATTACGTCGTTTGAATACGCTTGATATGGCGGAATTTTTCATCAAAAATAGAAAATGACATGATCTGCAGTGTTTTGTCTTCGTTCTCGCAAACGTTTGCTTGACGTGTTTCAGTAGAAATAGAGAATTTTTTAGTTCATGCATGTCTGTAAGTTAACTTTTTCTTTTTCTTCTTAGTACCTGTCGACGGCTGATGAGAGGTTGGAATGGCAAGCTAATGCTCTTCCATCAGATGATCTTTGTACTGAAAATGCTATTATGTTGAAGAGATTTAATAGATACCCATTGATTATTGATCCGTCTGGCCAAGCCACTGAATTTGTCATGAATGAATACAAAGGACGTAGAATCACAAAGACAAGGTAAGACTAAAACCGTCTCCTCCGCAGACCCTCACAGTTTTCCTGCGGCTTTTCCAAAATATGTCGTCAAATATGTTTTTCCAAAAAGCTGGGTGGTAAACCAGATTTCTGACTAAGGTTAGGGTTTTGTAATGTTGTGGTTTGGTTATCAAGAAGATTGCTAAAGTCTTGAAACTCGCTGAAGCAAATATGGAAAAACAAATTTGACGGGATAGTCATGCAGGAAAAGCCGCGGAAAGACTGGGAGGGTTCTTTTGAGTCAACAGGGACCTTAAGCAAGCTAGAACGACGACGGCAAATAAGTTACTGCCTATAAAAGAAACCATGGATCAGGACATCGTATATTGTATGCTTTATGTATTTTGTAAGACCTTTAAAAAGCAACTATAATAGGTAGCGTCGATAACACGACGTACAATACATTAACGCCTAAGTGAACTAACAGCTTTTGCTGTTCCTTGCCACAATGTTGTGTTGAAAACGAGGACGTGGTGGAGGCTATTTCAGGTTGTAAGTCTATGTTCGGAATAACCCAAGTACTTTATGTAGTCCTGAGCCCAACATATACCCTAACGTAGGAAGTGGTGCATATTGGACATCGGCTGATTACAAAGTGCTTCACTGGATTTCTAGGTTAGGGTTTATGTTGGTGTCACATAAAGTACCTGTGTCATTTGGAGATCAGTTTATAACCAGGTGCTTCACTGCATGGATCTGAAACAACCGCAAAAATAACCTCTGCCAGATTTCTGTCATTTTCTTGTACATAAAGTCGTTTTATTGGACAAGCTGTTAATCCATCGATATGCATCAGAATAGCGAGAAGATGTCATGTTTACCATCATTTTTACATCTTAATAGTTACTACTGAGCTTCAGTTTTCATGGTATTATATACTCGATTTATATACTCAGGCTGCATGTGTACGAAATGTGTCGTCCCTACATGCTAATTATGGCACCTACTTATTACCAACCATGATATTTTGTCAACTGTTATATTTTTGCAGCAATAAATTCACTTTTTTCTTTCTCTATAACATGTATTTTAGAAAACTCTTCATTTTTGTTTGTCATTTACAGCTTTTTGGATGATGCTTTCAGAAAGAACTTGGAAAGTGCGTTGCGATTTGGAAATCCTCTCTTAGTTCAGGTAAAGCAATACAGTGGAGGTACAGCGGAACGTTCTGTTCACGGACACCTTTCTCGGGAAAACAAAACTAACTGTTTCCCTCGGGAGCAGACATGAAGTGTATATTATTACCCGCGCGGCAAACATTTAATTTGTCTAATTCCACGTTGCCATAAATGAAGCAATGGCAGTTTGACTTACATCCATCGAAAATCCAGGTATTAATAGCAGCTTGTTCAGATTTGGACTCGAGCATTGTTTTCGCTTAAGAAGTGTAAGTATAGGATTGACTGTAGTGTTTGAGGGGGTGATTCGTTCCTTCGCTCGCAGACCGGCTTGCTTGCTTGCTTGCTTGCTTGCTTGCTTGCTTGCTTGCTTGCTTGCTTGCTTGCTTGCTTGCTTGCTTGCTTGCTTGTAGAGGTGAGCCGATGTTAAAAAAAAGCCGATTGCCGATACCGATTGTTAAGAGCCGATATTTTCCCACCATCGGCCGATTAATCGGCAAAACCGATGTTTGCTAACCTGATGCTCAGTGCTCCCGTTTTGTCGTTTTATTCCTCTCAAGTTTCGCAATGAGAGGAAGTCATCAAGCCAATTCTCGTATTTTGAGCGCAACAAAACAAACAGAAAACAGTCAAGTAGTCAGCAGTGTTTCCTTTATTTAAAATATTTTTGTATCTGCAACAACTCAACAAGCGCAAAAATGCCAAACAAGGTAAAGAATTGAAGTATACGATTGAATTTGAACGCGATTATTGACGCCGTACCACAGACGCTCGCTCCCCGGTTTTGACGGGAGGGTTGCGGCTGTACACAGGCTATGATAAACGAGGACGAGAGAGCAGAAATACGAGGACGAGAGTCACGAGACAGCCGATCCGATGGTGAAAGACAATCGGCCATCGGCCGATTGTGAGAAAAACTAGCCGTTAATCGGCTCTGCCGATGATCGGCTCACCTCTACTTGCTTGCTTGCTTGCTTGCTTGCTTGCTTGCTTGCTTGCTTGCTTGCTTGCTTGCTTGTGTTTATGACTATACGATTGATTTTGTCGTTGGTTTTATTGCAGGGATTGTTCTAAGGAAAATTTACAACTTAACTAAAATATCTCCGGTACGCGCTGAAGGCGTGCACTTTCATGGGAGTCCGGAAAATTTGAATTTTGGGTCTCTGATGAAATGCCATTTCCGTCATTTTGAGAGCGCTACAAAGAAAAATCTAAATAAAAATCTTATTAGAAATAAATCTGTTTTACTCCTTGTTAATTTGTTAACTTGTTAACCTTTTGAATAGAAATATGTCATAAATAATGGTACAGTTTTGGTCCTTTGGGTGCAAATGAAGTAAAACATTAACCTGACAACTCTAGTATTTTCGTTTACAGCTCCAGTATTTCCAACTTTAGGAAGTGGCGGCAAATTCAGTGTAGAATAATCCGTGTTTCATTATACCATTGTTTTTTATTAGGATGTCGAGAACTACGATCCTATAGTCAATCCAGTGCTCAACCGTGAAGTGCGACGCACAGGCGGACGTGTTCTGATAACCCTGGGAGATCAAGACATTGATTTGTCTCCGTCATTTACGATCTTCATGTCCACTAGAGATCCCACTGTAAGTACCTTGTGTTAGTCCTAAATTAATAGCACTGATATTTTTTTTTAAATTTGCGTAGTGGTTATATTGTAGTATATGCAATTCCATGTATTTTTTACCTTATATTTATTAGGAATAACCTGAGCTTTCGGCCCGTGAACCCGGCTAGTCCTCGGAGATAATAGTAACTGAAAGTTTGCTCACGTCATTTTTACAAACTTGCATAATTTTTAACATGCGCACGTATTTCGACGGTTAGACTTGTAGTTTTAAAGGTTCTGATTGGCAGAGATACTATATATAAAGTTTACAAAATTTCAGATGGGAGGCATGGGTGGCAGAAGCTGTTAACGCGCTGCCTCTCACCGCTGAAGTTAAGCCCGGGCAAAAAGGGGTTAGTACTCGTGTGGGTGACCACATTAGCTTCATGTGAGCAGAGTTGGTTTTGTCTTGTGCCTCGAGGGTTTCTCACTGGGTTCTCCGGTTTTCCTCCCTCCGTAAAATCAACACCATAGTTTTCCCAGTTAAATCTACTGACTAGTTCCATCAAGGGGTGAGGGCCATTGGGTTATCAGTATCTAAATACTGTCGTACGTTACCCTCCATAAATAAAGTCGCTTTACTTTAGATCACTATATAAAGTTTACGAAACTTCAAAACTTTACGTTGTGGACCACACGTGACACACTTGTGACGTCAACGCATTACGTGATCTAAACAAGTCGTTTTGGTAAACACGGTTACTCTTTGAATTTGAACACAAATTTTAACAGAAACCAATAAGTGACGTATCGATCTAAATATTTTGTAACATGGATAATCGAAGTGTATTGATTTAACTGATATCCTGAGTCCATAACTACTTACTGAGTAGTTCAGCCAAGTAAGTATCATTGGTTGACAAGTGGAACTAATTGTACTTTCTGATTATTAAGGCTGTGGGTTCATTTCCCGTTTGGGAACGCAGGGTATATGCGTTCATTTCTTCATAAATTTCTTCACATTCACACTTGTAACCAACTAGAAACATTGTTTCATTTTTCAAAATGTTTGCGGAAACTATCCAGACAATCCACTCAAATAATTACAGTAAGTACTTCTTTTTCAGGTTGAGTTTCCTCCAGATCTTTGTTCCCGTGTGACATTCGTTAATTTCACCGTGACCAGAAGCAGTCTACAAAGTCAGTGTCTTAATTACGTCTTGAAGGCAGAAAGACAAGATGTCGACACAAAACGATCTGATCTACTGAAACTGCAAGGTATGGTATATATTTTAGATTTTGTGCTTAAACTGGAGTTATACCTTTAACCTTTTCACTACCAAAGTCGACTTTATAGTTTTACTCTGGCTAACGCCAAACTATTTTACTCGTCAAAAGAAGAAAGCTTACAGTGAAAAAGTGCCTGTACATCCTCGTTCTCAGTGCCTTCTTGGTAAACTTGAAAATCAGAGGCCCTGGTAAAAGACGAACCAGATGTCTCAGATTCTGAAAAAAACCAGCTCTATAAGAAAACACTTAATTTTTCGAAACTTTTGGGAAACCAGTTAGTTTGTTTTTTTCTCGACTCTCGATGTCTCTCGACTTTGTTTCGGTAAAATCGACTCTCAGGTCATAAGTGTATATTGTTTTCTCGAGAATCGAAAGAGGCGACAGAGAAATAGAGTCAACGGAAAACAACACAAACTAGTTTCCTCACTGCCCTTAGCACCACCTGTACGAATCTCCTAAAATCTCCGTGCTTGCGACAGGCCCTGTAATTTTCCATCTCTTAACAATTGCGTTGATATTTTAACGTAGGAGAGTTTCATTTGCGTCTACGGCATTTGGAAAAATCCTTACTCCAAGCACTAAACGATGTTAAAGGAAGAATTCTAGATGACGACAGGTAACCATATCAAGTCATTCATCATATCACTTAATAATTAGAAATACGTAAAAGCAACTACTCCTTTACATATGCATTTTTACAAATACACCCTGATTAGAAAACGTTAGCGCTCTTGTATATTGGGGACCTGAAAATAGCCACTCTTGTTGAAACTATTCAAAATATAGTTTTAATTCAAGCAAAATATTTGAACCGAATACAAAAATTATTTAACCCTAATTTTGAAATGAAAAGTAATGAAGAACAAAGAAAAATTTCAGGAAATTCAGATAGAAAAAAAAAGAATGGAAGAAAAAATTGCACACCTTATCCAGGGTCTGAAACAAACCGATGATGTGACCACCAGGCTACTGAAACATTCTTAAAATTATTATCAAAATATGTTATATATCTGTTAACAAAAAAACATGTCGCTTTACATATATATATGTATATATATATATTTATAAAATTCATTAATAATTCATGAGGAAAACACAAAGAAAAATCATGAGCGTATCGGATCTATATATGTGATATAGACTCGCTCTAAGTTTCTCGCTGGTTTTTAACGGCTGAGATAAGCTTAAAAAACTCATTAATAATTCATGAGGAAAACACAAAGAAAAATCATAACCGTATCGTGGTTTTATATCTGATAAAATGTTCTCCTGATTTACATAAACTTTAGCTTTGATTTTCTCGCCTTAGACAACGTTATTTTTCAAAATTACTACGCCAACGAACTTACCAAATGGTGATCGTTTTTTAAGCCATTCAAAACACTCGCAGAACTTGTTTTATCAGATCTAAAACATCCCTTCTTGAGATTTTTTATTATAAAAAATTATAAAGATTTGTGGTTTTACTATAAGAAAAATATTTAAAAGTAGGTAAGATGCATGGGTCACATATTAAGAACACAATGGGAAAGCAAAAGCATCTCACGGATACCGTTTAAGGAGAATTGATTTAAGGAGACACAAAATAGGAAACAAAATTAACAGTAACAGGATATAAGCAGGGAAATTCGAACAGTATTGCTGACCATTTGCACGATGAGTGCAAAGCATTCACCCAACGCCATCGTACGTCAATGACGTACGATGGCGTTGGGTGAATGCTTTGCCAGTTTTCTAGTGCTAATAAATAGATGATATTAGCAACGCATTCTGGTAGTTGTAATCGCCTAACACCATGGTAAATGTCATTTTTCTTTCGTCATTAGTATAATTGGAACATTAGAAAAACTGAAGCAGGAAGCAGCAGAAATTACAAAGAAAGTCGAAGAAACTGATATTGTTATGGCTGAGGTCGAGGCTGTGACTGACCAGTATAGACCACTGGCTCAAGCTTGTAGCAGCATATACTTTACCATGGAATCCCTCAATTTAGTAAGTAATATTTATTTGTTTTTGAGTAAGTCCATTGGTTGGCTGGCTGCCTAATTGGCTGGCTACTTGTCAGCCAATCAGTCTGTCTGACCGACCGACTGAGTCACTGGCAGACACTGACAAACACTGACAGACTCCTTTCTTTTCGTCCTTCTCTTTCCCCTTCCTTTTTTCTTTCTTTCTTTCTTTCTTTCTTTCCTTCCTTCTTTCTTTCTTTCTTTCTTTCTTTCTTTCTTTCCTTCTTTCCTACATTCCTTCTTTCCTCTTTCCTTCGTTCTTTTCATCTCACCTTTCCTCCATCTCTTCTTTCCTTTCTTCTTTTTTCCTTTTTCCCTTCCTTTTTTTCTTTTCTTCCTCTCTTCCTACCATCTCTATTTTATTTTTCCTTCGTTCCTTTCTTTTTTTCGTACCCCTTTTCTCCTTTTTCCTTTCCTCCCTTAATGCCCTTCCCTTTTTTTCTTTTTTCCTTCCTCCCTTTTTCAGTTCTCACCTTCCTTTCTTCCTTCTTTCTTTTCTTTCATTCTTCTTTTTTCCCCCCTTTTTTTCATCTATCCTTCCTTCTCTTCTCCGTCTATTTCCCCGTCTTTCTTTCATTTATTCTTTCCTTTCTCTTCTTTCTTACATTTGTTTGTCTGTTTTTCTCTTTTCTTTCTTCTACCTTTTTTCTATCTTTTCTACCTTCCTTTCTTTTCTACCCTCCTTTCTTTTATACGACACTTTGTTTTATTCTTTCTTCTATCTTTCATGTCGTCCTATCTTTCCCTCTTTTTTTCATACTGTTCTAACATTCGTTTTAACGTATTCATACTTTATGAAGTAAATTACAAATTTATCTCATTTTATCTCTACGAATTTACCTTTCAGATTTACTTCCTGTACCAGTATTCACTTCAATTCTTCTTGGACATGTATTTGTGTGTTCTTCGTGAAAATCCGAATCTGAACAACTTGAAAGACAATATGGGCCGACTAAAAGTGATCACCACTGATATCTTTCAGGTATGTCTTTGCCGTAATAAGATATTTTAACTTATTAAGTTTTAGGGTTACTTCACATTATATTATTCTACTGCAGATTGTATACAGTCGTGTCTCTCGAGGAATGCTTCATGATGACAGAATTACATTCGCGTTGCTTTTGTGCCGTATTTATCTTCGTGGACTTCCCGGGTAAGTAAACTGTGATCTGATTATGTTAAGGTGCCTACACAGTATGAACCCAAATATGATATTACTGATATCGATTTTATGTAAAGTGAATATAGTTGAATGCCAAAATATATTTTTATTTGAGCTTCTATTTGTATAGTAAATAACACTGTTCGAGAAGGATTTAATGAAAAATCGCACGCATGTTTGGCAAAATATTCACAACTACATCTCCATGTGTAAATGCTACTGCAATTAGAAGCACATATGACTTTGAATTTGCGAAGTCAATTGGCTCTCTATCTGAGTCTGCAGTAGCTCGATAGTTAGAGCGTCTAACCGGTAATTAGAAGGTTGTGGAATCTCTACCTGGGGCTGGGAAGCAATAGGCCGTACCCACTATGACGTCAGTGGACAAAAAGCGCGCGAAGTAGTCTGGTCTTTGTAGTTAAATTAGCTAGTTTCAAAATGGCGTTTGCTTCAGCTGCTCGCGACAGCTCTAACACTTCCTGTGATGTTTTACATTCTGAAATCATTCTTGACGACCCTAGTTTTTTTCAAAACTCTTGCACGGGTCGTGAAGATGATATTGGGAATGTTGTAAGCGCTTCTGGCGATGTTGTTTATTATCCTGACGCTGTTGAAGGCGAGCCAAGTCTGGTGTTTACAATGGACAGTGGAACAACACAGCAAGACCGAAGCGAGACAAATGATGGCAGTGCTTTGCATGGCGACTGCAAAGGCTGAACAAAGTCTCTGAAATACTTTCCTTGTTTTACCCTTGAGAAGCTGGGGAAAAAAATTGGTGGAGAATAGCCAAACAATGCCCGACAATGTTGCTCCAAAGGCCCATCGCAACTGAAATTGCCGCCATTTCAGGGCTGTCAGACATTTGTACACCCGGACAAGAGCTTTGACAAAAGCTAGGGTTTTTATCTGTTTCAACAGCCTCTGAAAGACTACAAAGTGCTTCAGCACACTCTACTTCAACAGCGTCTATGTTGAAATTTAGAATGCCGGTATGCAAAAATACTAAGACCAGACTACTTCGCGCGCTTTTTGTCCACTGACGTCATAGTGGGTACGGCCTATTTCTGAGTATTCGAGCTTGACGAACGTCTACCAAGCGCTTGTTAAATTACACCTTACTGGCACATGCACTACATGCACATTGTAGACGTAGCACCCTTAACGTCAATATGTACAGTTTTATACCAATATATATTTGTTAATGTATCACTAATCTATATATAGCTGTGCTGCGCGTCCCTGATACTTTTGTCTTGCAAAATGTCTCCAACGACCGGCACCATCTTGTTAGGTTTTCCGACGGATAAAAGTGTTTCGTCAGATATCCAAAAACTGAGAAGTGGGGTTTAACCACTGACCTATATATACTGTATATAACTAGACTGCGTATCCTGGGTACTTTTGTATGAAAAACATATCCCCCAATTGACTAGCGCTTAAAATAGACCGAACTGTTGTCAATATTATTTGATCCATAACTTTTAGGGAACACGAATATGAGGAGGAATTTGCACATTTTATGGAAGGCCGCGACGCACTTTTGGCAAAGAAATCTACAAAAATCGATGGCTTATCGTCAGAGCAGGTAGGAAACTGAATAATTTGTTTGATAGAATAATTTGACAATCTTCCGTGCATTTGTGTTAACGTAGGAAAACTTGTAGGTACAGTTATCGTGTCAGTTTTGGGTTGAAGTCATGCATCATAAATATTTTCCTGTAGTGCGTTGTAATCCATATGGTTACCTAAGCCCAACCCTAACGTGAGTCAGGGTCCGTTTACATGGACAAACGTTGTCCCTGGTACACGCGTAAAAACGCACAACTTGTTCACGGTTGTCAACAGGCGTGAACAATGTTGTGCTGCCATCCGTGAACAATGTTGTGCTGCTCGCCGTGAACAAGTTGTTCACTTATGGTTCGAACAACTTGTTCACGGATAAATCAACAGTCATGAACAAGTTGTTCCAACAGCACATTTTTTATAGCCAACAACGTTGTTCGCACATGATACAACATGTTGTTACAGCATGACGAAATAACAACGATGAACAACAATGTTACAACAATGGTGAACATGGTTGATGTATCAACACGTTCTTCGGTTGTTACAACATGCGTGAACAACGGTTGTTGTTTCATCAAGCTGTAACAACTTGTCGAAACAATGATGAACAATGTTGTTCATTTATCAATGTTGTTCACATATGTCAACAAGTTGTTACAGCATTGTTCAGGCAACAATGCTGTAACAACTTGTGAGATTTTTACGCGTGTAGAAGGGTCACCCTGCCCCCCGAGCTACCCTGGGGGAGCCAACTTTGTGTTCATTTTACTTAGTCTCGACAGCGAGCGTTTACATGGGGAATTTCATACTTGTCTCGGGTAGTAGGGTCACCCTGGGGTATAGGGTCACCCTCTTTGCGAGGTAGGGTACGTTACCCTAGGGGGCGAGATAAAGTTGACTCGCCTACCCGAGGCAAAACTGCGAAACAAAATGACGGCAGAAAGTGAAACGATTGATAGGGCAGTAAATACGAAGCGAAAAAAATGGTCTTGGTCTCCAACAATTGTTGAAAACCTGATAATTGACCTGAAGAAGTATAAAAGCTTCTGTGAGTTTAATTCTATCGTTTAATTCCAACAGTACAGTTACAGTTTCTTCCCGACGATCGGCCATCTTAAATTAGATGCGTTAAACTATACCCAGTCCTCCAGGCTTAAACCGATTCAGAAGTCATAATCAAATTCCTCATGTAAACACACGACAAAGTTGTCTCGGGGGGTAGGGTGCCCCTCTTACCCGAGCCAACTTTTAGTCCATGTAAACGGCCCCTCAGTAACCAAGTGTATCGTCTAGCTTGTACGCTAACTTGACCCACTGGTGTGTTTATTGCTTAATTCTTCTTACATTATACGCTAATCTTCCAATCCACTAATTCATCGTATCGTAAATGAGTAAACCGGCTAGTGGGTCAAGTTAAGTGGTCTTGGTAGTTTACCTTCTAGTGCCCACCCTAAGCCCTCGACGTTTGCCTCCGTATCTCGGTGATCAGAGCACTGCGCTAACATTGCGGGGTCGCGCGGTCGGAAGGGCTGTAATGTTGCATTTTCGTAACTGATCCTGGTTTGGTTGTAAAATCTATATATTCTAACAGTCGAAATTTTTCTTTACCAAAAACGTGTGGAACCTAAAGTGAATGCAATGCTAGGTGTTACTTGTACATAACATAGACACGCAAGGAATTATGGATGACTAGAATTTTGAAAGCACTCGTGCAAAAGACCACAATACAAAATATATTAAAGCTAGGTGGCATCAGGCAACCTGCCATTGCTTGGGAGTAGAATTATGTACTGTACCGTAAACTGTATTGTAAACTGTACTGTGCTGTAAACTATTGTAAACAGTATTGTACTGTAAACGGTACTGTAAACTGTACTGTGCTGTAAACTGTATTGTAAACTGTATTGTACTGTAAACTGTGCTGTAAACTGTACTGTAAACTGTACTGTAAACTGTACTGTAAACTGTATTGTAAACTGTACTGTGCTGTAAACTGTACTGTGCTGTAAACTGTACTGTAAACTGTATTGTACTGTAAACGGAACGGTACTGTAAACTGTATTGCAATGCTTTGCAGTATAGTGCAAAGTGATGTATTTTGTTGCAGTGCATTGTACAGTATTGCATTGCATTGTATTTCTTTAGTATCCTTATATTCTATCGTTCTAAAATTATGTCTTTACCCTAAACCGTGTTTGTTGCTATTATTAGAGCCAAGCCATGAGTCATTTAGCTCAGCTATTGCCTTTCAATAATCTCCCAAGGTACATTCGATCACGCAAGGTAGGCTTTAAAACTTTAAAATGCTATTATTAAATTACCTAATTTTTTTAGAAATATTAGCTTACTGGTCGCTGTGATCTGAATGTCTCAAGCTTTTCCAATATATTCGTTTTAGGACTTCTTCCATTGGGTAGAAGGTCTCAATCCTGAAAATGATGTTCCTGTATGTTGGGAAGTCCAAGCAGAACTTCGTAAGCAATTTTCATGTTTATTTGTGTCTACGACACGAAAAATACGTTTGTCTTATTTGAAAGAACGCTTTACATTTACTAACCAAACAAACTGAAATAACTCAAAAACGAAACAAGAAAACCAAAAGCTAGAAAAGATGTTATTTTTTTGTCATTTAAAAAATGACAAAGTAACTTCTCACACTCATTAATAATTCATGAGTTAATTAGCCAATCAGAAAAATATTTGGTCATGTGTACGAGTTTTGAAACCCGGTAAAGGTCGCGCAAACTGAATTCATAATTAAGAAATCAGATAATAAACGGCACAAACAAAGAACCGTTTATTACCACATTTCTTGATTATAAATTCAACGTGAAACCATTGTCTAATCTAATATGCACCAATATCACCAAGTCCCACGGCTATAATTGACGATTGAGAAGCTATTTCATAAACTCGTGTATCGTGTTTTACCAGGGGTTGCAAGCACTCAAGAACAACAAAAATCACTCGGCCTGTTACCTCATAATTCTCAATGTTCTCTCGTGTTTGTAACACATTCGAAAACAATAAAAATCACTCGGCCTGCAGCCTTGTGATTTTCATTATTCTCTCATGTTTTACAAACACTCGAGAACAATGAAAATTACTCGGTTAACGGCATCGTGATTTTCATTGTCCTCTCGTGTTTATAACCCCTGGTAAAACACTCCCACTCGTTTATGAAATATTACATCTTTTCCAGTTTTTGGTTTTCTTGTTTCGTTTTTGAGGTATTTCAATTTGTTTGGTAAGTAAATGTCACATGTTGTGACGTACACGTACATAATGATTTATCGGGGCAGGTTATGCATGTTTGCTATTATCAAACTAAGTCACTTGAGTTCCTTCATGTTTCGTGTTGTAGATGGAACACGAGCACGTGCTTCCTCGAACTAACTTCCGTTTAATAATAGCAAAGATATATAACCTCCTCGGATAAGTCATTATGCACATGTGTACGTCACACCATGTGACATTTACGTATTGAACAAACTGAAATATCTCAACAACGAAGCAAGGAAACCAAAAACTGCAAAAGATGTTACTTTGTCATTTTAAGTGTTCTTTGAAATAAGACAGACTTAATTTTTGTGTCGTAGGCAGTTTAAAAGTGACTGATATATATCTTTATGATACATACACTCATACAGTCGTCAAGAGTACTTCAGGTGCAAACCAGTACCTAACTTGTTCTAAATATTCTAAACATGTATTATATTTCATCTTTCTAGCTCCAGTTGGCGTCAGTTTGTATCAGCTTTTAGTTGTACAAGCCTTTCGACCAGATCGTGTCTTGACCATGGTTCATAAAATTGTTGAAACAATATTTGGACAGATCTTCATGCGTGCTTCAGAACAAGAGCTGGACTTGGCTTTCATTGTCGAGAAAGAGGTAGCATTGATATTTCTAGCCGTATGATTATTTGGTCAATACAAACATGGGCTCCGGATGTTTGAATTTGTGGAATGACTAACTCAAAATGGCTCAAATTTTGTTATTGCCTGATATCCCTGTAGCCGCTATGGGTATTTCAGGTTGTTACTACCTGAATTGTGCTAGGCACCCAAAGAAAGTATTTCTTCTATTAGATGTATAAATAAAATGTTGGTGCTGGTGTTGCTCTTCCCGGAGCTGTTCTTGGTGCTGTTGTTGGTATTTTTGCTTTGTTGTTGTTGTTGTTGTTGTTGTTGTTGCTTGTGTTGATATTGGTGCTTGTGCTGGTATTGGTGCTGTTGTTGGTGCTTTTGCATTACTGTTGTTGGTGCTGGTATTGGTGCTTTTACCTTGCTGTTGTTAGTGCTTTTATTGGTGCTGTTGTTGGTGCTGTTATTGGTGCTTGAGCTGGTGCTGTTGTTAGTGCTGGTATTAGTGCTGTTCTTAGTACTTATGTTGGTGCTGCTGATGTTGTTCTTGCTGCTGGTGGTGATGTTGTTCTGTCAGTAATTTGCCATGGTAAAGTTCAGTCGTTTTGGCATGAGTTGCTTATCTGTGGCCTAGAGCGTCTTTCGTTATATTTTAACCTATCATATTTAGGGCTCCGAGGTTACTTCAAACGCTTTAAGAAGTATATATATATATATGGGACAATGAACTCGGGTGGAGAATAATGATATTAGGTGTTACTCCGAGTGACGAACCATACCGGACAAGTAGAGAAAACTCTACTTGGCCCGGCTGGGGTTCGAACCCGCGACCTTCGGTTTACCAGTTATCTAAAACTAATTATCTAAAACTAGTTTCAAGAAAAAAATACAAGAAACATTAATTCAAATTTTACTCGAAGAGGATGCTTATGTTGACACGTCCAAATTAATACTTAAGATTGCTAATAGTTTTACTGCTTGAATACTTCATATACTCTTACCTACATGTTATCTATCAATTCCTATTTTAACTCCAAATGTTCGTATATGTCTCTGTATGTATGTATGTATATATATATATGCATGTGTGTATGTGTGTATGTATGGGTATGTATGTATGTATACATTTAAATTTTGTTTCCCCCCCCCCCTTGTTTACTACCCGCCAAGATTAGCTTATGCTACCTGCGGGTTAGTATTATTTTGTAAATATTTTTATTATAAGCCAAATAAACCTAAAAACCTATAAACCTAAACCTATTTACTAGTCCGACGCTCTACCGACTGAGCTACAGGTCAAGTTGGGAGCTGGTGGTCCCAACAACAACAATAATATATATTTATTATTATTCCTTCAGCTAAAATCTCTACAACGTTCAGAACTACACCGGCCATCTAAATGTTTTGCCACCGTCATATCTATCGTTTCTCTAGATCAAATCAAGCACTCCTGTTTTGATGTGTTCCGTTTCTGGTTACGATGCTAGTGGCCGTGTTGATGATCTTGTCGCTCAGCAAAATAAGCCGTGCACGGCAATTGCTATTGGTGAGTTCCTTTCATATTCATAATAATAATAATAATAATAATAATAATAATAATAATAATAATAATAATAATAATAATAATAATAATAATAATAATAATAATAATGGAAACTTTATTGAAATACTTTATATATATATATACAATTATAAATCTCACTAATTAAGGTAATTTATAATTGACTACTTGAACCTATTTATTGTTTACAACTATATAGAAAAATTTGAATTTAAAATGTATCTTCAAATGTTCATTAAGTCTGGATTTGTCCAAGCCTTGTTTCTACAACAAAATATATAGTATGTTGTTCTAATGGCGATAGACATTATTAATAATAATAATAATAATATTAATAATAATAATAATAATAATAATAATAATATAATAATAATAATAATAATAATAATATAGCCATTTCTTCGATAAGTTTTAAAAAATAATATTATTGGTCTGTTTAGGTTCCGCTGAGGGATTTAGTCTCGCAGAAAAAGCCATTAACTCTGCTGTCAAGTCTGGAAGGTATAATTATCAGATTGATGTCACCATTTATAACATAGATTTAATATAACGCCGTTTCTGATTGGCTGTCAAGCGTGCTTAATTTCTGGATGGAGAACGGTAATTTGGTAACGGGAAACGGTATGCTTACTGTACGAAGGCGAAAGTTCTTTTTAATCAGCGAAATGCAGCTTGTTTTCCGCTATTTTGTGTATAAAATAGTAGTTCATGGTTTAGCGTGCTCCATCAAATGCATTTGGGAAATTGGGAGGGCACTAAAAAATCTAGAGTTGCTTTCGACGATCTCTTTTTCGTTGTTCTCCAATCTCGTACTTAGAACCTGCGGTTATTTTGTTTAGCGACAAGGAGTCATCGGCTCTGGCCAGAAACAGAATGTTGAGTCAGAAAAACGTGGACTTTCAAGGGAGCGCACATGCGGATTTAGGCCAATCGCCTCAGCACTGCTTAATGTCGTTCCGGCCATAACCAGTAAAGACCTAATATGAACGAGTTTTACTATAAGTAACCAATCACAGTGTCGATTACCAATTCGTTCCCATGCTCTTTACTGATTAGGGTTAGGAGAAAGTGCTGGGCTAGGTTATCTAAACCAATCAGAAGCCTTCTTAGCATAGGTGATGATTTTTTTGTTGCTCCCCACTACCTGCGTCTCGCTGGGTGCATCCATAACTCGATGGAGCATGCCAAATTGTGAACTATTTCGTAACTACACTCGATACTCGATAGTAATTTATATTCGTAAATGTATTTTCATAAATACACATGCATACAAAAATAGTAAATTGGCTCGCTGTTGCGGTACCCTGATGAGATCGCTGCTTTATTTTCTGCCTGTTCGTTCGTTCGTTCGTTCGTTCGTTCGTTCGTTCGTTCGTTCGTTCGTTCGTTCGTTCGTTCGTTCGTTCGTTCGTTCGTTCGTTCGTTCGTTCGTTCGTTCGTTCGTTCGTTCGTTCGTTCGTTCGTTCGTTCGTTCGTTCGTTCGTTCGTTCGTTCGTTCGTTCGTTCGTTAGTTCGTTCGTTCGTTCGTTCGTTCGTTCGTTCGTTCGTTCGTTCGTTCGTTCGTTCGTTCGTTCGTTCGTGCGGAATCGATAGTAAGCGACGTCTTTCGACGTGACGTTTCTGACACGACTTTTTTAGCCGCTCTTTGGCACTGTGTCTGGTTTGTGAATGGGGTCTGTTAGTATTGTCTAAAGGTTACCTAAACGGTAAATTTGTTGTGTTTTAGATGGGTTTTACTGAAGAATGTGCACTTGGCTCCACAATGGCTAGTCACGCTAGAGAAGAAACTTCATACACTAAATCCTCACTCCAACTTCAGACTTTTCTTGACAATGGAAATTAATCCAAAGGTTTGTTTATCTTTTTAGTTAAGTAGTTTCTTTTTTCTAAAACCAAATAACTTTAAAACAATGGCTAGAGGCTAACTCGAAAACCTTTAGGTTAACTTAGCCTCTAGGCTCAAACGTATATCAAATTTTATATTTAGTCTATATTCTTTAATTACCTTGCAAGAATATTCATGTATTTATCCATAAAATTGTAATTTAAAATTGTAATATTATTATTATATCGATTGTAGCTTTGTAATAGTAAAGGTTTTAGTTTGCTAGTTAAGTTGTATCGGTCGGTACTCGGTACTGACCGAGGGATTGAACCCGCAACCTTGTGAGAACTGATGTCATTTGCATGCATTGGGACTTTGCATTTGTCCTGAGCACTTACAATTTGACTAACAGACTGAAAACTTTTTCTATTATTATTTTTTATTACTACGCTGCAAACCACTTAACTCAAATAAAATGCTGACTAACAACTGAACACTGATAAAACACGACTAATTATAGCCCAACAGTGGCCTTTAATTAAACAGACTGTCCTTGGGGGGGTTGCCTTTAGGAGGAGGAAAGACATTATGTAGACAATCCAGTGAAAAATAGGTTCTCTAGTCCGTTCTAATTACTTTTGCTTTTTAAGCCTTCTATTTTTCGGGATTACATAGACCACATGACTGCAATCGATTATATCGTTAAGGTCATTTGCTATGAAGTCGAGATGTTTTGCTTAGTTACCAACAGGTTTTGGGAAAAGCTTTGTGCACCAGACAATTTTCGAGTAAAAATATCATATCAGTGTTGGCTTCTGTAAAGGCCGGTCAGTGAAATAACTGGTAAATCAACTGTCTTGGATACTTCAGAAGGAAATCATGAACTTTTTAACTGCAAAGCAATGGTATATAGTCAGTGCTGTAGCCTGCGAATAGACGGGTTTTTTCAAGTATGAATACGATGAAGGCGAGTTGCCAAGCAGTTTGTTTACATGCTAGGTGCATGTTAGGGGACGGAACGCCAATTACAAGGTTTGACGGCATCTAAACTCACAAGCAGGCTAGCCCAGCACGAACTTATCAGACTCAAAAACGCACTTCCGACACCAGTTCTTACTCGAAATAACCTCTGTCTGCCAACCTAAACCTCAGCATCTCAATAGTTGTATGTGACTAGATCTTACAAGGTTGCGGCTTCATTCACTGTCTGGAGATTCAAGATCTTTCCTGGATACTTACATCTTCACTAACAAACTAAAAACTCTGTCAATTTTTGTTGACAATGTAAATATTTGTACAATTATAGCTTTTGTATTTTTTAGGTTCCTGTAAACCTCCTGAGAGCTTCTCGTGTTTTCGTTTTCGAGCCACCTCCTGGAATTAAGGCCAATTTATTCCGAACATTCAGCGCAATTCCTGCTACCCGTATGTGCAAGGTAAGTACAAAAATAGGCACGCCCAGGCGTGCATGTATCTACTGCGTTTAATGCCTGTAGCCACTACTGTAGCGAGGTTAAGTTCGACTTCCGATGCGAGTACCAATACTGAATACGGTTCTGCTCATGCGCAGTAGATCATTTAACGACGGCATATGGGATTTCGGTAGTCAACACTTCTGAAGTAGACCGAATTTCGGTAGTCAGTTTGATGGGATGATGCAGACCGAATATGGGATCTGGTCGCTCTAATTTTCTTAGCTCTAGGGCGAGAAGAAGCTCTTCCTCGTCTATGTCATCATCATATGCTTGCAGAAGTAAGACGTCTTCGAGGTTTATATTACCCGCCATGTTTCACAGTTTCAGTATTCGCATTTAAATTTGACTAATAGTATACAGTATTTAAATAACTTTGTTACAACAATTTCTCCAATAATAATGCAATCCAGTTAGTAGGTAAAAGAAATCGCTTGAGATATATAAGAAGCATCTCGAGTATGACTGCTGTAAATTTTAAGTGAATGAAGAAGATGTCCAACAATGTCATCAAAATTATGATAGCAACCATACATTATTACATTGTTCTTCAAGACAAATATGCATACATGCAGTAAAAGGGGGACTAAATGTTTGCACATTCATGACACAAATTTTGAATGACATTGACAAATGCAGCAAAAAAAATTTATTACTCCAATTAATATAAAGACTTGCCAGTTCACGCTCTCAACATTGCCTGTCACTGACATTTGACTATTGTTGCTTTGTGTAAAAATACTGTACCCTGCTCCTGATGTCAGAGCCCATTTCATTTACATATTAAACAAATTGAAATATCTTGCAAATGAAGAAAGACACGAAAAAGTTGTAAAAGATCTTCTATTACAATTTCACGAGTTCTTTCAAATTAAGCAAACTTAGTTGTTATTGCCAATAAATACCCTTTAAAGGAGCAATAAGACCGCCAAAATTGTCTATCCCAATTTTTATTTTATTTAGAAGTATTTTTAAAATAACGAAGAATTGCCTCTTCCCTTGTTCAATTTTTCATCTTGTTCCAAATTTTTTTTGGTTTTAAAAAAATGCAAATAAGATACCTTATGACGTCATCTACTCCACTAATTCCGTAAAGGAGGAATATGTACACAAATAATACGTAGATTGTGCTGAAACTTTGAAGCTGTTCTAATACGAATGGTACATTGCAATGTACACAGTTATTGCTTGATAAATACTTCAGTCCCAACTGTTTGTTTGGTCTGTGTGGAGTAGATGACATAAGGGATCTCATTTGCATGTTTCAAAAACCTGATTATCTCTGAAACCTGATTATCTCTGAAACATGATAAGATATTAATAAGAACGCTAATACGTCCTCGCACGGCAAGTACTTCTAGATAAAATCAAAATTGAATAGAAGATTTTCCATCTTACTGCCCGTTTATGTTCCTTACCTTTTTTGTTGACGTCAACCGCAATGTCGGATTAGCTTAAACGCTAACCCGACCCAATAATCGGTTTACGCACTATTTATAAAATAATATGCTGCTGTGATAAATTACGTTAATTATTCTATTCTCTCTCACCCAGGCTCCTACTGAACGAACTCGTCTTTACTTCCTTTTGGCTTGGTTACATGCGATCATTCAAGAACGTCTTCGCTATGCACCCCTTGGCTGGTCGAAACATTACGAGTTTAGTGAATCTGATCTGCGAGTTGCTTGTGATACCATCGATACATGGATTGACGGTTCCTCCCAGGTAGGAGCTTTGTTTCTGGTAGCTAGGAGCTTTTTTCCGTCATGCAGAAACACCATACATTAATAATAGCATGTTTTTTGCTTCAAGTCCGATGGAATTATAATGTAACAACTGATATCTCACCAGTGTTTGTTGGGCGCTCTGACGCAGCGTGCGTTTTATTCGGTGTGTGCTTTAGCTCGTTGCCTCTCTGAGGTCCCAAGTTAACCCTTGTTGAACGAGGTTCGTATTGAGTGGGTGACGTGGTTCGACTGGCAATACGTCGTATTGATTTCTAAACTTAGGCCTCGCGTACATGAAGTTGTTGTTGGTTCTCTCCTGTGTGTTTTCAGTGTTCTGTGAGAAGAATTGTCGACCGCTTTTTAAATGACTACAGACGAGATCCTTGATCGCCAGATTGGGCAACCACTTTTCGCTGTTGTTGACGTGAATTACCTTATTTTATCGTACCTTACCTTACCTTGCCGCACCGTACCCACTCCAGTGACTCCACCCCACCTTCCCCTATCTTACCGTATCCCATTCTCGTCCCCAGATCCCCTACTTTTCTTAGCGCGGCCGCACGAAAATTCTTAGGGCTCTGGAGACACAGACTTGGGTCATAACGTCATTGGCTAATAGACCCTTTCCTATTCATGGAAGAAGATGGCTAATAACTTCTGAACTACGCATTGTTGAAACACATCGTGTAGGTATGTTGTTAGAAATTTTATAAGCTTTCGTTTCATGTATACTTCAAGTTTTTGCGTTCTGGGTAACTTTCTATAGATGTCCAAAATTTTTGCACCATTGGCATTGCTCGTCAAATAATAATGGGAAATGGACTTCTCACTGACAAGTGCTACAGAATTTCGGATTACATATTGTTTTTGAAATACTGAACTCACAACTTTGAGCTATATATCAAACAGAAGATACTATAAAATGTTACCGGTATTCGTGGCAGAAATTTCAAGTTTCTAGCTAAAAAAGAAGTGTTTTAAAAATAGGAAAACGTTTTCCATTTGGTCTGGCTGGCCTATGGTGATTTGTTAGCTTTGAACCTTTGTTTTACGGACGGCCAAACTTTGTTTGCATTAGTGCAGTTTTGGTGTTTTAAATTATCCGTAACTTCCAAAATACTTTAGGTATGAACTTCTGAAACATTTTAAGCGAAAGATTTTTCAAAAGTTATATAGATAGTACAAAACACTAAAACTGCACAAAGGCAAAACAACAAACTTAACAAATTTATACGTCAAGGTAAGACCAAAATGACAACGTTTACCCATTTTTAAAATATTTCCCTTTTATTTAGAAACTTGAAAGTTCTACCACAAATAGCATTTTACATTATCTTCTGTTTGATATATAGCTCAAGGATATATGTTAAGTATTTTAAAAACAATATTCGAAATTCTACAACACTATTGAGATCCTATTTTCTACTATTATTGACGAGCAATGATGCGAACATTTTGGACATTTTAAAACGTTACATAAAACGCAGAAACTTGAACAGTATAGCAAATGAAACCTTATGAAATTTTTAACAACATACCTACGCGATGTATTTCAACAATGTCTACTTCTGAAGTTATTGCCCATCTTCTTCCATGCAAAAATATGCTGGGATTACCAGGATAATTGTGAAACCTGCCTCTGGAGTCCTGGATGTCCTAAGATCTAGGACATTCGGAATCCATGTCTCCAGAGCCCTCAATCTCGTTCCCAGAGCCCACGTTCCCCACCCGGGAAAGAGAGACTCCGGTATAATCCGTTTTAAATCACAGGATTCTTGTTATTCCGGCTGAGGTACGCATGCGTAAATATCCGAGCGGAATCTGGATAGTATGTTCTCCTTGTTTGACTTTTCCCCAAACAAGTCAATGGGGTTGCTGGCGAAGCTCGAATTACAGCATCTACACACATACGGCGAATATATCGATCGCGGCAACGTCTTCACTGGAGTCTTGTCGTCCGACGTCTCAATCTCGTACCCAGACCCATACGCGCGCGGCAAGCGAATGGCTCTGGGACAATCCATTTGAAAATCGACTCTGATTGGCTTAACGCGTTGACGCCTACTGCGCTGCGCAGATAATTTCACACCCATTCTCCCATCGCGGTCTTCATGTAATATGGGTTGTTTTCGGGAAGGAGTGAAGTGAAATAACATGTTTATTGGGACTTAATCTGAGAAATTGAGAGTTATTTATTTGCAAAAGTCATTTCAAGGAGACAAGAAATACTTACTTGCCTTTGTGGTATCTTTGGAACTCTGGTTCGAGTTTAAAGTATGACAGATAACAGATTCATCGTGGCCCATGCATCGTGGCCGTGCTTCGTGGAGTTCGTGACGAGTTCACTTTTCAGAATTCATAGTTTTCCGTACTTGTATGTAAAATAATTAAATATTTATGGTATATCGTCATATGGACACTGGATTTGACTTCAAGAAGTATCATTGGAACGTATAAATGGTGGCTATTTGAATAATAAATAATTGTCTACATCTTTCAATCACCTCAAATATAAAATATTCATAATTAGCTGAGTGACTGATCAAGTTTATATCAACATGTATGTATCTCATCTCCTCATATTTTTAACAAAAAAATATATTGTCTTATGGCTGTTGACACTGTGTTTATTACTTTTTATATATGTTATATGTGACATAATATTCTTATAGCTGTACAATGTACTACAAGGCATTGTTTTTTTAATTTGTATCTACAAGTAATATACTGTACATTGGTTTGAAGTATTATATCCATATGGGGTAAGCATTAGTTGCTGATTTATACATTTTACACCAGTTTTAAACTGGTACTATACCTATGTGACCATATGGGAAGCATGGGTGGTGAAGAGTTGCCTGACCACTGTGATCCAAAGTTAAGCTTGATTGGATGGCGTTAGTACTTGGATGGGTGACCACTTTGGACACCCTGTCACAGGCTTGAGCTTGGAACTCGTGTGAGTAGAGTTATTGTAGTTGATCTCTCCTGTGCTTCAAGGGTTTTTCCAGGTTCTCTGGTCCCCCCCCCCCCCCCATAAAATCAATTCAATCTTAGGAGAACAACCTTGTAAGGGACCTTGAGTCCTATTGTTGTTTCTCCAGTATCAGTTAGGTACAAATTTTAATAAATAAAATATATGATAAAATAATAAATGGTGAACTTATTTTTCTATTTAATTATATTTTAAATACAAGGAGATACCCACTCTATGTAGTGACCCCATATAGTTTCCTTTTTAATATCTTAAGCGTTAACCCCCCTTGCCCCTCCTAGCACTGAAAGGCAAGAGTGGAAGCTGCCCCTCCAGTGGTGTAGGAAGCAATTTGATCTTGGAGGGGCACAGCATCAAAAGGGCACTTTGTTCAGGAGGGGGTAGGACTTCAAAAGGACACTTGAGGCACATGTTTTAACATAAAAAGGGCACTTTCCTGTTGCAAAAAGGGCACTTCATGACAAAGTTGGGGGGGGGGGCACATGCCCCATTTTCCCTCCTGTTCCTACACCCCTGTGCCCCTCCTGGCATCTCTGATCATAAACAGACAGTGATTGATGGTTACAGTCAATGTTTTAGTACACACTGTATATCCAAAGTCTGCTTTCTAAATTAAAGAAAATTACTTTGAAAATCAGTTCAGCCTTTTCATAGTAGTCACCAACTGTAGTTTTACAATTGCAAACAACAATCTCTGTATTATTTCTTATGTACTGAACAGCTGCA
This sequence comes from Paragorgia papillata, assembly GCA_035771165.1. Lineage (NCBI taxonomy): Eukaryota > Metazoa > Cnidaria > Anthozoa > Scleralcyonacea > Coralliidae > Paragorgia > Paragorgia papillata. Next base: position 267,653 of record JAWNZC010000184.1, read on the forward strand.
TTCGGATCCATGTATTTAAAAGCCAGAAGTTAAGAATTCCCACCTCGAGAGAACAATTTTCCACTACTAACTCTGGTTGTTTACACAATAAAATTAATATTACATTTACTGTGTTTCACATTTTGATTTGGACCATAACCCATTCCTGCCTACACCAGCTACTGTAACTTAATTAGCTGATTAACAGGGATTCTCAGCAAACCTAAGCAACAGTGAGTTGACCCATTCAATGTGAGCTTGCAAGGCCACCCCAACCAGCTAATGCATTCCCTCTGCAGTAGAATAAAATCATCTGGCATGTTAACAAGAATAAAATTCTAAATAGCTTAACCTGGTGGTGAAAAGGTTAATAAAATGATTTCTTAAAACTCATAATTTATTGCTGTCGATTATGACTTTACTCATCTTAGGCTGCACATAATGTAGCCTTGGTTCAAATATCTTCAGTTGGCACTTCATCCAAAAGTAAATTTATCAGTAGAGTATACAGTACAAATGAGAGCCTTACTAACTGTGGACACCCTTATTATAAATGGGGACTACACGCATGCCAGCATTATCTACCTAGTGCTGGCAGAAGATACTTCAGGTTAGCCTAATTTGTCAAAATTAATAGTAAGGTGGGGTGCATTGTGCTTTCCCTTGGAAATTTTAATCCTGACTGACATTTGGACATTGGTGGGTCAAAAGTGGTCGATTGCAGTTGCTGGGATAGAATAAATCCTATCCCAGCAGCAACTCTGTCAATAACCACCAGTGACCAAATGGAAACCAGGCTTTAGTCGCATTTTAGCCCCATTTTCAGAGTTACCAATGGAGCTTAGGAAAAATATTAAGTGGGCTGTATCTCCCCCTAGTCCCTCTATTGTTACACCCTTATCAGTTACCAGACTGCACAAGATGCCAAGTCTAAAGGGTATTTTTTGTACCAGAAGCTGCTTTATTACAGTATATATACATGTACCAGTAATCATATAATTGTAATGTTTTTAAGAGTAAAGTTGATATAATTAAGCAGTGTTTTAGGTATAAAGTTAAAAAGGTGGTGCCCTTGGTTTTACTTTGATGAAGGGCTCCACAAACTTTAGTAAATTGAACTAGACAGCTGTGACAAATGAAACCAAAATCCAATATCATTATAAATCATTATATTAGCTAAATGTGAGCATGTGTGCCACCTGCCCCTCACATCTTTGGTGTTAAGTACTTTAAAGTTAATGTTTAAAAAAATAAGTAAAAGAAGAACCTCTCACTTTCTTATTTTTTTATGCATATAATTTTTTCTCCATACTCAAATGGGCAAGATAAACAGGCCGTACAAATATGGCTGGTTCATTCAATCACCTAGATCAGTATAAACAGATGTAATATGAATTCATAAATGATTAAACCTCAGAAAGCTACAGTGTCGATTATTTCGATTACACACAAACAAGTGGATTATAAAACATGTAACAAATTAAATGTTACAAATCAACAAATGACAAATATACCACCAAGCTAGGTCACGTTTTATTTGAAAGACATACATGCAGTACTATATACATGAAATAAGTTTTTAAAATTCCAGATTTCGTTGTAATTTACCTTGTAGCTGTCTACGAATATTCGAATAATATTCAGAACAATAATACGATATTTTCGTGTTCATAAGTTTGAATAAACAAGAATTCAAACTGGGTTTCATCAGAAGGTCATGAACTGGTCATCGATCACTATCACGCCTGGTGCATTATTTTCCATTTATCAGTCTCTTATCCAGAAATTTCTGCCAAGTAATACTTTATCGCATCACAAACCAGCCACGATTATATTCTTACAACATTTCTACTGCTATTTGTTACTATTAAATTCCAGAATCAGCCACAACATGCCGATGTATTTTGCAGAATATTGAACGGCCGTGCTGAAGGTTTTCGTGGGTCTGGGTACAAAAATACCAACTGCGCATGCCCCAAAATACACACTTTTTCCTGTATTTCAAATGGATTGTCCCAGAGCCATTTGATTTGCCCGCGCGGCCGGGCATATTTGGCTCTGGGAACGAGATTGCCGACGTCTTTGTTATTTTGGTTTTATTAATTCTACTTCCGGTCACTTCAGACCAACTCATGCTCGCTCACTATTCAGCCAATAACGTAACGATTTGAAACGGATTATCCCAGAGTCTCGCGTTTCCTGGGTGGAGAACGTGGGCTCTGGGAACGAGATTGCAGAGCCCTAAGAATTTTCGTGCGGCCGCGCTAAGAAAAGTAGGGGATCTGGGAACGAGAATGACCGTATCCTACCTTACCTTACCTTACCTTACCTTACCTTACCTTACCTTACCTTACCTTACCTTACCTTACCTTACCTTACCTTACCTTACCTTACCTTACCTTACCTTACCTTACCTTACCTTACCTTACCTTACCTTACCTTACCTTACCTTACCTTACCTTACCTTACCGTACCGTACCGTACCGTACCGTACCGTACCGTACCGTACCGTACCGTACCGTACCGTACCGTACCGTACCGTACCTTACCTTACCTTACCTTACCTTACCTTACCTTACCTTACCTTACCTTACCTTACCTTACCTTACCTTACCTTACTGTATCTTACCTCACTTCATCTCGTCGTCATCGTACCGTTCCTTGCCTACCTTCACCTCCTTACTTATACATATCTTGTTTCAACCGTTTTTGTTTTTTTTGTCGTTTTAATTTTATCTTTGTCGTGTTTGTTTTCGGGTATTTGTCTTGTTCAGGTTCTTTGTGTTGTTGTTCTTGTTTTTCTCTCTATCTTTCCCTTTGTATAGTACGTTTGTTGGGTTGTTTAATTCTATATGCGACTTTGCATCATTATTTTCAGGGTCGAACCAACATTTCCCCTGACAAAGTTCCATGGGACGCCTTACGAACTCTTCTGTCTCAAGCTATCTATGGTGGACGTATTGATAACGAGTTTGACCAGGTAAACGAGAAAATACTTTTTTTAATTCTTCAAATGTTTTCATAGTGGTAATTATATAAGGAGCAAAAGGGTGCCAGATTATAGGATGGTGAAACGGTCGAGCTATTATAAGTTATTAGAAATTACCGTGAATTTGCATGTTAGTTCGTTAGTTGTACTTTTCTTTTCGTGGGCGTTCGAACGTGGGTTTTGTTTCGTTCGCTCGTTTTATTTTGGTTATCTTGTTCAACTCATTAATAATTCCTGAGGAAAACACAAAGGAGATCAGTGCCATGTCCGTGGTTCCATATTTGATAAAAAATCCTCCTGATTTACACTAACTTTAGTTTTGCTTTCTCGGCTTAGACGACGTTGTTTTTCAAAATTACTACGCCAGTGAACTTACCAAATAAGTCGTTTTTTAAGCTATTTAAATCTGATAAAACACTGCTGCACATAATGGAGTCAATACACTGAGTGGGTTTCTCCCCGAAATTAAAATTATAAGTATATATAGGTTTTATATGGGGCAACTAGTCAATGTGGTTATCTCTGCGAAGTTTAATTAATTAGTTGAAAATATCTGATTTGGAACCGCGCTCGCTTATAGAGGTGACCATTTAATAGAGGTAACATTACAGTAAAAGTATTTAGGAAATCATTAATAATTCATGAAGAGAATTCAAAGAAAACTAATATTGAACCGATATTTATAAATCAGTAAGAGAATCGTCTTGATTTACATAAACTTTTTGTTTGATTCTCTTAGCTAAAACAGTTCGTATCTTTAAAATAATCAATAAAAATGAACAATTTATATGCATCCCGTTCTTAAGTACGATTCAGCTCGCGTCTCTATGTTAGGCAAAGATCAGCTGCTCATGTGGTTTTTTTTTATTATTTATAATACGAAAGTTTCGAGACTTTGCCTGCTGACTGCCTGACACAGGAAGACTGCATGTGTAATACGGTGCTACTTAATACATGCCTTTTAACAGATTTTACACATTTAAACAAGTGTTTATAGTTTATACATTAAAACGTATATCGTTTTTGTTTTCAAAAATTAAATCTTGATATCGTCTTATTTCTTATGTTTAGCGATTGCTGTCTTCCTTCGTCAACAGGCTGTTCACGGTGAACAGTTTTGAATCGGATTTCCCGTTGGTTGTTGACGTAGATGGCGTCAAAGGCAAAAACATCACTATGCCAGATGGGATCAGGTAGGATGCATTATCTGGTCATTTGCCAGAAATATGGGCAATTTAAAAAAAAAAAATCTAACTAAATTATCGTTAGTTAAGTTTAACTTTTTGTCGCACTACTCTAAACCACACTACATATATCCACGACTTGTTAAAGTGTATAGCACAACATTGTTTATGATTGGTAGCACAACATTGTGCGTTACCAGTGTGACGTATGCAGTGGGTTATTTGCAAATCAAACGATTTATTTGTTGTTTTCTCAAGAACGAGATGAACGATGACAAAACCTGTATACGGTGTTACTTTATCATTTTGATAGTGCTTCCAAATAAGACAAAATTAATTTTCACTTCAAGCTAGTCATGGACAATTTTGTGCTGACCGGCAAGAACAAGGTCAGAAGTGTTGTTCAGCCATGATAACAATGTTGTTACCATTGTTAAGTCATCAATGCTGTAATAACATGTTAAAAAGTTGGACAGTTAACAATAGTATAGTGTTCTATTGGTGTAAATTTCCATATTTCAACAACCTAGTTGCTTCATCATTGCTGAACAATATCGAAGCAAGGATGAACAATATTGTTGATCCAACTTATGTTGTTCAGCATGCATTACGGGCTCGTCGTAAATGGCACCTGAGGATTTTTTTCTCTGGAGCTGTGATGATTCCCAGCCTTCGTATGTTTGTATTTGTTTATGGCGAAGTTGTATAAATAAAAAATAAATAAATAAATGATGATAATGTTGTTGGAGAACTGTTCTGGCAACAACCGTGTAACGACTCCTTTTACCTGTGTAAACTGACTGCACGAAATCTCTTTATTGCATGCACACTGCTTCACTTATTTGGTTTGGTTGGTTTAAATTCATTTGTTTGCCATGACGTTTTTGTCAACTTACAGATAAATTGAACAAATGTAATTATTTCTTTCATAGACGTGAGCAATTTGTCCAGTGGACTGAGAAACTACCTGACGCTCAATCTCCTTCGTGGCTTGGCTTACCTAACAACGCCGAGAAACTCCTGTTAACAGTGCAAGGTAGGAATGTGACAGCTTCTTCAAACAGCTGTGAATCAATGTGTCTATATATGGAGTGAAAATTAAGTTTGAAAGAACAAATTGATAAGATGATAATTTTTTTGTTTCCTTGCTTTGTTATTGAGATGTTTCAGGTTGTTTGGTATGCACGTTAAACATATTGATGTATCCTTGCTATTATCAAACCAAATTAGTTCTTATTGGTTCGCTTGTAATGTCTTTTTGTTTCTCATACCCCTTTAAAGATGTGTACAGTAGAACCCCGCATAAAAGAAATTGCAGATTAAGAACTTCCAGGCTGAATACCAGCCAATAAGCACCCAATATATAAGAACCAGTTCAAGTTGACAAATAAAGCGGTTTCTTATGCGAAAATTATTAAATCTTAAAAAACACTACATAGAGTACAAATGCAGTACATGCTTAAAATGTCGCTGGAAACAGACATTGAAATACTAATACTAAAGCAATGCTAGAAAAATATCGCTATTCAGTACCAAGTATAGGTTAGTTACCGAGAAGGAGATAACTATGCTAGTTACCGACAAAAAATAGCATTCTAGACGTAGTTGTTAAGCAGTATAGTAAGTCATTTAATATGCAAGGTAGCCTAACTATAACCTGTATATTAACCACGGTACGTCAAAGAGAATCGACACATGAATGAACTAAATAGTGATATTTTATAGCAATTATTTGTAATACATTGTGTTAGGAGATAACAATACATTGTGTAAACATATATAAATAACAAAAAAATGTGGACTCTTTTTTAACCATGAGAAATATTTCCCGAGGTCTCCAAAACTGCCCGAAGCAGCAGGCCGAGGGTCGTTTTTGAGACCGAGGGAAATATTTCTCTATACGGACCGACCAAAACGGTAAATAATATATTTATTTTTTTATTAATCGTACGATTTATAATTTACATAATTAGGTAAATTAACATCATTGAATTGCGTAATCGAGATGACATACACGTGATATTCAAAAGTCCAAAGTTTATCGTTCGACAGTAAACAACTGCCGACATGCAGTCTGACAGGGAAGCTTGGAACCTCTTTTGTGATAAAAAAAAACCAACCAGTCAAAACTTGAAGATCTAGTTACGAAGGGAAGTCAGAATGCAGTCCTAGTGTTTTTAAAGTTTAGTTGATAAAGATTCTTCGTCGTTCTTCTTCGTCCCTTGCTCGTTTTTGGCTGTTCGTTTGGGAAATCGCTTTCAATACTCGCGGCTGACTGCCTGGAAATTGAAAGTGGGTCGTTCGAGTTTGAAGACGAAAATGCTTGTAGTAAGCCATTTGTAACTTTTTTCAAAGACATGACACGATGAAGTTGGCATGTGGAAAATATTTGACTAAAGGGTAAAGACTTATAGCGGTTTTGTTGAGTATAGTTGGACAACAGAAGAATGACAGTTTAGTATCAAAAGGTTTCAGCTTTTCTGTCTTCTCGTGGTATGTTTTTTTTATATATATATATACTTCTATATAGTTTCATTTAGTGATTCAAAATACTGTGTTCACAAGTTTATATATGTTTTGCCTACCGTTTTAAACTCTTTTCATACGGCGTCATTGAGCAATAATACTTTAAAACTTTATAAATGTCGCTCGTAAATTTTACTTTGTCATAGTTTTCCCAGCGTTTCTTTTAAAATTCCCTGTTTTCACATGCAGTTGTCAAAACCTATTTGGATAATAAAACTCATTTGCATCCCCGTAGCTCTCTGATAAATATATTTGTTCTGTGGCAAGCGAAATAGTTATAAAAATCGATCAATTTTAAATGACAGAGTGTCAAACTTTTTTGTTTTTGTTTTTAAATCCACAGCGGTCCGTATCTGGGTCCGTATCGTAGGATACGGACCGCTCGCTAGCCAATCAGAGCGCGCGAATCAGATGGTACCGGACCACAAAAAAATAAATGCATGTACGGTATATCTTTATTAGTATGTTATGTGGGTTGGTAATGTTTACTGTGAATATTTGACTTTCCAGGGTAAATATTTCATTAAATAAAACAAATTCTAAGGAAATGCACCCTATCAGGAGCAATTGTTTTTGCCTTATAAATAAGAACATATTCAACTTGATTTCTCACTAGACACCCAGTATATAAGAACCAGACATAGTTTAACGCTCTGTCTGATTCCTCACCTGGCTGCGTTGGGAATTTATTTGTTATATAAGAACCATTTCAGCCTGACTTGGAAAAATAGGGGTTTCCCCGGGTTTTACTGTATATTATATTAGAGAGGATAGAATGCGTAGCTCTCGATCACTATGTCAGCGAAAATAAGTTAAGGACTGTACAAAATACACATGCACAATTGCGAATCTAGCGTCTTGCGTTTCACATATATGTTCTTTTAAAGTTCTGCGTGCCTCTTGCGTGTAACGACATAACAATGTGTGACCTAAATTTTTAGGTCAAGTATTAACAGCCAAACTCTTGAAAATGCAAAACTTGGAAGATGAAGAAGAGCTGGCCTATTCTCCTGGATTAGCAAGGTAAGCGAAAATATTGCTTTGAGGATTATGTATGTTCAAACTGTGGTTCAGTAGTGATATAGTTTTTGAACTCTTTATTTTAATCAACTTTTATTTAATAAATCATTGACGATTTAATTTTACCACTTTTTGTTGCAGTTTTTGTGCACGAGAGCGTTCTTGCTTGCTGGTTCAGTATATAATATTTAAAGTCTCGAATTTGGACTAGCATTTTTCTATGCGCGGCAATCGACTTTCAAGTCGTATATGTGTTTTACTCTAGCTAACGCCAGACAATTTTACTTGTTTTATGGGAAATCCACCGACTGTGAACTGAAAAACTCGTTGGCATTTTTGTTGTTTTAAAGATTTGGTAGGAGCATTCACAGAAAATTTTAAGAGAATCTAATGTATAGTCTTCGTGTTATTAATTATCAAATTTTGCCTTGGCTAGTTAACTTTTCGAGAAATTGGGCTGCTCAGTAACGCTACGTACGCAAATGGACAACCTCACATATAAGAACAAAGCATTTTGGTATTAATGATCTGACTACGTCATAAGGCATTGTTACCGAGAGCCCAAATTTCACCAAGAACGCAAAATAGCGCGAAGGCTATACACCAGATTCTCATCCTACGTATTAAAACAGCAATAATACCAACGAAGTTTTCACTTCTTAGACACTTTAAATGGGTTTTCAAGAATTTTCTAATAAAGTCCTAGGACTTAAATATTATTCCCAGCTCAAGGATTGGAATAAAACCGTTCGAGTCCTCTGCCTAATAGTTCTCTGGCATTTCAAGTTTTCTAACGTTGTGCAATTTAACGTCTCTGATTGAACCATTCGATTAGAATTAAGATTTGTTAAAGGGCAATAGCACTAAAAATTAAGTTTGTCTAATTTGAAAGAACTCATAAAATTGTAGTAGAAAATCCTTTACAACTTTTTCGTATCTCTCTTCGTTTTCAAGATATTTCAATTTGTTTGATATGTAAATGAGATGGTCTCTGACGTCAATTGTGGGGTAAAATATTTTCACATGTAGCAAAACCAGTTATATCTCTAAGTTTGTTCAGCGAAATCATTTGAAACTGCGCACATAAAAACTCCTTGCGACGCTGAACATTTCATGTTAGATATGTAAGTGATTTTGCTCTGAATGAAAATATTTTACCCAACTCCTGACGTCAGAGACCATCTCATTTACATATCAAACAAATTGAAATATCTTGAAAACGCAGAAAGATACGAAAAAGTTGTAAAGGATCTTCTATTACAATTTTATGAGTTCTTTCAAATTAGACAAACTTAATTTTTAATGCCATTCCCCTTTAAGTTATGAAACTTATATTAATGAGTTTGATAATACGTTCAATTGTTTGGGTGACTACAACTACTTGAATTCTTAACTTTGCTAGCATCTTCTATTTATAAGCACTAGTGAAGCATTCTGGTAGTTGTAGTCGCTCAACGTCATCATACGTCATCGCGCAAATGGGCTATTATGATTTACGTCCAGTAACACCACGCATGTTTTAGCTAAACATTCAATTTATTGTGTTAATGTATTGTTATCGAAAAGATTTTGATGCATTAATCAATAATCTGAAACAGTGCATCATCACTTCTGACCTTCTTGTTGTTAACCTTTTTAGGAGTAGTTCAATCCCAAATGATGCACGACCTGCTTGGATGCGGACATTGCATACTACTGCCTCGAACTGGCTTGCTATGGTTCCAGAGGTAATGTCTGTAATTTAATTTTTTTGTCGAGTGTGCTATTGAAACTACTCGATTTCACTAAAAAGTAGGAATCGTAAAGCACTGTGGAGCTATGCACTGACATATTTTACTTGAAAAGAGGAAATGAAATAAACGTGGATTAGTTGCAAAAATTGGCAAGGCCTTTCGGCTGAAACTGAAACATGATCCAGCGATGTAAAAGCGCAGTGCTCTGGGCCACAGAGGTTGCTGCCGAGAGCGTAGTCGAGGAGTTCTGTATTACCACCACCATGTACTGCGCTCGTAACTAAGCTCTTGGTACCGGCTGTATTCCGTAGTTTGGTATTCAGCAATGCACTAGGATTGTAGGAAGACCTTATTGTTGTGTGTTCTGGTCCAACTGGCCCTGGTTTGGTCTTATAATGTATATAACGCTTGAAGTATCCCTTCACCAATATTCCTTAGAACATGCGTGTAGTTTAGTCGGGTAAAATGCCAAATATCACTTGTCATATAATAAACGTGTGCGTTCTCTTGGTCATCGCGGGAAAATATTAGAAGGATGTCATTTATGCAATGACCTCTTCCTGTGGGCTCGTTCCGTGCTGTCAATTCACGATTTGTTCCTTGCCTGCGATCACCACGCTCTCAGTTACTGAAGAGTTACTTCGTTACTTGTAAACATTGTCATGGAGCGGATGACGACACCTTGCTTTTAAGGGTATATGACTCGAAAATTACGTTTGTCTTATTGAAAAAAACATTTAAAATGATAAAATAACATATTTTGCGATGAGTATTATGAGTTACCGAGAGAAGGTTACATATCTTTGCTATTGTGAAACGAAATCACTTGGAATTCTACATGTTTGGTGTTGTAGGTAGAAACACGCACATGCTTCCTTTGACTTAAGCCCATGTTTTCATAATAGCAGATATATGTAACCTTTTCTGATAACTCATTATGCACATGTGACGTAAAAAGTTGTGTCATTTGCATATCAAACAAGCTGGAATATCTCAAAAACGAAGCAAGGAAACCAAAAACTGCAAAAGATGTTATTTTATCATTTTAAATGTTCTTTTCAATAACCCAAACTTAATTTTCGAGTCATATGCCCTTTAAAGGTTAGCCAGTGGTATGATTTGTCTATGTTGCTTTCTTTTTCAGAAACTATCTGCTCTAAAGCGTACCAACGAAAACATAAAAGATCCCTTGTTCCGTTTCTTTGAGAGAGAGGTAACAATTTTCAGAATCTTAGTATTTGTAAGTTATTTGTTGCTTAACTTCCGTGTTCTTTTGTGCAGGTGAATGGTGGTATCAGTCTACTCACTACTGTACGAAATGACCTGCAAAATGTGATCGCAGTTTGTGAACAAGTGAAGAAGCCAACTAACTACCTGCGAAGTGTAATCAGTGATCTCATGAAAGGTATTTTTTGTGTTGTATTATGAAAACTAATTCAAGAACAACGTTAGTGCTATATGGACTTTAAGATGATAGGATGGCGGCTGTGGTTAAAAAGCAACATGGATGTTTTAATTTAAAGAAGTTGCGATTAACTGACTATTTGAAGCTGTGGTTAAAAAGCAACATGGATGTTTTAATTTAAAGAAGTTGCGATTAACTGACTATTTGAAGCCAGATTAATGACTTCCAAAACGCCTCAGTACTGCTAAAATAAATGCGGTATCTGTTTTCAAGCATATCTTAAGCTACATTTTTCATCTTTGGCGAGTTGACGTTGTCTTGAAGACGTGGAAATGCTCTAAATGACGTTGTATAAAGGACGAGGACAGTGTTAAGATTACTCTTGCATGGGACTAAAATTATTAATTCTCTTGGTTTCGCAACTAGAATTATTTTGTTTGCAAGACGTCGTATAGTTGCGATCGCCGTCACAGATCTTAAAGTCCTTATTTACACTGATGTTACAAGATACTCTTATCCAATGAAGAAAATTCAAAATTAATGTTATCACATGGTTTAATCAGGATGCAAATTCGTCCTAAACGTTCACATCGATTTTCTCAGCTTAAACCACTATGAACCGCTTCTTTTTTTAATTGCAAATACACAAACGCCTTCCAGTGCTACAGGTTAGTCGTGCATTTGGATAGCTTTCGAAACGTTCACATTGCGGAATGAAGGCGTATATAAGATCCATCCTCGTTCCCAGGGACTCCTTGGTACACTGGAAAATCGGATGGTCAGATGAAAACCGGATGTCCTAGATTCTAGGACATTGAGTCATTGAATATATCACATGCATCGCCCTGGGTGCGAACATGGACATAATATAACGAAACAAACGAGATACACTCAGTTATTTGAAGAAAAGTTACTTTATTATGACGTCGGGAAGGTTTGGTGTTTACTGTTCTTCCCGCTGGACAAAAAAGCCCAATTTCGCTTACCGAAATGCTCTTCGAAGGCTTAGTTTATTCAAAGGTAGGTTGTTTACGAACATTCGGCATCGCCGAAGAATGAGTCACCGAGTCATGCTATGTCTAAAATCGTTCGATTTTGAGAGTTAAATGATGAAACTAATTGCAGTTCCGACTCGCTTTAGGAATCCTACGTTGTTCGCCTTATTTGTAGACTTTTCGGTGTTATCTGAGCGATAATCTTCACTCTATTCACAGCGTTGTTTGACAGTTGAAAATATATTTGCCCACTTCCTGTTTTAGACAATAACCTTCGCCCAGCCAATCACACGCTTCAATCGTTTTCATCTGACCAGGGCCTCCGATTTTCCAGTGTACCGAGGAGGCCCTGGGAACGAGGATAATATAGGATCTAGACTAGGTTTTCTCCATGATGAGTAAGATCGTCTGTGGTTAACCAGAGTAAAATACATAAGAGGAAAACATCACATGCCGCCTGAAAAGAGTTATTTTCTTTTTTTTATATAGCAATTTTGCCAAACAACTGGCGTCGTTACACAGTTCCAGGAGGATTAACTGTCATTCAATGGATAGCTGATTTCAGTGACCGTGTGCACCAGCTTCAGCAAGTGTCTCAAGTTTCTCAGACTGGTACAACCCAAGGGCTAAAGGTAAGTTACAAGTATAGTTGAAGCTCTCATAAGCGAACGCCTTCGGCCGTAAAGGCTCTGTTACACGTAGATGTTTCTTGTGCAACTTGCGTCGCTAAAAAATACTTTGTTGCACACGGCAATATTACACGTCACTTTTCTCTCGCAACTTGCGTGGCAAAAGAAATGTTGCAAGTTCCAAATGATAATAAGAAATGATAAGGGCGAAGAGCAGAAAAGCGTTCGTAGTTCTCTTGTTGATAATGGACTTTGAAAGTAAACAACCGAAACAAGAAAAGTCAAAAAATGATTGGCGTCTGTCATCTTGTAAACTCGTTCTCTAAACACAAGTTGCAGTCACGGCCCATGTTACGCGTGATTATTGTTTCAGTGCAACTTGTAGAAATTTGTTGCGAAAGTGGAAACTAAACCAACTTTTTGTGCAACTTGAAAATTGAAAGGGGGAGGTCACACGCTAAAAATTGCTGTGCAACTTGAAGTTTCTTTTTTTGCGCCCAAGAAAAAGCTACGTGTAACAGGGCTTTAAGTAGAAGGCTTCGTTGCTAACGGAGCGTCGCGTCACATTTTCGAAGGTTAACAATTCAAAGATTACCTCACCCCAACGAAAACTGTGGTTTTAATCAATCGTGTTTACCGCTCAATTTATACGCTAACAAGACTATCTAGTGGATTTAGAAATCCGTTAAGCGTTAAGCGCTTTCATGCATGACTTTCCGAGACGTCTCCCTTTGGGTTTCCCCTCTGGTGTTTAATAGACAGAGTGAATGATAAAGTTGTGCCACAACAGCAATGCTCATAAAATGGTTAAACGGCCGTTCCGTAGAATAATTTCGCCGATTCTCGTGGTAAGAGATTACTGACTAAAACCAGACAAAGTGCTAAAGAGCGGTGCCCTGTTTGGCGTCTAAACCGTCGCTTATATTCCCGTTCCCAGAGCCCACGTTTCTGTGTCCGTGGCTTACGGCCTATAGCGTACGATTCCGTGAAACACCCAGAATATAAAGCTACCTAACAAGTCGTCAGGGCAGTGACTGGCTTGTCAGGGCAGTGTCTGGCTTGTCAGGGCAGTGTCTGGCTTGTCAGGGCACCGTAGTATAAAGCTGCCTGACGATTTAGCCGCTATCTTGTCAGGGCACAGCAATTTTGTGCAATTGTGTTTACCTGCAGAACGCTTCGCTTCACAGAGATCGTCAAAAACCCGCCAAAATCTCTCGCGTCAAAAACATCGCGTCCATTCTCAATGCGACAATGCCAGAAACAATGATGTTTGTGTGGCTGTGGCTACCAATTCTGAACAAACAAAATTATAAAGCTGACTAACGAGCTATAGCAGAGGGCCCAAAATTGTATCTACCTGCGCAGTGCTCAATGCTTTTCTTCACAAACAGGACGTCGTCAAAGAGCCGCCAAAATCTTGGCGTCAAAAACATCGCTTGTATTCTCATTCCCAGAGCCCATGCACGTTTCTGTGTCCGTGGCTTACGGGTGCCACCTAACAAGCCAGTCGCTCAGCGGCTACTCGTCAGGGCACCACAATATAACGACTGCTGGTGCGCTATATCATTGACTGACAAAAGGCGACCGATCCAAGATCAAGATAGCACTTTGTGGGGTCTTTCTTCTCATAGAGATCATAAATAAAACTAGAGGGGGAATTGGGGCCAAAAACGGTTGGGGCAAAATTGGATGTAAAACTGCTCGGTCCCAGACTTTTCCTACTATCCGAGAGCTCTCGGATAGTAGGAAAAGTCTGGGACCGAGTAGTTTTACGTCCGGGTTTGCAATTTTGCGCCCCAACTAATCCAAGATAGCAGCCTTCATGTCAATTGGTTACCCGCGTTTGACTGGAGTTTCCCCCAAATGCCCCTCTAGTTTTATTTATGATCTCTGTTTTTTCCATAGTAGCCGCTGACCTTGTTCTCATAAATGAATTTATAACTGGATTGATCGAACCGCGGGCGCGGGTGAGCCCGCCAAATCAACGTCAAATCAACCTTTTGGGCAGAATAGGGTGGACGGTCGCTACCTTGGGAGAAAGGCCTTCATATTTCCGCCATCTTTGTTGGGTGGCGTTTTTGACGGGTCTCGCCATGCCGCAATCTAGTTATATATCGGTCAGTTATCGGGATATCTAGATTGTTGCTACTTTTTCGTATTCTTCTATTCCCGATACGAATATTTTGTTATATTTTTTCTTCTAGAATATGCGAGTAAGATTGGGTTGGTTGTTCGTACCAGAAGCTTACATTACAGCGAGCAGACAATATGTTGCGCAGGCAAACAACTGGTCTTTGGAAGAACTCTTTCTCAAGGTATTTGTTACTCGATAGCGTGTTACGTAACATCGCGAGTGGTCGTTTCGTGTCACAAGTTAGTTAGACACGTCGTACAAAAGAAAAGAAAAGGATTATTAATGAAAAAGAAAGAGAATATAACTTGTATTCCCAAGATTGTTCTTAACATCGCCCTCGTTCTGTAAACAACGCCGCTCTGAGCATTTTCACGTCTTCGGAGCTTCATTATAATGTTAAATTCATCTCAGACCCTACAAATGTTTTCGCAGAACTAGGGCGTCTTGAAGGTCGTAGACAGGCTTGGAAAATTAAATACGACAGTCAATTTACCGTGGCTTCTTTCACATGCTTCTAAAGCATTCTGAATTGAAGTTTAATTCACATTACAGTTCCACATTTTCAAGTCCTTGTCGTCGAGCTTGCCGTCTCGTAGATCTTAAAGATAAAGCCTCTTATGTTAATACAGAGGTCAACAAATTATTTTCAATTGTCTTGACGATTGTGTGATCCATTTGAAATGGCCGTATGAAGTGAGAATTAAGTCTTCCATCCATTTGGTATTCCAGTTTTGTATATAAAATAGTAGTTCATGGTTTAGCGTGCTCCATCAAATGCATTTGGGAAATTGGGAGGGCACTCAAAAATCTAGAGTTGCTTTCGACGATCTTTTTTTCGTTGTTCTCCAATCTCGTACTTAGAACCTGCGGTTATTTTGTTTAGCGAAAAGGAGTCATTGGCTCTGGCCAGAAACAGAATGTTGAGTCAGAAAAACGTGGACTGAGGGAGCGCACATGCGGATTTAGGTCAATCGCCGCAGCACTGCTTATAGTCGAGGAGGAGAAGCGAGAAAACGTCGACCACGTAGCACCCAACCTCGTACCCAGGGTCTTATCCCCCATTACACAATATGTTTGACTCCAGATTATAATAGGCTGATACCCATAGAACATTGCTAGGTCAGTCGTACTCACAAATTGTGGGGTCAGTGGCCTGCTACATAGAGGGGATGGGTGGTCCTTTCATTGACAGACTTAAAGTGCACATGAAACGAAAATTAACTTTGTCTTATTTGAAAGAACACTTAAAATGATAGAGTAACATCTTTTGCAGTTTTTCGTTTTCTTGCTTCGTTGTTGAGATGTCTCAGTTTAGTGATGTGTAGAGAAAAACTCTACTCGACCGCGACTGGGATGCGACTGAGCTACATGGTCAAGTTGAGAGCAGGTCGTGGATTGATGGTACTTATATTTGATATACCATGTAGCTCAGTCGGTAGAGCTTCTTCGAACTAGTAAAACAAAGGTCGCGGTCGAGTGGAGTTTATCTCTACTTATACCCCGTTAGCCTGCGTGCAGACGCTGCAGCCCAAATAATCGGGAATTAGGAGCGTCTGCGAATCAGCGCCAAATTCCATGTTCTGTAATTTATTCCGATTAATTTGCAATTCAGCAATGCTTACAGGGAGTGTCAACGACTAACGAGTATTCGCTAACAACTCAAGAATCTATATGAAGAGAGAAACTCTAATCGATAAATAGGATACTCGGAGCTTCGTAGGAACGTAATAAAACAAAAACGAACATCGAGGAGCAAAGGACGTATATACTATAACTATAAGTGTCGTATTTCACTGTGATGTTTGAAGCGATTCACAAGTTCAGTCCCGCATCGTTTTTGGCTGTTTGATCGTTCTCAAACAATGTTACGCCGACTATAATAAAAGCTTTTAAAAGAATTAACGAACTCATTTTAGTCCGTGCTTTGATACAGTCTCGATTAATGCGTTGAAGTGGACGAGTCAAAAAGTCCGTTGCCTTTGTCTGCGTGGTAAACAACAAAACATTCAAAACGGAAGCAGTTGTAATTAACCAATTGAATATCGTGTATAAATATTTGGCCAATCAGAGAGCGTCCCCGGAATCCATGCGGACAGACGTCACAGAACAAGAATTACGGAGCTTGATTCATAGACGTTCTTCTCCGGGGATATTCCGAACGTCTATGCGTAGGCTAATACCCCGTATGGTTCGTCACTCAGTGGAGTAGCACTAGGCTCAAATTCCACTCTCTTAATCCGCGCTTGGCAACACTTTAATTTTCCTTTGCTTTATTTATGTGCCCTCATCTTTGTACACGCTCTATATAATCAGGGCGCTATAAAACACGGGCGGGGAAACGCGCATATAATTTGGCGAGCTACGTGTGATGCATCAAAGGACTGGCACGAGCGCGCTTGGGCTCAGAAAATCAACAAAAACACAATTTCAATGGCGACAAAAAAATGAAGAGTACCCGAGATAAATTCCTCTTTTTCAAAAGGAAGAAAACTTATTACTGCCATTAGAAACACAAATAAAGAACAAGTAACTCCTTCAGATTAAATTTGTTTTAATTATATGTTGTCAAGGATTTATTTTAGATTAATAAAATCACAATTGTTTATCGTGAGAGTTGAAATAATTCCTAAAAATTTACAATTTTTGAAGGGCGCACGCCGTTAAAATCGTGTTTTCTCTGCGAATCGGTTGACAAAAGTGAATTTGAATACACCAATGTAAAGACAATTAAATAGGCTTTCGAAGTGACATAGTCACCGAACGTGCTTTTTTGTGCTTTTTTCGTAAAATTGACATTTCGCCAACCCATTTTTGAAAATTTTCTTTTCCATTCTCGCCACTGACTATAGTTTTATAAACTGAAAAACTGCTAACACTTTCAAGTTTAAAACCCCTTGCTTCTTTTAAAGAGCAATCACATGAATATATACACAGTACTAAAACCCTGTTGCCAATAGTGTTAAACATACGAGGAGACCTTTTAATTTCAACCAAATGATGTAAATAAAAATGCCAAAGTTTACTACAAGTCTGCATCACTATGTCTGCATGCGACTCAAGCTATATAGTTTACGACGGTAAAAACAAGATTATTGTATTCTTTGTTTGCCAAATTTTATGTGCACAGAAGTACTATAGACGTTAACAACAGGCTTGCTCAAATTTTAGCGGAAAGCATTTAAAAGAAACAATAAAAATCGAGAACGTTTTCGGCTTTGTGTTTATATCCAGAGTAAACAATCGTATGCAGTTCAGCATATTTTGTTTAGATATAACATCATAACAGTTTAAAGAAAAAAAACATGAAACTAAAAAACACTCTTACGTCCATGTATGCAGATTAACATTATATATGTGTACGAGAAACTGGTAACTACAATTATTGCATTTTGCAGACAAAATTCGATCATACTAAGCTTATATCTGAAAATTATATTAAGCTTACAGTTGTCGAATGCCGAAGACAGTACTCTAGTCAAATCTACAGCACAAGCGACCAACAACGTACGATAATATAGTTATAGATATTTTACATACAAAAAGAGTGCTGAAGTGTCTCTTACCATCTACTTCTGTCTCCGTTTTAAACACATCTGATCAGTCAAGTCCATTATTTACAGATTACAGTAAGATACAGTTGGTAATCACGGCCGCTTGAAGTTTTGACTAAATTCTTTTTGTAGCTTCTAAAGTTTGAGATTCATTCAAGACTATAACTAGTATGTTAGGAAAATAGTTCATCAAAATAACATTTATAGAGCAAATAAAGCAAGATTACGACTTAAAAAAAGCTGTAAACCATACATATACTTGGTAGCATGGAGGTTTGACTTTCACAGACCACAGGTACAGTCTTCGGCTTCGTCTTGAGGTATCTGAATCAGCCATATAAACATGCAATTATAGTGAATCTTTTTTTTTTTTCATCACTACTGTAATTTTTAATGCGGAGGTTTCTTAGCATCTTCTTTCAGCCGTCTCAGTTTTCTTCGCTCATAGTTTCTTCTACTTTCGAAAATGAAATTTAAAAATCGAAGCTCGAAGTGATATATGCACATCACGCACATCGCACACAGATCAGGGCTCCCATTGCCGTTTCCCCGCCCGTGTTTTATAGCGCCCTGATATAATGTATTCATTTTCACTAATAGTTTAGAATCCTTCGTTAGTGTAAATTCGTTCAATGTCAATAAAAAAGCATTTGCAGACCGAAAAACATTGCAAAAAATTCAATGCTTTGTAGGGTTCTATCGCTAAGTAACGAAGCAACAATTCACGAGTAATTTTTATATTATTAGAGGATAAATTTATTGAAAATCGGGAAATTTTTGACGTCAGTATACGCGTATATAAACGTAAACACAAAATAGCTTCCGTTTTTTCAGCGAATTTTTTAACGTTTACTCAGTTTGGGAAGAATCGTCGCTTTTTGGGAAAAATTATGTTGGACAAATCTTTATTCTGTGTACGAAAATTGTTGTTGTTTTTTTAATTTCTGTTATGTATTTTGTAGATGATTGTCTCCAGAGGGAAGAACGAAGACGTTCAACTTGATGATTGCAGCTTTGGAATTACAGGTACTTGTAGGACTAATCATTTCTATTTTCCCATATTAGCAATCAGAGAAAATCGTGAGAAAACATAACGATGCTGAATCGTTTTGTGAATCTAGTAATAAATAACAAACAATCGGGCCGCTCGAGGGATTGTTTGAGTGTTTTTTTGGGTGGTAAGTTAAACATTAAAATATCGAATTTCACGTGATTGAACAAGGATTTTTCGTGAAGGGAAATTCGGTTTTGGGGCTGCATTCATTGCGGTTTTCGTTCACGCACACCTACTTCTCATGTTATCTTGCCATCGCTTGTTTGGTCTTCCTTGTTTCCTTGTATCTGGCACAGGGAGGTCTGTTGCTCATCTTAGGAGGTGCTCCTCTTCCTGTCTCTGGATATCTCTGTACAACCGGAGTCTTACATCTCTTACCTTCTTCGCGATCTTCTAATAAAACACAGTATTGGGACAGTTGTAAAACTTTAGATATGTACATTAGCATATACCTCGCAGGTGAATAGTGCTTTTTACGCAATCTGATTGGTTCCTCTAGCTCGGGATATCCTGCACTATTCACCTGCGGGCAAAACAAAATGGCGGCCAGTTTTGCTTTGTTTACCGAAGCAGAAGATTTTGTTGATAAACAAGGCTGATGCAGTAGAATAACGAGAAAAGTCAACAAAATTAAGTAGAAGAGTGCGGTCCACAGCTATGTTTCTTTACAATTTTCTAGCCATTAATATATTCAAAAGTTGTAAAAACGGTTTTGTCGACAAATATCGAGTACGCCAAGTTGCTAGAGGCCGTGTCTAAGACACAGCTTGTATGAAAATACAGAAAAATATAAGAATGTTAATTAAACTTTTTATTTCATTTATGAGGTATATATTTTAGCATGTATATTTTAGCATAGGTATATGTTTTAGCATAGATATTCACCTCCACTTCGGTCAATAATTGTTAACTACTGTGAAATATATTACATAGCTCTGCATCCACGTATTGAGTCGGTAAAGAAATGGGTGTATTATTATTACAAGTCATACTTGATTTGCTTATTTTTGTCACATGCTTATTCCACTATACAGGCATATGTAGCACTTTGAGTTCTTAATTCATTCACTTCACGTTTCTCTCTAAGGCTCTTATCTCGATAATTTGACCTTTTACATTCGGTATTTCGGCAGTAAGAAAATCCTTGTGTTACAAAGATTCTGAACATTCACTTATTTGTTTCCCAACAGGTTTAAGACTTCAAGGTGCAAAATGCGTGAATAATCAACTCGAGCTAGCTTCAGTTATCTCTACTGACTTACCCCTCACAAGCATCAGTTGGATAAGGTAATAAGGAAATAGCGTTTTCTATAATTATTCTACAATTCCTATACTACAGATAATTCTAATAATAATTGTAAATTGCAATAACTCAATCATGGCGTCATGGACCGCTAATGGGCGTAAAAATTTAATTTGAGAGAATATGTGTTCATAGTGAGAATAGAAACGAGAATAAGGGTGGAAATGGGAATGGGAGTTAGAAGGGGGTTAGAGTGGGATTGAGAATAATGAGAATAAGAATGGAATGAGAGTATAGGAATGAAATTAGTATGAAATGAGTTTGGGAATGAGAGTACGAAGGTGAATAGGAATAAGAATATAAACAAGACGCCGCTTATAGGCGTTCACGCGGGCTACTGATATCAATGCAGCTTGGCATAGCCTATGTACGCGAAACAGCGCAACAGCGTGCACACATTAAGCGTTTGTTAAAAATTACAACATTTTCAATTAAGCAATGTAGTTATATATTTATTTATATATTTATTTATATATTGATTGTACAGTTAAAGGTACTTTTAACCACAGCCGCACATTACTAAACCTTTGATGCACATGTAAACAAGTCCGTTTTTCCAAATAACAATGAATCCTAATACATTTAGTAGACTATTAACCTACAGTGCTATATTCGGTAGATTCAAGCGATCATATTTATAGACAACCCCGTGAAGTTAGCTGCCAGTTCGCAAGCTTGGTGCATGCATGAAAGCTGGATTAAACGAGTTACAAGACCGGCAAAACATTGATGCAGCTGGCGAACTGGCAGCTTACTTGATGGCGTTAATCTAGACGAATCTAGACGTGGAAACAACATCATGTTTATATTTTTTGCATTATTTGGTGCTTATTACTTGCGTTTTGTAAGTTGTTGGACTAAGCAGCAAACGATTACTCAGTAAGCCGTTGGTTGCTTGCATCTATTCAGGTCAAGCTTCTGTAAATGTACTTGGTCTCTCCAGTGCTTCGAGGGTTTTTCGCCGGGTTCTCCGGTTTTCCTCCCTCCGTAAAATCAACACCTATAGGTCTTAGCTGTAAATGGAGGACCCCACCAGCTCTGCTGAAAAACTTATCCTCCTTAAATAAATAATAATAATAATAATGTAAACACAGCATGCATATTTCCGTCTCCTTCGCAAACTCAAAGTCTCGTCCATTCTGTCTCCATGAACAAACCTTCCTTGTGTTTCTCGTATATTTTGGAGAAGTTTTAAAATAGTTTGCAGATTTGGAGGTCTTAACTAAACATTTCACTGCGATTCATTGACACAACATCCCCGGTTTCGAAATCGCTTCCAGCGAAGCATCTTTCTTTGGGCTTTAAGCTGTTGATGGTCCGTGCTCGATTTTGCGAGTTCTTTCTTTTAAACCAGCTTTGCCTTTGGCCAAAGTGTTCGTAGGTTTTCCAAGTAAGTTGCTTATATGGTAAGTGCTTGACACAACCACAGAATAGACATGACAGACTAATAGCTAATTTTCGAAGTGATCGAAGACTCGAAGCGTAGGCTCAATATATGGGAAGTATTGCGCAATAATTAGAACGGAGACTCGAGTAATAACAATGTGATTGAGAATATAGGACTGAAAATGCGAAGATTGAGAGTAATAGTAATGATGGTGATGGCGATTTTGAATTACGATTGGGAATTAAGAATGAGAATATTAATGAAAATATTAATGGAATGAGAATAGGAATTATAATGGAAATGAGAATAGGAATGGGAATGGAATGGGAATGGAAATGAGAATCTGAATGGGGATAAGAATAGGGATGAGAATATGATAATGGAAATGAAGATGCGTACGCGAATATGACTGAGAGTATGATTATAGCAATGAGATTGGGATGTGAATGGAAATGAGAACGAGAAGGGGGATGAGAATGTAATAAGAATAGGAATGGAATGAGAATGCGAAGAGTAATGATAGTGATAGTTGAACAAACTTTGATCGAGCATCTTTTTTATTTTTTGTTGATTTTTTTGCAGAACCGTTGACGACAAGAAGCGTTCCGAGCAACAAGTGGTTAGTTTAAATTCTCGTCTTCTTTTTTTCCATCGTCAGTCCTTTGTTTTTACTAGAACGTGTCGGAAAGATTTACAGTTTGTCTTACTGGCTTCAACTTTACTTCATAAACGAGATTGTTTTATGGTGATTTAGTTATAACATGAGACAACTGACGGACATCTTGTAACTTTGTGTTAGCCTCGACGTCTTAGGATAAACGGTATATGGGCTGTTTAAGACATCGGATTTATAATGCGTATATCACACACACAGTACTAAGTTTGATTTTATGATAGTAGGGTGTTGCTCAGAGTGACGAACCATACCCGACAAGTAGAGAAAACTCTACTTAGCCCCACTGTGATTCGAACCCGCAACCTTCGGTTTGCTAGTCCGACGCTCTACCGACTGAGCTACAGGTCAAGTTGGAGCTGGTGGCGAATGATGGTACTTTGTGATTTGATAAGGACAGTCCCTTAATAATTGTTCTAAATCTACATGTATAAAGACTAATGTCTCGATATTGAAGAAACTAGTATCTTTTTCGACATATCAAATAACCCAAGTACCATCATTCGACCACCAGCTCCCAATTTAACCTGTAGCTCAGTCGGTAGAGCGTCGGGCTAGCAAACCTGAGGTCGCGGGTTCGAATCCCAGCCGGGCCAAGTAGAGTTTTCTTTACTTGTCGGCATAGTTAATAGAACATATGGAGCGTTTTCATCTGACGTCACGGCGGCCATATTGGTGTACCAAAACAATGAAATGGCGGCCATATTGGTGTACGGTATGGAAATTAGTGAGTGAATCACGTGAGTGAAAACGGTCTATACATGGTTTGGAAACTCGTCCAAAGTGATTGTTCTATGTTTTTGTTCAAGTTTATGGAAATTTGTGCAATTTCACGGTATTGTATTTTCTGTATAATGAAGCAGTCATCCAATAGCAACGCTCTTGTTTAATTAGTGAGTTGTTTCATCGTCACGTGTCCATAGAATTTACTTCCATATAAGGAACTTCATTGTCAGTTCAACATGACCATGCTTCATGTTGAAAGACAATAGAGCTTCCAAACCATGTATATGTTCTATTAACTATGTTGTCGGGTATGGTTCGTCACTCGAAGCAACACCGAGTTCACTGTTCCTTAATAATTGTTCTAAAGTTGATTTTGTTTAGTTCGTTTGGTTTCAAACATCGAATTATAACGCATTAGGTTATGTTAAAGTTGTACCAAAGGGCAAAGGTCCGTATGTGGTTGTAAATTTGCTAAAAGGCAGAAATATGTGCAATGTACCGAAGAGCAATGCCTTTTGTGTTTACGATTTCGTTTATATTACATTTACAGACAACTAAGCACATAGACATTGTGGGATATTGCAGATTTTGCGATTTTTGAGCGATAGTTAAGCCCGCACAACTTGGCAAACGTAGACGAGCTTGACGAACGTCTATACCAAACCTTTCTCCCATTACACTGAGCTTGCGCATTTGCTGCATGTATACCACTGATCAGTGATGTATACTTACTGCTCTTAACGTCACTTTAACTAAATCTCATATGCATATCATGCGCTACTTTTAGGAAGCACAAATGACTGTGAATTTGCGACGTTGGCTCTTGACCCGAGCTTCATGATCCGAGTCCTGTATGGGGCTCGGAAAAATTTTCTGAGTGGTTGGGCGTGACGAATGTTTATCGAACGTCTGTTACAAAGCAAAATGGCGAGAATACGACCACTATTGACCATTAATAACGTTCTTTTTTTCTTCAGGTGACACTTCCTGTTTATCTGAATCAAAGTCGCCGAGAACTACTTTTCACAGTTGACATGCAATGTACCGAGCGGGGAGGTGATCACCGTTTCTATGAACGTGGTGTTGCTTTCTTGGCGTCGTCCATGACTGGCTAGTCTTACTACTACTATTATACTATACTGGACACGGTGTTGTTTCAAGTGGGCAATATTTGTCAATGATAGTTTTAGCATTATTTCAGACATTTTTAATTAGCTTTTGTAGTTATGGTAGCCATCAATTTAATTAAACATAATTGTCCGAAAACATCGTTGCTTTTTTGCAGGTTAACTTCTCACGTAGAGGGGCGATTGCGGAAACCGTTCAACCGTTGTTTACGATAATCATTGTTTTTCTAGATAAATTGCAAAAATGCTGACAATATTGTATTCGACTATTGACTTTGGTTTAGCAACGTTTTAGTCGACGACGTTTAAATCCGAGATAACCTTCATTAGCTCCTCACTGTCTAATCTTAACACTGTATAACTAAATCATTGTTTCTGTACATTAACTCTTAGTTGTTCACTCTTTCCTGTCCGAATTGGAATACTTTTGGCGTCAAATTTCTGGAAGGGTTTGAAAAAAGGCAGAAAAAGTGCGTGAGTTTAAAGTGCATATGAAATGAAAATTAGGTTTGTCTTATTTGAAAGAACTCTTAAAATGATAAAGTAACATCTTTTGCAATTTTTCCATATCTCACTTCGTTCTTGAGAAAATAAGATTTGTTACCTCCGCCAGGAGGAGGAGGTTATGTTACATCTGTCGAAATATAGTAAGGAGTCTAACGTTTCGAGCGAAGGCCCTTCATCAGAGAGAAACGTAAAGAGTGTAAACAAACAACGAGCTTGTATAAGAAGGATAATCGTGTGACCAAAAATAAGCCAATCAGATAAAAATAACAATAACAAATTAATAATAATGAGATGCGAAAAAATTAGCCAATCAATAACAAATCAATAATGAGATGCGAAAGACATTTGCTATTCCTACATGATTATCCTTCTTATATGTGGTCTTACTGTGGCCCACAGTAATTGGTGCAAACTGTTGTGGTGTCCCTGCCTTGTAAATATTTTTATATGGCGAAGCTTATTAAATTAAATTAAATAAGCTCGTTGTTTGTTTACACTCTTTATGTTTCTCTCTGACGTCGGGCCTTCGCTCGGATGCCTCGAAACGTTAGACTCCTACGTTCTCTGTTTCAGCAGTGTATCTAACCCAGTGAACTCGATGACAATATAAGTTAAAATGTGATACCTGGAACGCTAACGAAGAACCAAAAAGTGAGGCAAAACGTTCCAGGCCCCTGCGCGGTTTGCAGGTACGATTCAGTCTCCCACAAAATGTTTTTTACACGGCCGCCCGTCTTGAGCGAACTGCGAAGGCTCGAAAAGGTTGGAAAAAATTATTTATCAAATTATTTTGTCACACTAAACGTGCATTTAATGGTTTCCCATTGTTGTGCAGTGCTGTTGTTGTTTTATTTACTGTATAGCAGTCCGAAATTATACAGTAAATTAAGCTCGGGTCTCGGGATGAAAATAGGCTGAGAAAACAGACGCCTTTTGCTGGCTATGATGAAAACAGCCAGCTGAAAAGGTGAGAACAAGAGTGAGAAAGCTATTGTTGTACGAGTAAGTTTGAAGACGTATTGATACTTGATATCCAATGTCATTTTCTTATTTCTGCTCCTTTATTCTTTGTTCGAATGTGTTAAACGGCATTATGATATTTTAAGAAATAACTGACATGAACTAGATTGTTTATTTTTCACGTTTACTCATGGATAGTTGTTGTTTTCGGTACGAATGCGGAATGCTTTTTAAACAAAAGGACACTGATGAAACTGGTACTAACCTAAACGGCATATTCTATACTAAGTTCGTGTTGATTTTTTGTATCTTCTTAGGAGTGACGAAACTCTAATATATATGGTTTATAATATAACGAAAATTTGATTTAATTTCTTCACTGACAAACTTCGTGCACGTTTTGTAAAGACAATGACTTTTATTACTATAGCAACAAATACACAATCACTGCATAATTAGTTCGGCAGCATAGCACAACCAATTAAAATTTAAAATGCACGTTTAGCAAAGCGTGATAAAATGATTCAATAAACAATTTTTCAAACCTTAATTTCGAGTCTTCGCTCAAGACCGGTGACCGTGTAAAAAAAATATTTTTGTGGGAGACTGAATCGTACCTGCAAACCGCGCAGGGGCCTGGAACTTTTTGCCTCACTTTTTGCCCCCCGAATGACTGGACGTTAGCGTTCCAGGTATCACATTTTAACTGACATCGAGTTCACTGATCTAACCTTACTATATTTCGATTGTTGTTTCAACACTGCCTACGCAGCACGCTACTTTTATGTTACATCTGTCTGTCTCGCCAGGATATCTCGCAAAATACTGCACAGGATTTGATGAAAGTTTGTGGAAGATTGATCATAGACCAACACTTGGATCAACACGAGGATCAACAAATTGGTTGAATTTGGTTAACATTTCGATGAGAAATTAATAAAAATCTGACCACAGGATTTTCCGTGTAGAAGAAATGCTTGATTGCGCTTATTCATATTTTATGCAAACATTTTTGCATAATTTTGGTACAAGTGCAATCCAGTTTTTTATTCATTCATACATATGTAGAAATTGGTCAAAAAGTACAGGCTAAACCCTTAACATTACTTGCCGACTGTTAAAATAAGCCTCAAATACAGATTTTTAAAACAAATCCAGCTTTTTCATTGGTAACAGAAGCTCTTAAAGCATTTAACGCGGCTGTTTCACAAGCACGAGGGAACGAGGAGATTTCTCCTCTTTCCAAACAGCTAAATAAGTGGTTTCTCATTTTTGACTGATCGAACGACACTTCAGTCAAATAATGTTCCCGCTTAATTACCTGTGCCAGTGTTACCCCGCAAATTAGTGTTTAGTTAGCTAAAAGTTACTATTTGTCGACGAAAATTCACCCTATAGGCGGACAGCAGCATCACCTACCCCCCAGCTACTACACCAGTATAACCAATACGGATCGCTTTTGAGAGTCATCGCTCATTGAAAAAAGATTCTACTGCATTTGCGAATCATGACTACTATGCATAATAAATACTTCCGTATATATACCGTTTTTTGAAAAAACGGCGAACTACACTATTATATTAATAACAAAGCAAGAAAATGGTGATCATGAGCTGCCGAGAATTTCGACAACGAAACACTGACGTTTCACGCGGAGCCCTTCATTAACCTCGAGCCAACACGCTCTTTAGAAAGCAAAAAAGAGTTTCTTATCTAAATATATATTTAGTTGTTCTAATTTATCATTCAGAAATATATATTTTTTATTTTTAAAAAGTTTTGTCCAATTATACGTATAGAGCGTTTTCACTCACGTGATCGGTGGCCCCATTGGGGTGGTGAAACAATACGAAATATTTGAATAAGAAAGAGCTAATTCCCATGCCGTACACCAATATGGCCGCCATTTCATTGTTTTCGAACACCAATATGGCCGCCGTGACATCAGATGAAAACGCTCTATATCAATTATCCTGTAAGGAATCATTCTGAAGGGGGGGGGGGGAATTTCCGAGGAGGGGGACATTTTGGGGGGGGGGGGACAAATTTACTGGGACACTGGTACACTATACTGCCTTCTTTTCAGTCGATGTTTCAGCCGCGATTCCACACCAGTAGGTTTTTCCACATCTGATCTGTATCCAATTCCCCTTCCATTACCTTCTAATTCTTGTTCTATTGCACCAATAACATCCGTTAAAGGACTTGGCGTACCCAACGCACCAACCCTCTCCTTGCGAGTATACGCTTCAACCGACTGAGATTGATGCCATGTGTGGCTAACAAACAGGCAAGAATTTCACATCTACTAAAGCCAAATTTAAAGTAATTTTCAATCAAATTGTATGCGATTGGACCATTGCCCCTGCCATGCCGGCGGCTCTTGCGACTATATGGAAACCAGGCTTTAACTGTCAACTTAACTGGCAGTTGTCAACTTAACTGTTAATTTAACTATCAATTTAACTGACAGTAAAATTTGCTGCAGCATGAGCCGTCTGGGGCTCCGTACCTTGAAGCACAGGAGAGATCAACTACAACTCTTACTCTACTCACATTAGTTTTAAGCTCGACAACTGGGAACCTCGTCTAACCGGACGTAACATTTGTTAATTATGTTTATTATTGTTAGTCATGTTAATTATTAATGAAAAGCTGTTTAGGGGCTGTTTACATGAGCCGGGCTAGCTCGGCTAACTGGGCTCACGCGATTGATTAGGATCTCATTGTAAGAAGAATTGGTTTAGTTTAGATGTAAACGAACCCTAACGTTGATTAAAATCTCCTTTTGTGGCCGAGGAAAGAATTTCGTGACACGAGTCAGCCCGGCTAGCCCGCCCGCAGTTCATGTAATCGGCCCCTAAGACAAACCTTTTCTAAGTTCTGCATCTTATTTCACGCTACATGCAGCTACGGCGTTCAGGATCATTACTTCAGTTCTCGAAGTGATTTGGCTTCTTGACTATCATGTATTTCTTCATACATACAAACCGGTACTCTTTCAGTAGTCTCACGAAAGCCCTCAGTATTTCTTTGTTGTATTGGAACGTGCTTGGTGTAAGTAGTGGCCTATCCAAACATTCCACGAGAAAGATCCGAGGAAACGACAAAAGTCTTGCGAAATGCCAAAGCTCATATCGAGGATTAACCAATGAAGCGCTCTCAAGATGTGAGTTAACGACCAAATCATGACAAATATATATTAATTGTAAACGTATAGTACCTATGTTAGGTCTGACCTAATTTTCAGACACATGTTTGGTGAATAACTGGTCATCATAACGGTTTAGAAACGTGACTATATTTAAGTATACAACGTTATATTGTGAAATTAGTACGTTGTTGCATCGTTCTTCAAGTTGATCTTCGTACTGGTCATATAGATATAACGTTGCAATATAACATTGTTTCGTGATGTTAGCCCTACAACGTTGTGGCAACCTGCAATCAGTGACAAAACCTTTCGGACATTTCTCTTAATTATAAAATATGTATGCCCCCACCCATGCACCCCCTTTCCAATGTTGAATGGCAAAAGTATCGCTGTCTACATTACACATTGTTTTAAGGATTTGGGGTGAAGGAAAATTCGAGTGTAGAATATATACATTTTAAGACCAAACCGGGACCAGTTGCGAAAAATACAACTACACAGGCCTTCCGGCAGGAATTGAACCCACGACCTTGCGATTCTGGCATTACCACCTTATTATATATACAGAACTCGCGATCAAGCTATCGGCATAACGCCCTCCGTGGCTCAGTGGTCAGAGCATTGCACTAGAATCGCAAGGTCGTGGGTTCAATTCCTGCTGGAAGGCCTGTGTAGTTGCATTTTTCGCAACTGGTCCCGGTTTGGTCTTAAAATGTATATATTCTACACTCAAATTTTCCTTCACCCAAAATCCTTAGAACATGCTATGTAATCGAGTGAAATGCCCAATATTACTTATAATATACCCAATTCTCTCCTGGCATTACCACCTTAATATATATACAGAACTCACGATCAAGCTCTCGGCATAACGCCCTCCGTGGCTCAGTGGTCAGAGCATTGCACTAGAATCGCAAGGTCGTGGGTTCAATTCCTGCCGGAAGGCCTGTGTAGTTGCATTTTTCGCAACTGGTCCCGGTTTGGTCTTAAAATGTATATATTCTACACTCGAATTTTCCTTCACCCAAAATCCTTAGAACATGCTATGTAATCGAGTGAAATGCCCAATATCACTTATAATATACATTACACATTGCCTTCCTAACTTACAGTCTTTGGCACCTAAGCCGTACACCGCCCGTCAAAACATGTTTTATGTCAACGTCAAAGTTAAGTGTTTACCTTGGAAACGTATTAGGTTTTCATTCAATACATTCAAACCAATACATTATTGTCACATGAATGCGCCCTTAGCCAATCACGTACGTCTCGCCAATCCCACGGTGTTAATTTCCAAACGGTTGACTTTGGCTTAAATCTAGAACATGTTTTGACGGGCGGTGTACACGCTCACACCAGCATTGAAAAGGGGGAGGGGGTCAACGGATTATATTTATGTAATTTTTTACGATCGCTCAGAAATTAACTCGGCAATCGCAACGATCAACAATCATATTGTTGTTTCCATATGATCGTTAAGCCTAAGGCGGCCATGGTTGATCGCGGCCATTGTTTTAATGGTCCACTGGGATGCATACTGATGACAAGATCGCTGAGATTGCAAAATCACCGTTTCCATATAAAACGCAACGATTGCCACGATCGCCGGGATAGAACATTTTCTATCGTCACGATCGCAGTGGTTTCCATATGATCGCTGCGATCGCCAGTTGCGTCAGTGGTTTCCATATGATCGCTGCGATCGCCAAGTTCATTTTTGAGAGATCGTGGCGATCGTAGCGATTATATGGAAACCACCCCTCCTTCAAACCAACATGTTATCGCAAAGTTACCAAAAATAACAATCAAAGCGTTTATATAAGGTGGCTCCACACAGTTTCTTGAAAAAAGAATTTTTTTTAAATCGGCCTATTGATTACTCATACTTCAGGAAAAGTTTTAAAGAAAAAAAAATTGGGGGTCACCAAAGTTTTTTTCGAATTAAACTAGTTTGAAGGGTAATTGGCAGCCATTTTGAAACGTCATTGTTGCCATAGCAACAACTGTTGCTATTTGTTTGGTAACAGTTTTTGATTGTCAGACTGTAGAAAACATATATATTAATTAAATTTACTAACGTTTCGTCACTGTTCAAGTAACATCTTCAGAGTGATAAATATTTACACGATTTCGAGTAATATACTTGACTGATACAAAAATAGATGTGATGAAATAAGAGAAGGAAATGGGAGTGAGTATAGACCTTATAATTCACACTAAATGTCTGACGATTTAAAATCCTTTTGTGTGCATATAAATTAGCCCCTCTGACCTCGTTTTAGAGTAAATATTCTTTTGAATTTCGCACATGAAAACGTGTTCAGAGCTAGGGGCTAATTTATATGCACATAAAATAATATTAATTGGGCGGCCATTTATGAATATGGTCTATACATGTGAGGAATCAGCGATAGAGATTAAAAATAGTGTTAAAGGAAATGATCGGATGTTGTTAATGAGAGAAGGGTTGACAAGGGATGACAAAAATCAGAAAAGGATGTGGGATGGGCATTATTCCTAGAATAAGATGAGAGCTGAGAAATGAGCTGAAAGCTGAGAAATCGAGTGTGTTTTCCCTATGAGGGCCGAAATATCTTTATGATCTAAAATCCTCATATGTAAATGAAGGCATGTTTCGCAGATTGCTATTGAAAATATAAGGCTAAAACAATAAACGAAATTGAAATTAAATCAGAAGAAAATTGAAAAGAAATTGACGTCATAAGGTGAAAACTATAGCCTGGATCCAGACTCGATGTTTGGAAAATGCCAAGTAAATAAGACCCCCCCCCGCCCAAGCAAGTAACGTGCCGAGTCTAGGTTTCGGCTTTCCCCCTTTATTTTGGGTGTCACGATTTTGCATTTTTGCATTTTTTACTTCCGCTAGTATTCATACTACTGGTGAGTTATTAGTCGTGCATGTAATGGAGTGAGTCCGTGACTGAGGCATGTTGTAAGTTCTTTGCTCCTTTTGCTTTTGGAGTTGGACAAAAAGTTAATTAAACAGCTTTGCGTTTTGATCAACAGCATTTTGCTTTTGCGTGTTGTTGCACATTGTTGGTATATTTCGAAATAGACTGAGTGACTTTGTGGTTTAACAGTGATCATATGTGGGTGACAACTGCCTTGATCGTAAATATGTTCACCTCTGTGAAGCATGCACCACATTCAGCCTTCGATCTGATCTTCCTCGGCCCACTCCCACCTTTGCTAAGCGTAAAGATGGACGAATTGTAAGACGAACTAAAAGATGAATAATGGTGCGATTCGCGCCACTAGCTAGAAAAATAGGGCTGGCGCTAGCAAAATTAGCAAGCGGCAAATTTCAAAATGGCGGCTATGCTGCAGTTTGTGAAAGTTATGTCGGCAAAAGGCAAGGCACAAGAACAATTTGCTGTGGAACAATTTTGTTTAAACCAAAAAATGGTGAAAAACGTTGTTTCATCTGTCCGAATACCCTCAAATTAGCTGGTTTCATTGAAGCTAACGTATCAACTTGACGAGCATCAATTTAAGTTCCATTTAAGTTCCACCTCTGTCTGGTTATACAGGTTTTGTATTGCAAGACGTTACCTTCAATTCAGACGTGATGCGAAATGCCGCAGGCATTAAGTATATAAACTGCTATCACATGCAGTTTTTTGTTTTCTTCGTCCGATCCGTTGCCCGTCTTCATACGGTCAGACACATTATACGTCCAGACGAACTATATGATTTATGTGCACATGGTAACGTTTCCGAGCGTTTTCCCATTGTTTACTGTTCTCAAGGATATCGAGAACAATCAGCTCATTACTTGAAACAATATAAAAACGCTCGGAAACGTTACCGTGTGCACGTAGTCTAAGTGCGTCAGTAAAGACGCATTAAAGCGTGTAGTTCGTCTGCCTGACGCATAATGCGTCTACAATGCCCGTCTTTATACAAGACGAAATTTGAGACGCAAAAAGACGCACTAAAAAATTTTCCCAAATACGTCCAGACGCATAGTACGTCCAGTGTACAAAAAACGGCCAATCATACCTGTTATCCGGCATTCTCACAGTACCACACAATTTGCTTTTTTGAGTGGTCAATAGTGACAGTAAGAAGTCAAAACTTTCCGTCCCATCTAGTTTGTAGAAAAGCAGTATTTAATAGTTTTCAATAATTGATCCGTCTCGAAATTTTTTCTTTCAAAAAAATCTCGAAGTTACTTCCGTTCTCGGAAAAAAATAATTCATGAAGAAATTTCAAAAGAAACTAATGTTTAAGCAGTGCGTGTAAATGAGATACATATCAGCTGGCTATCTCAACTCTCAAACAGTGAAATTGAAATTTTTCTAACTAAATGCAAACAAATATTACTTATATTAACCCTTTCCCTACGTATACTGTGGTGGCCTTTTAGTATTTTACTCTGGCTAACGTCAGAGTATTTTACTCGTCAAGGGAAGAACTCCAGTAGGGAAAAGGTTAAAAATTATTTCGTCAACCCTTTCTCTAGTTCTGTGGTGGCCTTTTAGTATTTTACTAGCTGGCTAACGCCAGACGATTTTACACATCAAGGCGGGAAGAACTCCGGTAGGGAATAGGTTAGAAACTGTCTCGTTAACCCTTTCTCTTCTATGGTGGCCTTTTAGTATAGGCCATTTTCAAAATCACAGTATATGGTTCATACATGTTTAATATGGCATCAATCTCATTGAGAAAGTGATGTAGGATCAGTTTATCATGCTTTGCCCATACAGCTGTTGTTTACTCAAATCCTGAAGCATTTTCTCCCGATATCGATGGCATTGTAAAATGTTGTCCTTCCAGAATAATATATGTGTGAACCATATCATGTGATTTTGAAAATGGCCTATATTACCCTGGCTAACGCCAGACGATTTTACTCGACAATGAAAGAACTCTAGTAGGGGAAGGGTTAAAACCGCAGTCTGCTCAGAGTATTTTAAGCCATATTTATTCTGCTCAGGCTTGTATATCGGATACATGCAACACGACCACTCATATTATAACACTATTGCTATAGTGTTAGAATGTACAACTCTTTTAATTGTACGTTGCCTTCAGCAACTAGCACCAAGTTTAAGTTCTATAGCTAATCACAAAGGGACTGATAGTAAAGACTTATAATCAAAAAGAAAATAATTTCCTAGTTCTTAGTTTTTAACCGCTTTATGGTTGTAAACTCATCTGTTATAGATATTGACGCAAGTGGTAGACCAGGCAGTGGGATATATGGAGGAAATTCACTTTGGTATGGGTCATTTAGCGAGTGTAAAAAGATGTCTAACGCTCGTTATTGTTTGACAATGTTTAATGCGTTTGTTGATTTGGGAAATAATCAGTCAAAGGTTTGTAAAATGTATTTTTTTTATTTCCTTGTTACCGATACGGGTATACTATGACGATGAAAACGTAGGAAACGGGGGGGGGGGGAAATGCCATACTTAAGTATAGGTTAGTTACCAAGACGGAGGTTACAAAGCTATTTAACTATTCTTGGTTTGCACTTGACGTCATGGCGGCCATGTTGGAGGAATTTTAACAAAATAATTTCATTAGTAGCTATTGTATTTGGAGTATATTTTCCTCCAACATGCTCGCCGTATCTTTGTTTTCTAAATCTAAAGGGATTGCAAACCACCAATAGTGCAGACCGAGGCCCGAAGGGCCGAGGTTACTAACTTTAGCTTTTAGTAACCAACTTCGAGGTAACCTTCGAAGAAGCTTAGTTCGTTCGTGATATAGTTGATATCTGTCGTTATTTAACAAAAAATAGTATTCTAGACGTAGCTAGTTTTAAAGCGATATAGTAGGTCATTTGATAAGCAAGGTACGTAACTAACCTAGATATATTAACTGCGCCACATAAAAAAGAATCGACGCATGGATGACGTAACAAATATTTATGTTCGATTTTTCAATGAATCTGTCCAGACTGCGATGATATCCAAGACATTGAACGTTACTACTGAAAGAACTGACTGTAGAAATGCAATACAAAAAATTGTTTACGCAACAACCCCAATAATGATTTGACGTTTGCTTCCACTTTTTCTAAACGTTTTGCTAACACGTTTGCTAAATATAGCTAATTTATCATCCTTAGGACAACGTAGGAATTTTCAATCCTTGGTCTTTCTATATAAGGCTCTATTGTAATGGACCACAGTACATAAGAGACTTATTCCAGTTTAGGAGAATACGACACAATATTAGAGGTAGCGGAACCGAACTGGAGCTGTCGAAGTTCAATTTAGAATGGAGGCACCGCTCCTTTTCTTACAAAATTTGTATTCTGTGGAATAACCTACCACAGGAAGCTAGTGAAGCTGCAGACATTAATGCTTTTAAAAGTTACTTGTCCACGATTAATCTTGAAAACCAATGAGTCGACTAATTGACATTACATTTTTCATATCTTTGTAAATATAGATCATGTAGCTAGTTTCAGTTTTTGTCACATATTCTAATACTCTAAATTCACGTTCACATTTTGAACGAGCTTGTCAAAGCTCCTTGGCGACACGTGATTAATTAAATTATTATTATTATTATTATTATTATTATTATTATTATTATTATTATTATTATTATTATTATTATTATTATTATTATTATTATTATATCCATTAGCGCGCGGCTATTGCGTGCCCAATCAAAGCATACATATATAGTACACATGTTACTATTTGAAATGTATAACTTTGTGTTTCTTATATAGGTTAGGTATATAATCATAAAAGCAAGTTTTACTCTTAATTCATACGTATTAACATAATTGAGTCTCTGATTGCTGAATTTCAAATGAATCGTTTATCTTTATAAATAAATGTTTTTTAGAATACGTCAGACACATGAGTTGCGAGTTATGTCTTGCCAAATGCAACCTGTCTTTAATTTGGGATTGCTTATTTCAATATTTGCAGCTAAGCTTTATAGGCTAAGGCGCGTCCACTATGTCACAACGCAGCGGAAAAGATAGAGAAAGTGATTTTTGACAATTTATGGTTCAAATGGAAAAATGAAAGATTTGCATTGATTTCGTCCGGCTAATTCATTTTAGTAATTATTACACCTCTGAAAGACTATAAAGAGTGTCGGTTTGGTTTCTTTTGTATATTTATAGGCTATATTGCCACTACAATGGGGAGTGTGTACGCCAGACACGTGCAGCAAGGAAAACATAGCCGACGGAATCGAGTACTTGCTGAAAAACGGTATGGCAAATAAGCTGTAGACTAGAATTACATAAACGCAATAACCCCTCGCCCGTTTTTACATGAATTTTTGTAAATCATGCGCTCTTTTTTATCGGGGTCCTGGAAATAGCAACTCTTGTTGATCAAGAGGAACAAAGAAAAATTAAGGATGATATTTCGTGAAAAATATTGAGATGAAGAAATTGCATCCAGGGTTTGAACTCGACCATGTTACCGGGCTAGTCCGCTTTATATATCAGTAAAACTTGCCGGGATCCCGGTTGTCACAACCGGGCTGGCCAAACCGGGATGAAAATAAAATGTCCACGTAAATGTAATCGTTTTCATCCCGGCAAAGCGGGCTGAAAAACTGTTGAACTCGCTTCGATACGCGTTCGTTTACTTGACTGTGTGAGTAAATAGTGCTGAAAGGAACTGAAATAGAACATCAAAACGTTGTTCGTGCATGTGTTTCGTGATCATATATAGCGAAGACTTAATAAATTAATTAGTCTTCGTGAAGACGCTTTCGTGCACGGGTTATCTAAGACTATAACAATCTTTTTATTAACGATGGGCTTACAAAATAAATAATAGACTAATTAGTGTAAAACTGAAGTAAAATAAACGTAACTTTGCCCTTATTTACTTGATAATTGCGAATTTCGACCTGTAATCATCCACGTCAATTCAAAACTCATCCAGGCTTACCACGGGCTAGCCCGCTCTATGTATAATCGGCTATATAGCCGGGACCACGTAAATCACCCTCATGAGGCAGGCGTAAAACTTTTGTCAAAATATTAGGAGTTCTTTCTTTCCATGTTTACAAAACACATCGCTACAGCATCCGGAAACATTTTTTCAAAGGCAGTGAATTGATTGAAAACTACTCAAACAACTACCTGGCTGGCTGTCACGGCTATATATTTATTTATGGCATTTCAACTTCCTTCAAGCTATTAACAAAAAAAATTTCATTTCGAAATCTGAAGTGCTGAAACTGTTTTCACCTTCATGTTAAAAAATATTTCAACAGCATTTGTCACGAGGATACAGCATGTGTACGTTCTACAGAAGAAAATTGCTCCTTTTACGATTTTTATGCCAAATTAGTATTTAATTATTATTTGTTTAATTACTATTTTTTACAAGCTACGTCAAGTCACAAGTGGTTTTACAATAAGAAAACTATTTAAGACTTTGAAGCCTGACGACGAGTCTTTAAGGTTTATTAATTTCTGGCTAACGCCAGACGATTTAAATATTCAGCACAGGGAGAGGTCCAGGCCCCAAAATTAAAATAAGATATTTAGACGACAGCCACAGATAAAAAAATGCAACAGGCAAGCAAACTGACATGCAATGCATTGATGACGTTTAAAATATTTTAATTAAGGGCACACAAAAGAGAAAACAAAATTAACAGTGATAGGATGTAAACAGGGAAACTCGAACAGTTTTGCTACTAAGGCTATACGTTTGGAACCGTTCTCGAAATAGTATTGACGATTCCGCCTGTTTACACGGCGAAATATAGGATGAATTCGAGACCGGTGCCGAATTCGTCCGGAACAGTGTAAACGGGGTCTAAATGTTCGTGATTACTGAGAGTCACTGCTCTATATTTTTACCGTAAACTTAACTTTCCCCTGGCCTTTGTAATTTTCTTCGTCGGGTTTCTAGTTTTACTATTGCTTTTTCCTCCTTTCGAGTTTCGGTTTGATGGGTCAAGACGTTGTTTTGCTTCATACGTAGATGTTGATTTGTTTCTGTTCTTTTAAAAGTGGTATACGTCTCCCAAGTCTCCCAAATACTCCTCACAGTCTCAAGTCTTTTTGTCAAGAATAAATTAGGTTGTTAGTTTTTTGTCAAAAACAGAACTATATCGTGATTATTGTACCCAATATGGACCCACAATCTTAACCGAGCATGGTCCGTCCACACATACAATTCAGATCACCGAAATTTGTTCGCATATCACGTTTGTCCATTCGTGTAAAATGATTCCACGTGTGTCGAGATTAGCACCCTCACCGGGCCTTCGGGATTAGTATAGATTGCATATGGTGTACGCAAACATACATGTATACATACATGTACATAATAATGTAATATTGACTATTTACATGCATATAGATTTTCATGCATACTCGTGCACATATGCATTACATTTAACTATTTAAGGCCACTTTCCATTACTTGCGCTTTGCCCGCGCGAGCGGAGCGTGCATTGTTTAGTTGAAAATTTCCAAATTGAAAAGCCCACTCCCCCGTGCGAGCAATGCGCGCGTAATGGAAAACGGCCTTTACGTACGTACTTATATTATACAGATTATTATTCTATAGATGCAGATGAGCTCATATACATATACATACATTCGTATGCACATACACGCGTATATACGTTTCCCGCATGTTTTCATAAATTCTTTTGCTATATTTTTCCTTAGTTTCAGGGTTACCAGTTCGGTTGTTTCCTTCGAAAATTTCAAATATGAAAGTGCAATGTGCTGAAAGTCCTGATTATACAACAGGAGTCATTCTTACAATGTGAGTTAACCATATGCAAAATTTTAAATTTTCATCACAGCCATGTAGTAAATACTTGTAGTCATTATTTACTACACCTAGTTTTACACAAAATTGATATAAAACAAAAAATAATCAGATGTTAAAAAAGTCTAATAATGAATCAAAATTAAACTGTACGGACGTAAAGTGCATTAATTTTTTGGACCTGATTGGTTATATGATGATTGCTTTTCATGCATTACAAATAATCTTAACTACCGGTTGGGAGGATTACGTGACCGATTTCTTACTTAGTCCTTTTGTGTCGCATAACACAAGGATCTTCGGTTAATTTGTATAGGTAATAGCATGGTTTCGAGTGCCGCAATTTGGAAAAAACATCCACGAGTGAGTTTTTCAAAGACTATCAAAATTGCATGATCCGAAGGACGAGTGCTATTTGAGCTGGTCTTTGAAAAATTCACGAGTGCGTGTTTTTTCAAATTGCACAAGAAATCATGCTATTACTTATTAATAATATACATGAAAAAATTTAACATGAAGAGAATCTTTCCAATCAAAACGCTTTGTG
The DNA here is from genome assembly GCA_035771165.1 of Paragorgia papillata. Classification (NCBI taxonomy): domain Eukaryota; kingdom Metazoa; phylum Cnidaria; class Anthozoa; order Scleralcyonacea; family Coralliidae; genus Paragorgia; species Paragorgia papillata. The sequence continues at coordinate 306,988 of JAWNZC010000184.1, forward strand.
CAAATAACATACATGAAAAAATTTAACAGGAAGAGCTTTTTTTCTAGTCAAAAATGATTTTTGTACAAATTTAAAAAAATAAAAAATGTGCACTGTATTTCATTTTTTCTGTACTGTATTTCCTCAAAACTGCACTGCTCTCAGCCAGTCAGAACTGAGAAATTTTTTCTTGTATATTATTAGGATGATAACAAGAAAAGCATCCATTCAGTCGTTTCTTATATAGACTAATTCGCCCACACGTATCCGGATGTTTTTGAAAACGCAACCTAGTTTTTACTGATTGCCCTTCTCTCTACACGTGAACGATGAAACGATTGTCAAAAGCGGAGATAGAGTATCTTGTTGTCTATGGGTTGACCTGGCGAAAAATTACGATTAGCTAGCCAGGCACCTTCTGACTGTTCATTGTCCTCTGGAATTACAAGTTACAAGTTACAATTTCATTAAACATTCTAAAACAAAAATATAAGTAACTGGACACCCGAAATAACTATAAAGAGCTAATCTAGTCGGGCTGAATGTTGATACAAAAATAACCCAGTGTAATGTGCTGTTATATCATGTAATTTTAAAAGTTTAAGTCTACTAAAGAGAGGACTAGTATGAGCATCAAATTTAGAAAAAGTTATTATACGTGTGGCTTTCTTTTGTAAAATTTCTAATGGTTTTATATTGGATTTATAAGTACTCCTCCATACCAGACAACTATAAGTGAGAAATGGGTATATAATTGCATAATGCTCTTGGATTAAAGTATTAATATCAACAAAATGCCTTAATTTACATAAAATACCTTAATTTACATACAATACCAATGCTCCTTGATAACTTATTAATATATATGATAAATAATAAAGGACCTAATACTGACCCCTGAAGGCACTCCACAGATTAATGAATATCTTCTATACTGTCCTCCCGACTGTTCATTCTGCAGTCTTCCCCTTAGGCTCCTGTGCTTTTAGCTCTGGGTTCGGCCTTCCGTACTCTTCACTTTTCACCGCAGTCTCGTTTCCAGAGCCCACGTTCCCCACCTGGGAAACGAGAGACTCTGGGATAATCCGTTTCAAATCACAGGATTCTTGTTATTCCGGTTGAGGTACGCATGCGTATATATCCGAGCGAAATCTGGATAGTATGTTCTCCTTGTTTGACTTTTCCCCAAACAAGTCAATGGGGTTGCTGGCGAAGCTCGAATTACAGCATCTACACACATACGGCGAAGATATCGATCGCGGCAACGTCTTCACTGGAGTCTTGTCGTCCGACATCTTTGTTATTTTTGTTTTAGTAATTCTACTTCCGGTCACTTCAGACCAACTCATGCTCACTATTCAGCCAATAACGTAACGATTTGAAACGGATTATCCCAGAGTCCTCGTTTTCCGGGTGGGGAACGTGGGCTCTGGGAACGAGATTGTTTTCATGGGTAAACGAACGAATGAACGAATGAATGAATTTAAACAACGTGGCCTTGCTCAACTAATGCAGCAGCTGCTTTCTTTAGAGAAGATTTACAATTGTATTTATCGTGTGTCTTACGTTTTAGCGTCTTTTTTGGAATATTAATTGGATTGTGCGTTTTTGCCACTATTCTCGAACTTATAATGGACGCTTATAAAAGTAGTGACAAATTGGCAAAAGAAAAATCTGGCGAATTCTCAATGGAAGCTACGAATGAAAAGACACCAATCCTCGGTCAAGAATTTCCTAAAAAAGAAACAAAAAATTCGTCGAAAAGTATGTTTATTTTTTATCGAGTGTCGTCAATTGTATTTTAATTGTATTTTATTAAACTTTGAAATATACAAAGAAAACTTCGGATCAAGAAGTATATGTGTTTGATGCAATTAGCTTATCCAAAATGGTGTCAATTTAAAAGTTTTGGTTGTCATTGTAAAAATATAATTATAGAAATTTGGCTTTTACGCAACGTTGACTAATGTCTATAATGATTCCATGACACAATTAGACCGAATATCAGACAAATGAATTATTTATTGCTGTTCAATACATTATTGCATTATTAATATTGCCTTTTTTAGTATATGACGTTTTTAGTACGGAGGTCCGAGGTCCGTGGATATTTCACTAGTACAGACCGAACAAGCGAGGCCGTCAATAAGTAGTTTATTATATGACTACAAATGTTGTAAAATAATGTTCTGTGAAAACTCGACAAAGTATTCGCCACTATTGGCGTCTTTCTTGCGAACTAAACCAAAATAGCAGATGTTTTTTCCTTCCCATTCTTAAAGTACTTTCTGTTTAGCTAGATTCCTGAACTTTCTACCCCAAATAGTATTTTGCAATTGTTTTTGTTTGACATATTCATCAAGGTTGTGCGTTAAGTCGTTGAATAAACTGAGAACCATCTGAAATTCTATATAATGGTTGTGAGAAGTAAATGTTATATTACGAACAATGTTACGAACGTTTTGGACATTTTAAAAGTATCACATAACGCGGAAACTATGACATCAAATGAAAGCTTAACAAAATTTCTAACAACATACCTGCACGATAGGTTTCAACAATGAGAACAATTAATGAGTAGTTCTGAAATTCTTATCCATCTTGTTGCGTGTACTGACGTGACTTTCATTTTGTTTATAAAATTCTCACTGTGAGCGGTCTGGAACGGCAGATTCGCTCAGGAACCAATAGAAATGATTGGATTTCACGTTGCAGACCGCCGCACAAAAATAGCCGCATAATAAATAAGAGTTAATTACCAAGAAGGAAGTACCTAAGTATAGGTTAGTGACCGAAACCGAGGTAACTACATCAGTTATTTAATAACTTACGTATAGTTACTGAGGTTGAGGTAACTAACCTACTTGTTCAAGATCACCGAGGTTGCCTAAGAAAACTGAGATACTGAGTTCGTTATCACAGAGATTGTCTAAAAACACTTCGGTCGCGATGATAAATCCTTTATCACATCTGTGACCATGGATTAAAGCTTATTTTCCCAACCACGCATAAATCAGGTTAATAATATATATTAGCCCGGGGCAATTAACTTGCCGGAGTAACTATTAAAAATAAACAACCGCGGTACATCAAAGAAAACCGACGTGATCGTGAACTAATGGTTATTATTGCTTTCGGGATCGTAAAACTTATTTACAGATTGCTCATCGTCTGACTCATACATGACTTAGTGCGTGCTTATTCTAAATATTAGTACCCAGCATAATGCATGGGTGAAAGCCATTAAATACAACGATTTAAAAACATAATATTTAATGTAACGTTTCGTTGTTTCCTGCATGTACACCAACATCTTCACTGAGAAATAACATGCACTCGCAATAGTTTAATATTAGTGCTACAGTATATATAAACAAAATACTATGTAATGTTTAAAACGCGAGGAGCAGTGTTTTAACAAGTTAAAAAATTATTTAGATATTATTTAGCTGCTGTGAGCAGCTTAAAAAAATGTTTCGTCGGTATTGTATGGTTTAATGCGGATGCGAATGTGCCGAAAGCGAAAAAGTACACAAAAATGTATTATGTTTGTCATATTATCTTCTGTTTATAAGAGGAAACGCACATATTATATACGCTAGGTGTTTTGACAAAAATATCATTTTTTGTAACTTTCATTACTTAGTGCCAAGTCATGTGTTCTATATAAGTAGAAAGGCAGGCAACAGATTTGTCGATGACATATTTTAAGTTGTATTCTAGTAAAATTTGCTTGTTAGCTAGGCTGTTTAGCTAGTTTAAGAAAACACGCACTTTATCTTTTAAATCGCCTTTTAATTTTTACTCCATTGACCAAAATACAATCAATTTGGAGGATTATTTTCACAATTATTCACGCTTTCTTTATTTTCTTTCCGTTTTAGGCGTGTTATTTGAAGCAATTAAATGTTTCTCCGTGGTTCGAAACTCTTGTTTTATTTTGAATACCAACGTTGGAAAAAGTGACTTGACTTACTTGCATGGTATTCGGGTCATCTCACTTTTTTGGATTATTCTATTCCACTTTGGGATAGGGATATACATGAGACTTTTTTTAGTAGGTATTTTGAGTATTTTACAAACATCTATAAAATAGTTTGCCAAATTCTTATTACAAACATGATATTATCTACTAAGAAAAAAGGAAGAAATTAAAGTTTATGTAAAAGGATTAACCCTATAAAGAAAAATATATATCGAAAGTACTGAACAAATTTTAATATATTATAATTTAATTTCTCAATTTTTCAATTTGTTGTGTAATTTTTTTAGAGGTTTTATATAATTATTTTATGACATTATAAAACTTTATAACTCAATAGACAATCCAAAAGATGTGAATCGTTTGCAAAGAAGAACTTCATTTTCGGCTGTAATAAATGGATTTTTGGCCGTAGATACGTTCTTCGTACTAAGGTATTCTTTTATATATGCCGCTTTTTATCACACCGTCTATATATAACACGCTGATTGATATTATATACATAGCTTTCTGCGCCGTGTTACTTATTTAATGCATGTATTAATATATGTTTAATATAATTTAGTTTGGTGGTCTGTTTATATATATATATATACGTGCGAGATTTTTAGTGTGATAAATAGTTTTTATTATACATTTTACAATTCTTGTTACAGACCTGAAAAAAGTGGGATTTGTTATCCTAGATACTGAGAAACATTTACTAAGAGCCTAAATTTTGGAAAGTCGTAGTTATCGTCATTTAAAATGGCGAAGTCTTTCTTAATCCGCATATCTAAATTTACAGATTGCAGTATTTGAACATTATTTTGTTTCCACACAGTCAAAGGTGTTTCGACCAACATAATTGAATTCCTCAACTGAAATATTATTTGTGGGATCGAGGAACGTATGTGGTCTGAAACATCATTACTGATCATGAGGGAGGAACATTAATTGTGGAGTCAAGAACGACATGAAAATCAGGAAATGCAACTGTAAGGTAGTTACTAATGTGCGGATTTAATTATGGACTGAGGAGCGTTGGACATAATGAAGCAGTGCATTGTCAAATTTTCCATTGCTTTTCCATAGCTCGTACCAAGCGCACATAGAGAAAGTTACGCTGAGCGTTCGGGGTGTCTGAGTACGAGGCTGTTTTTTTTGCGCATTTTAAAGGCACATTTTAAAATGAAAATTCAAGATCCGAGGAGCATTGAAGACTTTTTCCAGGTCTATCTGCTTATCCTATATTATCATCGCATTCCTTATGTGCATATATTAGAAAAACTCCGATAATTCATACTGTGCTCTTTTGTTTTATAATACAGTACATCTCAACTCGTGAATAAAAATCATACCCAGGACTTATCATTTTAATAATCTATATTTATTATTTTTAAGTGGTCTTCTTGCAATTTATACAAACCTGAAAAAGATGGAAAAGAATGGAGGAAAACTTAATTGGTTTAAATATTATTTTCATCGTTTTTGGAGGTAGGTCAATTATGTATGTCAAAAATGAATAAAAAATATAAATAATAAAATGATGCCACTCCGCCATTAGCGATTCCACTTATAACGACACATCACGTCACATCACTTTACCGATCACATCAATTCACATCACAACATATCGCTTTATATCACAACACATTACGTCACACCACATCATATCATATCACATCATACCACATCATACCACATCACATCACATCACACAACATCACATCATATCATATCACATTTCAAAAAAGCCCCAAAAAGCCGTTCTTTTCAAATCACAAGTTCTTCGTAAAAATACGAAGAGTTTGATGTGTTTGAATTAAGTTTTGGTTACCTAATGAAGTAGCTGTGGCAGATTCAATACGTTCGTGCTTCCTAAAATTGTCTGTATTTTATAAAAGTAAACATAACGATTTAAAATACTTGAATAATTTTGCTATTTTAGTCTCCTAGGTGGGCTTATATAAAAATTGGCTGCCTATGCCTCCAACCTGATAATCATCACTCCTAGAACACCAGTTATCTATTTTTTACTTAAAATTCATAAACCTAACAATCCTGGCAGGCCGATCGTCTCTGCTTGCAGCTGTCCTACTGAACTCATTTCCAGCTTTTTAGAAAATGTTATGTCACCTTTGGTAAAGAAGTTGCCTTCTTATATCAAAGATACAAAACAGGCTCTACAGATTTTCGACCAAATACATTTCAGCGGTTCCAGTAAATTAATTTTCACTATGGATGTTAAGTCTCTCTACACCGTCATTCCTCACCACGATGGACTGGAAGCTTTGAAGTTTTTCTTTGATCAACGCACTGTTTTGGAACCATCCACCACTACATTACTTCGCTTGGCAGAACTTGTACTCACCCTCAACAATTTTTCATTTGATGGTGAATATTACCAACAGATTAGTGGAGTAGCAATGGGTACCAAAATGGGCCCTAGCTACGCTAACTTATTTGTTGGTTATGTTGAAAAACAAATCTTTGAGCGATACACTGGACCCTTTCCTGATCTGTTTAAGAGATACATAGATGATTGTTTTGGAACAGCATCGTGCTCACGTGTGACTTTAGAGAGATTTATTAATTATGTTAATGATTTCCATCCAGCACTCAAATTCACATGGGAAATCAGTGAAACCTGTGTGTCGTTCCTGGATATCTTGTTATATCGATTAGTGATAATGCGCTCATGATTTCTGTCTCTTATAAGCCGACCGATTCACATAGTTACCTTTTATTTTCATCCTCTCATTCCAAACACACTAAACAATCCATTTCATACTCTCAATTTCTGCGACTTCGCCGCCTATGCAGTGATGACAAAGACTTTGAGACAAAATGTTTGGAAATGAGATCCTTTTTTGTCCAGCGTGGCTATCCCACCCACCTGTTAGACACTGCTATTAACAAAGCATGTAGTAATCTTGTCCTGACACTTTAAAACAACCTTTAGAAAGAGTTTCTGATAATAAAATACCATTAGTTCTCACATTTCATCTTTTCAACAACAAAGTTAAGGATATCATTAGCCGCAATGTTCATATCCTAAAGAATGATCCTGAAACGTCAGCTATTTTCACCGATAACCCTTTAATCTCTTTTCGGCGTAATAAAAATATTCGTGATGGTTTAGTGTGTAGTGCCCTTAGAAAAAATCTACTGGCACCAGCGGGAACCTTTTCTTGTTCCCGTACCCGTTGTTACACGTGTTCCTTTCTTAACTCCGCTACATGTATTTTGGGACCTAAATCTAATTTTGTTATTCAGCATAATTTTTCCTTACATCTCTTCCAACATCATTTACTGTATTTCGTGCAATAAATGTTGCATGCTTTACATCGGTGAAACTGGCAGACGTTTATCTAACATGTTCTAATGATTTTGCGTGAAGGAAAATTCGAGTATAGAATATATACATTTTAAGACCAAACCGGTTGTTGCGAAAAATGCAACTACACAGGCCTTCCGGCAGTAATTGAACCCACGACCTTGCGATCCTAGTGCAATGCTCTGACCACTGAGCCACGGAGGGCGTTGCCAAGAGCTTGATTGAGAGTTCTGTATATATAATAAGGTGGTAATGCCAGGATAGAATTGGGTATATTATAAGTAATATTGGGCATTTCACTCGATTACATAACATGTTCTAAGCATTTTGGGTGAAGGAAAATTCGAGTGTAGAATATATACATTTTAAGACCAAACCGGGACCAGTTGCGAAAAATGCAACTACACAGGCCTTCCGGCAGGGGTTTATCTGACAGATTTGCTGAACATCTTCGTTCCGTGAGGAACAATGATGTTGACAAGCCTGTTGCCCGACATTTTAATAGTGCCAACCATTGTATTTCAGACATGAAAGTTTGTACCATCTCGCCCATTTCTGGCGGTAATATCAGCCGCAAAAGACTAGAAAAGCGTCTCATTTTCAAAATTGGTACCATTCATCCTCACGGACTCAACGAACGTTTTTCTTTCATTTAACACCTCTGAAGACGTTGTTTCCGTTTAGAAAGGGTGAACATAAACAGCGTTTTCACTTTATTAATTTATCTATTTTTACTCTCGCTCATCCTTTTTACACCCCCTCCTTTTTGCTCATCAACGGTATGAATAGCAAATGTCTTTCGCATCTCATTATCAATTTGTTATTGTTATTTTGCTTTGATTGGCTAATTTTTCGCATCTCATTATCAATTTGTTATTGTTATTTTTATCTGATTGGCTTATTTTTGATCACATGATTACCTTTCGTATATAAGCTCATTGTTTGTTTACACTCTTTACGTTTCTCTCTTCACTATATATATATATATATATATGCAAACATTTTAACAGAATATCCTTCCCACTTGCGTGTAATTATGCGGATAATTTGCGGGTAAGTGGACTCCACGCGTGTCGAGATTAGCACCCTCCCCGGGCTCCCGGCCTTCGGTCCTCCTCCCACCTACCATAGTAAAGTATATGTAAATCAACTGTAAAAAAACATCTTTGACTGTCATGTATGTAATTAAAGCCTTGACATTGTTACAATAAAAATGCTTAATATGAATTAAAATCCTGATGAATATCTTTGAACATGTCACTGGAGTATCCCATTGACATATACTATAACAGTATTTTAAAGCGGTAGAACTTGTTATTAATTCATTCCCATAAGTTAATGTATTCTGATTTCATCAGATTTCATCAGAATATTGTATAGGATTTTTTTGAATATTCTACAGAATCCAATAGAATATTCCATATGATATTCAGTTCTATAGGATTTGATAGAATAATCTATAGAACCAAATAGAACATTCCATTACTGTACATTCTGCAAGATATGTTATAAAAATAAATATTCCATGGTCTAATGAATATTCCTTTAAATTATATTAAAAAATTCTGTAGAACATGTCCGGTTTCTAATTAAAAATTCTATTGAATATTCTATAGAATTATTCTATTTGAGTATACGACCAGTCGAGTGAAGCATACAGCAGTCGTCCGTTAATCCAACAAGGAGAAATAATGTCATCATTGCCGAGCGACTGCATGCAGCCTGAAATGACCATGCCTCAAGCCTCTTGTTCTTTGCTGAAAACTATAGAGAAACCAAGCTGGGAGAACCCCGGTGATTTTTCCAATAAAGAAGTTTGTGGTCCACTTGTTGAAATAGGACCCAATGGTAATAACCAATCCATTACAGTTAACAAACGAAGTACTCATTTGATGAATGGTCCAACATTCAGTTTCCACAACTGCAACGTTCAGATCTACAACTAACTAAAGCGCATTTATTTTCCTTGATAATAGATTACAGTTTAAATCGATCGTTTTTCTTTCTTATACACTTTTTAACGCTCTTGCTGTACTTTTTGACTCAATCCTCGAGGTTATATTTCGAACTGATTTGAAACGCTTGCTGTTACGGATGACCGTAGCTGCCAACCAATGATGGAAGCGTGTTAGTGTGTTAATAATAATGACGGTAGTTATTTATAATTGCAATTGTTATGAATAAAAATTTATTAAAAATGACTCATATGTGGTGTTTGTCTATATAATAGAACAATTATACCATTCACTCTCGTCGCATAGGAGCTCATAGGATACAGTATACGACTCGAGCTCATGGTATAATTGTTAATCTGAACTGTTAATCTGAATATAGATAAACTAACAAAAAATTACTTAAAATTTTTCATTTGCAAGTAAAATTTAAATTTAACGATTTTATTATTTTTGTTGTTTTAGGTTGACACCATCGTATATGCTTGCTATTCTATTTTTGACCAAACTCCGACCATTTTTTGGTGATGGACCGCTGTGGTACACGGAAGTCGACACATCTAGATGCTCTGATTATTGGTGGACAAACTTGTTATACATTAACAATTTCTATCCACAGGAAGGCGAAAAGGTAATAATGTAATGTACGAATAATATGTATAGGTAATCATATGAGCGAGTACAATTGAGGATTTACACTACAAGTGATATTTGAAAATTTTGCCAAAATTTGGCATAATTTGGCATAATTTTCAAATATCACGAGTAGTGTAAATCCTTAATTGTACGAGCAAAATCATATGATTACTAATTTATTATATTGCATGACAATGGAAAGAAATTACCACCACTAAGGGCGCACAAAACTGTTATTGAATTCTAAACGTCTGGTTAGTGGTTACACCAATTTGATTTTGCAATCTGGAGTGCTATTTTCTGTTTTGTTATCCGCGAGATGCAAGCCATGATGCCCGTTGAGTTTTCGCTATGGCAACTCTAGGTTAGGTAATTAGATTACTCTACGTTTGGAATAGCATTATTGGAATAAGTGGAAAATCTTCGGTATTCACTATTTAGCAGTTCACAGAAGTGATCATTAAACTATAACAGACGCATCCGTGAATAAAATATGAATAAAATATTAACGTCAACGTTGAACAATTGGAACACGCTCTTTACTACATGTATACATGATACTATACAACCACGAGTTTAGCGTACCTCGCGGCTAGTTTTCTGACAAAATTTAGCTGCTTCCTAAAGTATATTGGCGGCGATTCGCCGTTGCGAAGATGTACTAGACGACGCATGAAGATGGTAGATGTACCACATCCCAGGAATACTCGAGGGGCCAAAACGATTTTGGGCAGGACCTTTTTGCGAATTTTGCTAGGCCTTCTCGTTTACAGCCTCTCCCCAGTCTTCTCAATAACCCAAACCAACTACGCGGCCTAGGCTAACAAAAATAGAGAATATTACATAACCAGATTTTATCTTCGAGTGTTGATAATATCTTTTACGACTAAGCGAAGCAGATGAGTGAGAGATATTACCAACGTACGAGAAGATAAAATTGCTATATATAAGCGGTCAGGTAATATTCTGTTTGTTACGACATAAACGCTAACACAAACGATCTAGAATTATGGTTAATTTTTGCTGCACTCAAATAAGATTAACATGCAGATGTGATACCAATAGTTGAAATAGAACTAGAAAACCAAAATCAACAAACTAGCGGCAGCCGGAACAAGGCGAGTAGAAATGGACTTAAGCATGAATTTTCTAATAACAAGACGCCTTACACTCGTGCAACTGGCAAGTACGCCGAGCCTGAATCGAAGGCCGAATGTGGTGCATACTTCACACTGGTGAACATATGTACAATCACGACAGTTGTCAGTCACATCTGATCGCTGTTTAACTACAAAATCAGCGAGCCGCTTTCAAAATCTACCATCAATAGGCAAAGCTGTTCAACTTTTTGTCCAACTCCAAAATCGAAATTATCGGTTAAAATAATGTTTTTGGCCGCAGAATAGCAAAACAACACATTTGGAATGATTTCCTCAACTTTTCCATTTTGCATTTTCTTTGTATGTACTGACGTGTACAGATACAGATACATGTGATAAGAAGTGCAACCGTCGATTCATTGTCTGGGAGCTGGGCATCTCAGCATCTCAGTTGAGCAGAACACTTTGATGAAAAGGCAAAGCTGTTCAACTTTTATTCAACTCCAAAAGCGAAACGAGCAAAGAACTTACAATATGCCTCACGGCCTCACTCAGTCTCACTGGAAGTATGGACATTAGCGGAAGTAAAAGTGCAAAAATGCAAAGTCGTGACAACAAAAAAAACAAAAACCTAGCAAAAACCTAGACTTCGGCCTACCACAGGTAGCCCGAGTAATTATTGGTTCCGATTAGTCAAACGGAATGTCTAACGCGGCGTTTTATTGAACCGTTGAAGCAATATTTTTAGGTGTAAAAATATCGTAGTTTCACATGTGTTCAAATACGATTTTATCAGCGACCGAAAACTCTATATTACAATAACGTTTACGAAATTATGAAATAAACAGTTTATTGCAGCATATAATATTATTTTTATAGATATGCATCATCCAATCATGGTATCTGGCAAGTGATATGCAGTTTTTTGTGATATCACCATTATTCATTTTAATTGCATTAAGGTAAGATGTCAATATATATATATATATATATATACTATAGTGGGCTTACCTCAAATGTTGATGGTCGCTACTGTCAGTTTCACGCTGGGTGATCTTCAGAGCCGCCTATAATCAAGCATGTAGTGGCGTACAAACCAGGACAAAAACGATGTAACTTATCACTTATGCCTAGAGGAAAAACTTCTACTGATGAAAGCAAAGATGAAACACTTCTTAAATAAACGAACTGAATTTTTTGCGAATAGCAGACATGTAACAAAACACCAACTAAACTAATGACGTAACCAATGTAATATAATTTATATATATATATACAAAGTATGAAGTATAGTTTTACCTTAAAGTCTTCGCTACCAGAGGTTTCACCCTAAACGGGATCATCAGAGTCGCCTGATGATCCCGTTTAGGGTGAAAGCTCTGGTAGCGAAGACTTTAAGGTAAAACTATACTTCATACTTTGTATTTTGCTCTATCTATATATGGTATTGAGCACTCTCTAACATTTCGTGAACCAAAACTCACTATATATAATATATATATATATATATATATATATATCATATAATTTTATATATATATATATAAATAGTAATGATAATAATCTGAAATAACTTTTATTTAGTCACATACAACATTATCTAGGAGGTGAACTATAATCTTTTCTCTACCAGTTACATAGCGGCCACAATTAAGATTTTGCTTTTCGAATACAGGAAATGCCTAGAATTGTGTCACTAAAACTAGCATTATTCTATAACAATGAACATAATTCAGTTCTTTTGGTTAGTCCATTGATTTTCTTCTCAGTTTTAACTTTGAAGAAATATTGCTGCTGGTTTTGATACGATTAACAGTTTAATTGAACATTAACACAGTGTATCGCTCCCCCCTGATTAACATATTCCCAATTCCCGTTATATCTCGTTGTCTGAAAAAGTACCCGAACCAAATCTTATCGAAATAAACCACGAAATGAGGAGAATATTCTTGTTACGAGATCGCACTGAACGTTTCGTAGCGTAGGTACTGTATTACACCTTTTCTGCACTGTATTACATTTGAGTATGTCTTCTAACCTCGAGTGTTTGCTTCCGTTTGTCGAATGCGCAAAATTACATTCCTCTCAACCAATCAGGATGCAGTAATTATTAGGTTCCAAAACAAAGAATATCTATACATATCTTCAAAGAAGGTCTGGAAAAAATCCTGGAGAAATTTATATGTATTTGTTTAATTGAATTGAAATTACGAAGTTAGAGTCAAAGTGTTTTAGCAGGTCTTTTTGCCTTTGATTCAGTTTGGTATTTTGTATTTTAAAAGTCTTTGGTATATAACAAAACGCTTGTTGACTTTTGCCTCGAGAAACATCGAGTTTTACGGTCCCTCAGGTTCAATGTCACCCTCAGGTCGACATTGAGGATTGAGGAGGCCTTCGGGTCCAGTCAACAAGTGTATAATACACTTGTTGACTGGACCCGAAGGCATATTTATTAGTTATAAAAATAAAGTTATTTAATAATGAAGAAGCTAATGAAGAGGCTACTTTTTTTTACTTCAGCGCAAAATCATTTCCACTTGATTGGTTCCTTGGTTCTCAGCAGTACTTGCATGTCATTGATCGCTTTGTTACTTAATTAGCAACAGTGAACCTCGGAGGACTGACTTTTTTCCAACAAATCTGCAAGGTTTTTCTGTCTGAAAATGCTTCTTTGTTTACTTTGAACTAATTTAAGCTATTGAAGGAGTGTAAACTATTAATGAAAATGAATACGCTAGAAAATTTCCGAACTTTTGCCTGTGTTCACAAAAAGAAAACAACAGGCACAGCGATCGATATAGAGCGAGGAAAATTGAAATATTGCCGAGAACCGACCGTGATGAGAAGGTACATGTTCTTAGACATTTTCTGGACATAACATATCTCTTGAATGATTTTGCCCGCTATATTATTAACATCTAGTCGCACGAGTTCTCGTAAAATTAAAGCTTAATTTCTCTCGTGTTTCCAAAATCTTAGAAATTACCCTCGTCGCTTCGGGACTCGGGCAATTTTGTAAAATTTTGAAAATACTCGTGAAATTAAACCTTAGTTTTCCTCGGCTCCATGCGATTTCCTATACTAATTTAACGTAGCTCCCAGTGTGTTTTATGACCACGCACGTACGGATTTTGCGGGAAATTTACTGATAATTAGGATGGCAGACGTCAATAAACACATACATATAAAGTTACAATTCTGATTATTCAGTAAATTATTCGAAAGATTGCACAGTTTAAGAAACATATCAATTTCTTGTTGTTTTTGTTTTTTTATTATATTTCATTGAAACGATTTTTATAAGGTCAAAATAATTGCGCATCTAAATGAATTCTTCAGAATTCTGGGTCGGGATAAAACTTATTTCAATCCATAACAACAGGCTAAATCCGAAGAATCCACTTGCATTTTCATTTACTTCCGACTTATTTATCCTGAATTCCCCAACCTGCAACGTTATGAATTGAAATAAGATTTATCTCGGTGCAGAACGCGTCATTTTAATGCGCAGTCGAGATTACGAGCTGACCAGCTTATTCAGAGGAGGACCGCGGGAGTTGTAGGGGGTATCTTTATTCATAGCTTTTTAGAAATCTTAGATTAAGCCAGTAACATCAATACTTTTTATAGGTATGGCTTCAAACCATTCTTAGGCTTCGCATGTTTTGTTGTACTGGCTAGTATGATAACAACAGCAAGCCTAATTGCAGACAAGAATGCCCTCCCTGTTATAGGGGCAAGGAGGTAACATTAATAACTTCCAGTTGTTAGCTGGAGTTTTTGTATAATAGTCGGAGAAATAGTTTGTTCATTTGCACATAAAGGTGTATTATTCTAAATTTCTAATGCACTACGCTGTTAACTTGTTGAAAATTTTCAAAAATACATGCACGCGTTGACGAGGGATATAACACACGTGCATAGAATTGATAAATCTGAAGGGAAAAAACAAACCGAAAAACATTATATACCCTCCAGGAGAGCGCAAGAAACGTGTAAGTGCGGAGGTGCTGTCAGATTGCATAGGGTTGCAAGGCGGCGCAGGAAGTTGTAGATGGCCGACAGAAGCTGTATAAGGGACTAATTATAAGAGACCGGAGAGAGGTTGAGAAAAGCATTGACAATGCCTCTATAAGGTGAGACGATTATTCTCAGAAAAACATTGACGATAGAACTTGTTGTGTTATTGTTCGGCGGTACATAATAGTATGCGTGCGCATAACAGACAACGGACGACGTAGTTGAGTAGTTCATGGACGCTTAAACGCTTATATATGTATTTCTATTGATTGAATATAATCGGAACTCTCTGAAATAGTCAAATATACATTACAGAACAGCTGACGAAAAGGATAACTATGTTGTCGACAATAATGATATGATAGTCACATTCATCGTCTTTTATTAATTTTTCTGTCTTTAGAGTAGGCCATGAAACCTTTTTTGGAGACTTTTTCAAAGATATCTACACGAAACCATATTGCAGAATACCACCCTATATCATTGGTATGGTAATGGGGTACATTGTGTATAAGTACACGAGAAAAATCACTCGTTTAAACTGGGTAAGCCTATTTTTACTTCTTTTAATGTTAATTGTCTTCTTTTAGGCAATTGTAATACTTTCATTTACAAGTGGACCTTATTATAGCACGACCAAACATAGAGAAATCTCGAGAAATAGACACGTGCTGAGAAGAAGTTCTTTTGTTAATCAAATGTTTTTAGCCAATCCAGAATCATTTTTTTTTGTTTAACGAATGAATATCTCGACACGTTCATATTTTTCAAGTATTGTTTTTACAAAAATCTGAAAATGGTATTTTATTTCTCGACTATTTTGGCTTAATTACTCAGTTTATCAATCTGAGAAAAATTTCCCCCCATTTTTGGCAGAAACGGCGCGCCATACGTTGCTTATATATGTTTTGAAATCGGTAAAAGTATTCAGAAATGTTTGGGTATTTTTAGGAATTTACTATTTCCCTCTAATTTCTTCAGTTTTGGGCTGTGTTCATTTGGTGTGTTGCAATTGCAACAGCGTTAACCATGGTGTACGCTCCTCACAATGCAATTAAATTTGATCCTCATGCATGGTCGAAAGGGGAGAGAGTGATTTTTGGAAGTCTGCGATGGGTTTTGTGGAGTATGTGTATTGCCTGGGTAATATATTCGTGTCAATATGGTTTTGCAGGTGCGTTGACACAGATAATTTATTATATATACTACATACAGTAAAAACACGCATAAAAGAGACTCTCTTTTTCCAAGACAGGCTGAAAAGGTGGTTATAGGTTGGGTGTGTACTGTATATAGAGGGAAATCAGGCTAATAGGTTCCTAACAATTTCCTATTTATAGGGAAAAAACAATTTCCTTAAAGCGTACATGCATTTGGTTAAAAACGAGTGTATTAAAATATCGAGAACACAGTATATTACACTAATTATTGCTACAAAGAAGCAAATAGACAATAGAATACCACCATTTAGTATTAAATAGTACTATTTTTCTTGCATTAATTTATTATTAGTCTAATGTCTGTTTTCAAAGACCCTTAAAGACTGCTCTGCATGTCACCTGTGTGTTCTGAGCTCTAGTAATGTTTTGCATAATAGACTGCTTCATATATTTGTCAGGCTGAACTGGTTCTTATATATTGAGTGATCAATTGACTCAAATTCAGCCAGGAGGTTCTTAATCTGCAGGGTTTTTTATGCGTTCTTTTTCTGTATGCTATACATAGTAATTATGTCTCAGCTGATAGCCAGATAAGATGGTAACTCATTCCTGTCCGATCGATGGCTTCCTCATAGGTGAATAAAATCGTTTGGCATTAGCCAGAATGAAATGTCAAGGACAAAAACAGCCTGTTTTACTCAGGCGGTTTACCTGGATGTGATGTAATACCTTCCGTAGATTTACCGTTCTACGTGGAGGAGTCGAGGAGAACAGTAAGGGGAGTGAGAGTTGAAAACAACCGTGCTTACTGCATTTGAAAAAAATCTTTAAGACTCAAGTAAAACAAGTATTTGGTTTCTACTTTCTTGTTTTGTATATTTTTTCAATATAGGTCTGATAAAGAGCATCCTAGCTGCAAAATTTTGGATTCCTTTAAGTCGTATAAATTATGCCGCATTTATCCTCCATCAAGATGTTACACATGTATTACAGAGCAATGTCGAGGCGCCTCTTCACATTACAGTATTTACATTTGTAAGTTACAAGAATTATTTTAAGAGGCTGTCTCTGTAAAAACGACCAGTGATTTTGAAACAAAAAATAGATTTCCTTCATTTTTTAACCATTACTTACCTTTATCCCACTTATTATTAAACCGCTGTCAGAATAATTCTTCGATAATTTTTTCTCGAGTTTCAGCATATATTTTGACTTTTCGTCTGAATTGGCTGAGATCAGAGCGGAAATGAGAGCTAAAATACCTCGGAAGCGCGCTGTTATTTCTTCACAAATTTACCTTTGGATTTCAAAACTTTTTGGTGATTAATATAGTTCAACTTTGAATTTTCTCAGGTTTAAAAGATCGGAGATTTCTATTTTATTGTTAACCAGTTATTGCCTTATACATTTGATTAACTATTTTAATATGCCGACGACACTTGGTTAGTCATATTTTTCAAAACAAAAATTCTCCAAAGTGTAACATGGCTTAGCTATTTCACTAATTTTTTACCGTGATATAATAACAAAAGTTCAGCATTCTTAAACGAAACTTTGCTGCAAACATATTTTGTAAGCGCACGTAGGGCTCAAAGTTAGACGATATTTTTAACTTGTTTACATTTTGTGAAACCGGAAGTAATTTATTCTTTGCACGAAAGGTTCACGTATTCTTCTGTAATTTTACCAAAAATATATATTTTTGTAACGATTGATCTCCAGAAATCGAATAAACATTTGTTTTCTATGAATTATTCGGGGTTTTTTTCAGTTTTCCGTACATAGGGAACGAATTGCTCAAAACAAAGTCCCACTTTATATTCATTGCAGATAAAGGCCGTCTGACTGTCTGTTGTCTTAATTCTACCTAAGGGCAACCGAATCAGTGGCGGATCAAGGGGAGGGCATTTTGGGCAAGTGCCAGGGGCCCCGCGCTTTCGGAGGGCCCCGCAGATTTTTGGGGGCCTTTTGGTTTTAATTTAATTAAGTTTTATCATACATTACAACTTATAAGAAGAGCAAAAATATTTCAGAATCACTCCAAAACCTATTGCTATAAGAAACTTGTAAATCTATTTAATTTTCAATCTAAAGTTTAAAATCATTGTTTGTAAATATCTTAGAAATAGAACCAGGGTTCCAGAAATGTAGGTTGAGTACCATAGATAAACACAAACATTCTTACAACGTAGCTATTCGCAGCTGACAGCTGGTTGCTATTCGCATATTTTTTTGTTAATTTTCTACGATTTTTCTAGTCTCTTTCTGACTTCGGGGAAAGGGGGGGGGGGGCAGATGTGAGTCAGCTATACTAATGTGCCAGGGGCCCCGCTAAAACTTGATCCGCCCCTGAACCGAATATTGTTAAAACTTACAACTCATACCCAAAACCCTAAAGTGGTAAAAATCTATGTTGATGTCGCAAAAGTGATTTTAATATAATGCGCTGTAAACAGCAGTTTCAATTTTTTCTCATTTCGTAAATTAGTAAAAGATAAAGCGATCTTATCTATCTACCGACAGTATTCAGACACTGATAATTCAATTGCCTTGGAACCAGTTCCCGTTGAACTAATAATTGGGGAAACGTAAGCTATGGTACTGATTTTACGGAGGGAGGAAAACGTCAGTACGTCACCGTAGCACCCGACGAAAATACGAGCTCTGACTACGATTCCCGTACACGTGTAGGAGGTGTACGACCAAGAACCTACGATGTGTTGTTGAAATGCTCGATAATTCGTAGACCGAAATGGAAGTTGAGAGATTTGCAATAGGAAGTGTGCTATTCAAAGAGGTGATTAATTCCTTGGACTTGGTAGAGCCAGACTATTTTGATTTGCAGTTTTTTCGTGAACCTAACTCCAAACTAGAGTGGCTTAAACATGAAAAACTTATCACGCGGACCCTCATCTGGGCTTGTAACTTTATTGGTGAAAGGGTTGATTGTTGACGGTTTTTGATTAAAAACCTTAGGTTTTTGACTAAAAACCTAAACATTTAATGTCAGTTGCTATAAACTTAACAATTAAACAAAAAGGTTTTACTTTAAAATATTTCCTTCATTGTCATTTCTTTGCATGGCACTGGCTGGCATGTCATTATAATATCGCGTAACCTTTTTAACAGATCGGCTTTTCTGTCCGTGGAACGAAATGTAATCTCGAAGTACGTACACATCTTCTTCAGCATTGGAACATTAAAACATTTTAGATTCTTCTCCCGATCGTAGCTACACACATCATAAGTGTCATAAATAACCGGGTGTTTTAAGTTAAGACTATCATCTATTTCTTGCATCAGATCAGTGTGCCGTGCTTCTTCCGCTAAACAATCGATTATTTCATCATTGTCTTCATTGATATTTGAGTCCACAGGTGAAAATTGGCGCTTTCGACGGGTAACATGTCTGTCGAAAAGGCGCTCATATTGTTCTCGTTCCTTGCATTTCTCATCGAGAGCAACGTGTTCTGGGTCAAATTTGTTTCCTGTTAGTTCGCCGACATTGAACTTCGCTGTTAAATATGCGCGCACGTGTTCTTTAAATCGCACAGAACCTTTTCTTTCTTCGGCCAGGGCCCATCCTTCGTTTTGGAGTGAGTGCAATTCACCAGATAATATTGCAACATTAGAGGAACTAGTAGCATTATATGATTCTTTGACGGAGGAAAGTTTCTCGGCCCATCGTCGTCGGAGAGTATCGTATGTCGTTTCGTTGTTATTGAAGTCGTTAGAGTGAACACCAACATCTAGATGCAGTTCCAAATCGGAAAATTTGTCAAATATTGCCGAACATCCCGGTTCAGAACACTCAAAAACAGCGTTCTGTGAATCGTCTCCGTCTTTTAGGTTTAGTTCTCTTAAACCCGAAGTCTTAAAAAAAGGGCTCACTAGTACCAAGTTCAGTTGACTGTTGGTGGCTCACGTAAATGTTGTTAGAACTATTGAATTTTCCCGCACCAATTCCAAACGCTTTCCACATTCATATTCCATTTTTTTCAATTTTGAAGTTATGAAAAGAACTGAATTTGTCAATCTTACGAATTTCAGTGGTTTTCTTTGCTTCATTGACTATGTTTACTGAGGCACTAGTGCCTTTTATCTTCTTCTTTGAGAGGGCTTCCCTCACATCTGATGCATTCACTATATCATGGCCTTTACAACAGTGCTGTCGAATGGCTTGCTTCATGGGCAGAGGATGCGATCACAAATAGCATTGCCCTGTTGTGGTTCCGAATAATCGTATCTTTCAATGCTTATTACAAGTCGATCTCCTACATCTTTCGCTGCAGCTATAAGATAACTATATATTGTGATAGCACCCAGCCTCGTCTGATCTCAAATAAGCAACCGAGATATTCGGAATTAGCTTACGAATGTTCTGCAAAAGATTTTCGAGAACTGATGTCACAGCGTACCAGTCTTGATTACAAGAATTGAAGAGGTGTGCAAAAGACATGACTTTTATTTCAGACGTCACACTGTCCCGAAACACCACACTACTTATGTGCCAGCACAAGCCTGTTTTTTCCGTACCAATCACTTTATTTTTCTCTGTATTTCATCTGCAAAAATTTCATAGCCCAGTCCATAATAACTAACACGGTGTTACTTTGCAAATTGGCTATGACATCTTGCTTTCACGTCCCTGGTTCACGGATCTAAGGATATGTGCTTATTCCAACGAAGAATGATTGTCCCTGGATTTTCTAAAATCCCAAACTATGTCTTCTTTTAGTTCTTTGGTTCCGAATTTGGTCTCCTGTTGATCAATCATCTTTTCAATATCAGAAAATGTAACATTAAGGCTTTCACACTGTTCACGCATACGACTAAATGCTGGTGATCACACTTTTCTCTAAACTGCTTATCCCTTGGATCACTCAAAGCATACTTCCGACAATGATCTCCACATGGGCTTTCTTCCTCTTTACAGTGAAGCTTGTAGTCTGTTTTCAGGTAAAGCCTTCCATTACTCAGCCGTTTCTTTGCATCTAAACACCTGGATCTTGTTACTGTAACTTCTTTCTTTACTCGTCACGAAGAAGAATTCGTTAGCGAGACCGTGGATAAAATTTTCCAAATGGACTTCAGCGAGTCAACATATTGCCAAGATTCAAGCCTGTCGTTAGAAGACCAGAAGGCACATACCATGATGGAAAACACCCTGAAGATTGTCGATGGCCATTATCAGCTCGACCTGCCCTTTCGTGAGAAACCAAACTTCCCGAACAATAGAGGTCTTGCTGAGAGAAGATTAAATTCGCTAAGAATGCGCTTAAGAAAAGACCAATATCTTCACAAGAAGTATAAGGATGGTATCGACGACTACGTAAAGACCGAGAAGAAGAGTGAGTGGTATCTTCCCCACCATCCGGTTATACATCCTCAAAAGCCAGAAAAGACGAGAATCGTGTTTGATTGTGCTGCAAAATACAAAGATGTATCTCTGAACAGTCAATTACTAAAAGGCCCGGATATGACGAACAAGCTCGTGGGCGTCTTGTGTAGGTTCCGTCAAGATCGAATAGCGTTTACAGCAGACATCGAAGCAATGTTTTGCCAGGTCAGAGTTTCGCCAGAACATTGTAATTTCGTAAAGTTTCTTTGGTGGAGAGACGGTGATTATGGCCAACCACAAGAAGACTACCAAATGTTAGTTCATCTTTTTGGAGCCACCTCTTCGCCAAGCTGCGCAGGATTCTGCTTACGTAAGGCTGCTGACGAATTTGAAGGCGAATTTGACGCAGCAACGATCGAGGCAATCCGCAAGAATTTCTATGTAGATGATTGACTCAAGTCTGTTAGAGAAACCGAAAAGGCCATCAAACTGATCAAAGAGCTTCGTCAGCTTTTAGCCAGGCGTTCGTTCCGATTGACAAAGTTTGTGAGCAACGACGTAAACGTCCTGTCTTCGATTCCAGAAAGTGAACGCGCACAATCTGTCGTCAGTTTAGACCTTGACGAACTACCCGTTGAACGAGTACTCGGAGTGGAATGGAATGTGCAAGAAGATGCCTTTAACTTTCGTGTAATCGAACGAAAGAAAGACGCAACACGTCGAGGTATTTTATCGGATGTCAGTTCAATGTACGATCCTCTGGGGTTTGCCGCACCTTTTATCCTACCTGCCAAGCGTCTCTTGCAGCAACTATGCAAGATCAAGATTGGATGGGACGAGGATATTTCCCCGAGCATGCTGGAGGCGTGGAAACGTTGGCTGAACGACTTACCTAATTTACAGCGAATCACTGTTCCAAGGTATTTTAAATCTCACCGATTGTGCCAGGTCAAGAGCGTTCAGTTGCATCATTTTTCCGACGCGTCCTCAGAAGGTTATGGCACCGTGTCCTACTTAAGCTTCGTAGACGTGAACGACAACATCCATTGTGCGTTGGTGATGGGAAAATCGCGAGTGACACCGATAAAGCCGACCACGATTCCGAGATTAGAGCTGACCGCAGCAACGGTGCCCGTAAAGCAGCATCGTCACTCAGATCTACGAGGAATTGGATTTAAACATCGACTCAGTGACTTTCTTGACCGATTCTACATGTGTCTTACAATACATTAATAACGAGGCAAGTCGATTCAAAACGTTCGTTGGAACAGAGTAGCCATTATTCACGACAACTCGAGTCCATCATGGTGGAAGTACGTCGACTCCAAAGCAAATCCCACAGATTACGCCTCCAGAGGTTTGCGCCCGACTAACGAGTTCGAAATCGACCAGTGTATCAATGGACCGAACTTCCTTCGTGGCAACGAAGACTATTGGCCAACGCGTCCGGAGAGGATAAAGGTACTACCCGACGAAGCTAACAAGTTAAACCACTCGACATCTTTATCCAGTACTACTCTTCATGGTATCGCCTTCAGAAAGGTGTCGCATGGCTCAGACGATTTGTCGATCATCTGAAAGCAGTACATCGAGTCAAAGGTTCCAAAGGGCAGGCATCGCGCAGCTCAAAGGATGGAGCTACTGTGGCCGGAGTCAAATCCTTGACAGTCGAAGAGCTACGAAATGCGAAGACGAGCCTTATTCGTAACGTCCAACGTGAATGTTTCCCTGACGAGGTAGCGTACCTTAGACGGAGATCAGCCAACATTCCTTATTCCAACGCTGTTGTGAAGAAATCAAGTAGGTTAGCAGCTCTATCACCTTTCACAGGAGATGATGGATTGTTAAGAGTTGGTGGTAGGTTAGATAGAGCAACATTGAGTTTCGACGCGAAACATCCCGTCATAGTTCCAAGTAAGCACCATATCGTCGATCTCGTGATCCGACATTATCACGAGCAAGAAGGGCATTCTGGAGCTCGAGAAGTTCTCGCTGCGATTCAGCAGGAACTTTGGATCCTTCGAGGTCGTTCAAGAATCCGATGGCTTATCGATCAATGCGTTATTTGTCGAAAGAAGTACGCTCCGCCCTGCGAGCAATTTATGGCTCCGCTTCCTGTACCACGTGTTACCGCTTTCGAACGACCGTTTGCATCGACTGCCGTTGATTACTTTGGCCCGTTGACGGTGAAAAGAGGTCGATGTCATGTCAAGAGATATGGCTGTGTCTTCACGTGCTTAGCTTTGACAGCAGTTCACATTGAAGTAGCACATTCCCTTGACGCTGAATCCTTTCTCTGTGCTTTTAGTCGATTCAAATTTTATAGGAGCCTGTAGAATCTTAAAAGAAGAGTTTAAGAACATCCAGTCAGACGAAGCTCAGTTAAAGATTTACAATTCTTTACGAATGAAAGAGGTGACTTGGCATTTTAACCCGCCGTTGGCCAGTCACAGTGGTGGAGTTTGGGAACGCATGATACGTTCGATTCGAAGAATCTTGGCAGCGTTAATGAGTGAACAAGTAGTGGACGACGAAGCACTCCATACCTTTCTGGTAGAAGTAGAAAAAATTCTCAACGATCGTCCCCTACTTCGAAATGACGGTCAAGTAGACGAACTGGATCCATTAACTCCAAGCAAGCTGCTTCTTATGCATTCCAATCCGTGTGTACCTCCTGGCGTATTCGTTGATAAAGACTGCTATAACCGACGTTGGCGGCAAGCCCAGCTCTTAGCTAACGCCTTTTGGAAACGCTGGCATCGAGAATATTTACCCACATTGCAACTACGCCAGAAATGGCAGAAGCCAAAGAGAAACCTAACAGTCAAAGACCTCGTATTATTAGTGGATAAAGAACGTTCACGAGGACAATGCCCGCTGGCAGTTGTTGAGAAGTTTTTCCGGATAGTACGGAACAGTGCGTCATGTTTTGGCCAGAACAGTGAGCGGAACATTCAAAAGAGACGTCCGCAAGCTGTGCTTATTGGAAGAAGCCAGCCAATGAGGCTGATCGACGATGAACACATTAACAGTTGAACATTGCGTTGATTTATATAGTTAACATTGTTATAGTTTATAAATCGCCTAGGTCCTTTTCTTTTTGTATCAAGTGGTTCACTGCGATAGGGGCCGGTGTGTAGGATCTAGGCGCTCGTCCAGGCACGACAATTTATAGGTTGTAGCCTGCGTTCAGGCAGTTGCCATAGTTACAACTGGTCAGAACCGGTTTTGGAGTGGTTGTGTTTTTCCTTTTTGTTTTTTGAACTTGTAATGTTCTCTTTTGTTAATTTTTCATCGCGAAGGACAACAGTCAGGTACGATAAACTGTATTACTTTTCTTTTGACACTTTAAACGTTTTATTTATTGTCACTTGTATGTTTTTTGTAGAAACCACGCGTTATTATATATTTATTTTTGGTTTAATAAACTTTGTTATAAAAAACTAGTGCGTTTCACTTAGTCCTTCGAGAGAAAACTACAATCATCACGACAATCTATAAGTCTAACTGTTTCTGAACAACCACGAGAATTTCCACAAGAAGGGTTAATTTTTTCAGGAAAAGAACATGTTATGTATTTGCCTTCCATGACGCTATGTACGATATTTTTAAATTGATGGTGCGACCAAAAATAGACACATAGTTACTAATTAACTGAAACAATACAAACATTACACAAAAGCACAGAGAGAGCAATATACATTTTCACCACTTTTTGGGCTTTCGGCATGAGTTGTAAAACCTTGCAAGCTGTAAGTCATGTCAAGATTCTTTTTGAAAGGTTAGTTTTAACAACAATCGGTTGCCCTTAGGTAAAGTTAGCCTATGTCTGCAATATATAAATGATTTTGTTTGAGCAATTCGTTCCCTATGTACGGCAAACTGCTAAAAACGGAATAATTCATAGGGGAAAAAATGTTTATTTGACTTCTGAAAGTCAATGGTAACAAAAATACAACTTTTTGGAAAAATTTACAGAAGAATACGTCAGCCTTTCGTGCAAAGAATAAATGACTTCCGGTTTCATAAAATGTAAACAAATTAGAAATATCGTCTAATTTTGAGCAGTTCGTGCGCTTACAAAATACGTTTCCAGCAAAGTTTCGTTTAAGGTGGCTCCAGCTAAGGTACGTTTACACACTGCGATTTGTCGGGCCGATTTTCACTACGATTTGTCGTCCGGACAAATCGTAGTGTGTAAATGGACGTCCGATTCATGTCGTGAGTGCTGGCGTGAGCAAGTCCCGACACTAAAAATCGGGAGAAAAATCTGTAGCAAAGACACAGATTTCTCCAGAATCGTAGCGATTTTTTTCGGTAACTATGACTACTGAACTTACGCCATTTTTCGCCATTTCACGCCATTATATAGTAATGTTAAAATATTTATTAAAAATCGTGAAAGAAAATTGGAGTTGCCGTTTACACACTACGATTTGTCGGGATGACGAATTACCGCATTAGCCCGCGAATCACGTAATGATTCGTCAAAATCGGCCCGACAAATCGCTGTGTGTAAACGTACCTTTAAGAGTCCAAAACACGTGCATAAACAATTCGGGAAAAGAATAAAATGTTATGCATAGTTAAACATTCTGACAATCAAAAACTGTTACCAAATAAATAGCAACAGTTGTTGCTATGGCAACAATGATAGCAACAACAATGACGTTTCAAAATGGCTGCCACTACGCTTCAAACTAATTTAATTCGAAAAAAACTTTGGTGACCCCCATTTTTTTTCTTTAAAACTTTTCTTGAAGTATGAGTAATCAATAGGTCGATTTAAAAAAAATTCTGTAGATCCAAAGTTTTTAAAAATTAACAAACATGATTTTTTGGAGAAAAAAAAAATTATTACTCATACTTCAAGAAAAGTTTTAATGTAAAAAAAATTGGTGGTCACCAATGTTTTTTTCGAATTAAATTAATTTGAAGGGTAATTGTCAGCCATTTTGAAACGTCATTGTTGCCATAGCAACAACTGTTGCTATTTATTTGGTAACAGTTTTTCATTGTCAGACTGTTTAACTGTACATAACATTTAGTTTTATTCTTTTCCCGAATTGTTTATGCACGTGTTTTGGACTCTCAAACTTGTACATATTTTCCATTTTTCAAGAAACTGTATGGAGCCACCTTAAGGTGGTATTGGACAAAAAAAGTTTTTTTCTTTAATATTGGTTTATCTAAAGATATCTTGGCAGAAATATATAGGATATGTTTCCCTGATGTTAAAAAGCTAAGTAAGACATGCGTTGTTACCATGGTATCCAAGCAACAACCCCCTAGTGAGCAAAATATAGCACTTGCGGTGAACAAGATTCTATGAGAACTAACGGTCTGACAAACACTAAACAAAGGTTAATGTAAAGCACACACACAGATCTATGCTGTAAACCTCAAAAAAAGTACAAAATTATAAATATTTTCGATAAAAATGTTATTTTTTTGAAAAGATGGCTGATTTTTATTCATAAGGCTACAAAACAAGAACTTTTTAACAATGAATAACATTCATTATGCAATATATTTGAGGTTTGCAACATAGATCCGTTCATATTACACAGCCTCTAAAAAAGTTTAAAGCATTACATCAAATATTGAATGCGCTAGCGTGTTTGGCGTCCAGGTACTATTACCAAATTAGGCAACTGAGAAAATCGTGTTTAGAAATTTGAAACCACCATGCTGGCTGAAAACACAATTCCGGCAAAATGCATTTAAAGTTTACAGTTAAAAACAATGTTCAAATTATTACCCAAATTTGTCCCTATGTCAACATAATCTAATTGTTTTCCATTAAAAAGCCCCAGCTTTACATGGGACTCGGTTCATATTTAAAGTTGTCTGCCCACTGTCTGGTTTCTTCTCTGAGAGGATAGTTGTACAAACGTGTATAAATAAACCATTTTGTTTCGACGTTGGGTTATTTCACTGGTCTGTGTCAATTGTTCGTGACTATTTTAGATTCCTATATCTATACTTTAGATGCATATTTTTTACGCGAAAAGTATGATCCGTAACCTATTGGGTTTGTTGTTTACAGTTTGGTCTGAATAATATTATTTGTTGGCGAGACGGAAAGGAATGTGGAACGTTTCTTCATCGGCTTCGAGTACTGCTTATTGTTTACTTTCAGTGGATAGTTTTTGTTTGGGGATGTTGCAAATGTTTAGAGGACTAGATGTATAGTTTAATATGTGTGTCAGAAAGTGTACAGAAAAGGTAAACCAGCTTTAGATATTTATCAGTTGTTGTGAAAATTCTGATGCCGTGTGAAAATTATGGTGCCGTCTGAAACTGACTCGTCTTAATTTATACGGCTTCTGACCGGTTTGGAAAGCGTCTTTTCAAACCGTTTCTGTGACATTAGTGAAGATTATTTTTATCTAAGAATGTTACTGACAGTCTGGCGATCATTTTGACAGTAACTTTGCTCAAGAAAAACACTTTAATATATGCCAGTATAAGTACTCTGCAATAAAAATGGCATGAGCCGTAGCCCAATGTAAATAACAAGGGGAATTACACCGTTCTCAAACAGGAAGTACAAAAGGGAAACCGAAATATAACCTAAGCGAGAGATTATATAGTTAGACTTATATTTCTAAGTTTTAAAAATTCCTTGTCTTCGACACTTATCAAGCTAGGGACAAATTTGTGTTTTACAACATGGCGGACGCTCCTAGTTTCCTGTCGTGACAGCCTCCCCCATTAGCTTGAAGCCAGAGGATCTGTAAGTTCTTCTACAAGATCAGGAGATCGGTATCATTGGTCTTTATAATGTCCTCACCAGCTAGAACACGACAATGTGGAAACTGAGAAGTACTCGGAAGCAGTGCCATGAGAGCCACGAAACACATCCACTCGTTGTAAAAACTCTCTCGCTAATCAACCGTTAACGAAAATATTCAAATAGACCCGCCCGCGATGAAAAAAACATGTTTAGAAAAGGATATACGTCATGAAAGGAATTGTATAGCTTCTTTTTTTAAAGTTAGATAGAAGGGGGTAAATAGAGGCACGGCAATTAGCGTAAAACGGGGAAAAAATCTGCTCTGCGTTGCGATGAAAACGGACACCATTTTCATTACCTCGCTATAAAGAACGTATCGTTGGCGTTAAATTAGTGAAAATACTCAGGAAATACACTTGCCCGTGGAAAGTTAGATAGTTGAGGATGTCTATTTCACAAAAACAAGAAATTCCAAATTTCGATTTTTTTTTGTCCAATACCCCCTTAAGAATACTGAACTTTTGCTATTATATTACGGTAAAAGACTAGTGAAATAGCTAAGCTAAGTTGCACTTTGGAGAATTTTTATTTCGAAAAATAGTCAGTCAAATGAATGAGGCAATAACTGGTAAAAAGTAAAATAGAATTCTCCGATTTTTTAAACCTAATAAAATACAAGGTTGAACTATATTATCACCAAAAAAAATTTTAAATCTAAACGTAAATTTGTGAAAAAATAACAGAGCGCTTCCGAGGTATTTTAGCTCTCATTTCCGCTCTGATCTCAGCCTGTTCAGACGAAAAGTCAAAATATATGCTGAAGCTCAAGAAAAATTTATCGAAGGATTGTTCTGACAGCGGTTTAATAATAAATGGGACAAAGGTAAGTAATGGTTGAAAAATTAAGAAAATCTATTTTTTGTTTCAAAGTCACTGGTCGGTTTTTACAGAGACAGCCTCTTAATTAGCATATACTTCTGAATGCTTAACCACGTGACTTTTTACTTGAGATTCCATTTCTGATTTCCAGATGGTGGTCAGGCAAAATAGGATTAGATCAGTTTGTACAACTTAGCACAACGCAAGCGTACGGCATTTTCCAACACGAGCGTAAACAACTCCAGTGTATCAATATCATGTAATTATTTTAAAGTAATAATTGACCCTGCCATTTGCCTTTGACCACCTTCTGGAAAGATAAAACGGAAGTGACGTCACATGAATAAGTATTGTAGAAATGGTTCCTAAATTGAATTATCTTGTAGTATTTACTTCCGGGTAAAACAAAACGGCTAGTTTTTGTTACTGGGTGCCAGAGGTTCTTCTACGCTCGTAGGGACAATGGGGATACGGAAGGACCCCAGGCGGTAAATTCGCAAGGCGAGCGGGAAGAACCTCTGGAACACTGAGCCGTTTCTTTGATCGCGCCGAGCCAATGAAAAGGTTGTCTGGGTCAGTACCCTCCAAAATCTGGACGTAGGACGTTAATTGGTCAAGCGAAGGATCTTTTCTAAACAATAAGTTTCATTGGCTATCGCACATCTCGATTAATAACATGAGTGTAATATTAAACATCGTCCATCCGCAGTGATTTCCTTGTATATATATTCTCTCTCTGTTTTGGAGCCTATACTTTCACTTCACGTTGATATACAACTCACCCTTTTTTTGGAATGCCTTTGCTCTCTCGTGAGGATTTTTTTGATTGCGTGGGAAAAGTCTTGCCTCGTTACGAGCTCAACGAGCATCAAAGCGACTACCTGTTAATACTTTAATTAGCTTCATTCAGCGACGAGACGTCTTCCGTCTTCGTCATTGAAAATATATATAACAACCAACAAGATAGCGTCGTTGAAATATATCCTGTACGCATGTTGTTAGAAATATATAAGCTTTTATTTGAAGTGTAGTTCAAGTCGTTCAAGTTCCTGCGTTTAATATAATTAAATATCTGAATTCTGAAATTCTATAACCGACTTCATGTGAGACGTTAAATAAATAAATATATATTTACTATTGAGTGAAGATTTTGGAACATTTGAAAAAGTTCCATATAACACAGAAACATAAACTATACATCAAAGGTACATAAGTTTTTGTTTACTAAAGCAATAAATTTTGTTGACAAACAAGGAAGATTTATTAAAATTAATGGAAAGGTCAACAAAATTAAGTGGAAAAGTGACCACAGTTATGTTTCCTTAGGTTTTTATAGCCATTAAATATACGCATGCCAAAAAATTTGGTAAACTTAACATAGTATTCCTTTCTAATACTATGTTAAGTTTACCAAATTTTTTGGCATGCCAAGAAAAGAGGTGTATTAAAATAGTTATTGATACCTCCTACTCAGTGAGGGTCATTTAGTAAAATTATCGAGGGCCGTATAACGTGGGGCAGTGTACTCTGGAAATTAAGTTAAACCCATGCATTGAACTCTATAATGACTGGAACCATACCTACAAACTCAATTTTGAAGCCACAATGGGGGCTGACATGTAGGTTAAACATACATATATAAACTAATTACAAAGAAATGCAAAGATGCTACAGTAATAGATATTTCTTCATTTCTTCTAAAGTCTTTTAGCAGCAAAAATGTACCTTGAATATTTGACAAAAATATTGACAAAACACTATTTAAGTCCGAAACCGCGCGGATCTCTTGATTTTTTATATGTCAGCTCCAGTCTCGAGTTAATAGTATCAGAAGCTAAGAAAAAACTATGGAATTGGTTGCTATAAACTATCTTGAATCAAATGAAGATAGCATTAATCAAGTCCTGAAAGTAGTGGCAATATGTCGAGCATATATATATGGATGCTGACATGATCAATAAAAACCATAAATATTAAACTTTCTGAAGAGTCAAAAAAATCAAACAATACAGAAATACGAACTAGCAGTGTTTTAAATAGCCTGCTAATAAGACTCTTCACATCGCGCCCTGGGAAAATGGACGCGAGAGAAGAGTGCCATTTAACACCGCTAATTGTGTCCCGTCAAGTTTATGCAAATTAGTTATATTTTAACTAGCCGGGCGAGTGTTGTTATGTGAAATTTGTTTAGTCGAAAGCTAATATTTAAAATGTTTAGCTTCAAACTTCACGAAATTTACCAAAAAATATTGTTTTGGTTATATTCTTTCTGCCCGTGCAAATAAGTGTGCGTGAAAGTCAGTGTAATAAGCAGTTAAACTAAAGCATAAGAGAAATTAAATATTGTAAACAAAAGCTCATACAGCCAAGCAGGGATTGTCTGAACTTAAGTTTACTTAAAAGTTAATTTTCAGTCGCATGTAGTATAGCTTAGAACTTTACGAAATTTAAAGAATGGTATTTTGAACGTGTTCTTACTGCTCGTGTAAATGAATCTACGTGAAAGATTTTGAAAAGGCTACAAGTGTTGGCGAAAATGTATCTAACAGATAATAAATTTTACCGAAATGTCTGGCCATATGTCTGATTGCATAATTAATTTGATTCTTTTCAGTAGCCAATGAGAGACAACTACCAAAATCTGGCAGCATAATCGGGACGCAATTAGCGGCGTTAAATAGCAGACTCTTCTCTCGCGTCCATTTTCCCAGGGCGCTATGTGAAGAGTCTGTATTAGTAGGCTATGTTTTAAAGTCCTCAAAGATAAAACATATACGTGGTCTGATAATGATTCAAAAGGTATGAGGAGATTATTCATAAGATCAAAGGCACAGCTTGACAGGATTGCAAGAATTCATAAAAGACGAATAAATACTAAATTAAACCTGAATTTTCGTCAGGAGTTTCCATCAATCCAAGCAAAATTTTGCTTTTGTTTGGCAACATATTTCCTACTTCAATCTAGGTCAATGATTCTAATACATACTGGCTTCGTCGTATCAATTCTAAAGTACAAAAAATAAAAAATTCCCACTGGGCCATTGTTCTATTTTCTATGGCTCCTCCGTTGGTCAGACGTTCATGGTTACCCCCAGCAGCCGGACGTTTGGTTTCACCCAATCATAAGGCCAGCCTTACGAAGGTAGCGTTCCAGTCTTTATATTGGGTTCAATGGTTAAACCACATCGCGGTATGCAGAAAAAAAAAATTTGTTTTAGGTTAAGATTCGAGCTGGCGAACATCCTACAAAGCTTACAGCAAGTTGGTAAAAGAGGGTGCTCTATAATTAGACAACGAGATATTTTCCCGATTTTATTCCAATGTATGCCGACTATTTTAAAATTTCAATAAGGTCTGGTAGTATATTAAATTTATATTTATATTTTTTCTATCATCTATTGCAACTGGAATAAGCACTATTTACAACAGAAGCGGCCATGTTTGTTGAAGTTGTTGTTTTGCCGAAGGCCTGTTTAAAGGAATTAATTGGGATGCATGTGTATGTATGTATGTAATGTTTATAACTTAGATAAATATAAGCCGAGAGGAAAACCCACTGGGTAAAACTCTTGAAACACGGGAAAGCAAGGGTTGCATCTAGAGCTGGGAGAGAGAATTAATTAATAACGAGATTTCAATAATGGTATTTGGTTCTGTTTTCTTCTCCGTTCTTACTGGCAGGTGTTTTTGCTTTATATTCAGATTCATTTCATTTAAAGGTAATATTCCTGCCAAAACTAAAGCGGCCTGTAAAAACCGTATTCCTATTACGGCCGGGGAAGGCCATTCTCTTTTTTCCTGACATCTCCGCAATTAGTCAACGTGCGCCATAGCCTAAAAACAAATCAGTCATCCATATAATAAGGTAGCTATTTTACCCATGGCTGAAAAAGTTACTGCG
Source organism: Paragorgia papillata (assembly GCA_035771165.1). Lineage (NCBI taxonomy): Eukaryota > Metazoa > Cnidaria > Anthozoa > Scleralcyonacea > Coralliidae > Paragorgia > Paragorgia papillata. The sequence goes on from JAWNZC010000184.1 coordinate 339,996, forward strand.
GGGAGCTGAAGTAGAGAGACAAGAGACGTGAAAATATTTCAATATTTTGCGCACTTGAAAATACGCAAGATTGGGCTCCGAGACTAAAACTTTCCAGACGATCTGTGATTGCATTTGTGGGCGCATATAAACGACGCTTCCACTCGTTTACTGACAATGAACAACGAGCCATAAAATGTTGCGTAAAAAATGCTTTTTCATGGAATTTAATATGACGTTCTGATCAACTGGATAATATTTCTTTTAGGTAAACTATTTTCTGGCAATATTGGTCCTGTCCTACTCGTGCGCTTTCATTTGGACCGTGGTGGTTGAACTTCCATTTGCCAATTTGGAATCTTTACTGACTAGAAAAAGGGAGAAATAAATATCATGCAAATGACGAAATTTGTGTTGTGAATTGGTATTTCACTTTTTTCCCTGATACGTTTTCGTATTTTAAGAGACGGTTATCTTAGGGGCTGTTCACACGAGACCGGGTTATCTCGGGGGGTAGGGATAACTCGGGGGCTTGGGACAAAATTGACTCTATTTCACATGATAAAACGCAACTACCGAGTTGTCCCTGGCCCCCGAGATAACCCTAGCTTCATGTCAACGCTTCACCCCAAGTTATCCCGAGCAACAGCATAAATACGCATGCCTAGGTTGACCCTATCCCCCGAGATAACTCGGGTGAAAGCGTTCACATGGAGGTAGGGATAACTCGGGGGCTAGGGTTACCCTATCGCTCCGACCGAGTTGTCCCTATCCGCCGAGTTATCTCGGTCTCATGTGAACGGTTTACTTTTTTAACATGGGAATAAACTAACACCGAGTTATCTCGGGGGATAGGGATAACCCTATCCCCCTAGATAACTAGCCTCATGTGAACAGGCCCTAAATGCTAGCATCTCAACTCTCGGCAATACTAACGTGCATTTGGCCTTTAGCTGTTAATTTAATGGGTCTCAAAAATGCTTTAATTAATTAAAATTCCATCTTGCAATCTTGACCAAATTGAAACATATATGTATAGCTAATAGCGCGAGTTCGAAGGACCTTGACATATTGTTAGTTTTAAAAGCACATCGTGATATTATAAATTTATGCAGTGACATATTTACCAAAACCTCAAAATTCGCTTCGCAAAGCGCCGTCCGGAAGAGGGTGCTAATCCCGACCGGCGTGAAGTCCCTTATACGCGATCCAACGTGCCAAATCTCGCATGGAGTTTATTTGTATAGGAGTATGGTAAGGCATTCGCGCGGCGAGGTCTTTTGGGCACTGGAATCTATTGAGCAAAATCTTTAAAACAGTTTCGACGAAAAATGTGCTTTGTGTGAAAAACTACATAAATATATATACAAAAATACTATTATCACTATGGAAAGAGAAAATGCACCTCAATTGAAATAAGAAATTAGGAGAAAGCGACAAGCGCTATTAACTCGAAGGAAAAGCGTTGAGGGAAAGTCGAAAAGATTGAGAAAACGTACAGAACCGTGGCGACGACAAGTCGACAAGGGAAGTTACTTGCTTAGCAAAGAAAAGCGATCGAAGCTAACAAACTGTGGCAGTCAGAAAAAAATAGGTAGAATATATATTATTACTGCACTGGATCTGGTAAAAAGGAGAGGAGTTAGGCAATTATATTACTCTATTTAAAGGACACACCTCGGTAAATTGGATACCCACAAGACCTTGTTGGATTTTATAGAACATGGTAGCTTGGTGTAGCAACTTACGTAATACGTTGCTCAAGTGATGGCCAGCCCAATTGGCCAATCATAGGAGAGACGTGGCTAGTTCCAGAGTAGATGCAGAGTAGTAAATCAAGTAGCTCTACACTGTATCATCTATATGTTGTTTATATTCCTTTTAATGTAAGGATTCCATAAATAGCCGGCATATTCTAGTTGGGGCGCACAAGACTAGTATGTGCTTATATAACTTCCGTGCTGCCATCACCAAGAATCCTCCTTAGGAGGCCAAGGGTACTATTTCTCGCAATGCCTATTCCATAGAAGTATAAGTTAGTGACCGAAACCGAGGTCACTAGTACGCTGGTTATTAACCCCGAGGGCCGCAGGCCCGAGGGTAATAACCAGCGTAGTGACCGATTGTCGTTAGTTTATTCATGCATAAATTATCTTTGATGTGCCGCGGTTAATATATAGATTATTGACCTTGCATATTAAATGACCTACCATATCGCTTTAAAACTACGTCTAGAATACCATTTTTTAAAATAAATAGGCACGGTTATTACTCTCTCCTCCGCAGAGGCTCGGGCGGGAGGCGTGCGGGCGAGAAGGAAGATGCGCGGGGAATGATGGGAAGAGGGAAAGAAAATGAGCCTCAGCCAACACCGCTGCCAAACGTTTTGCGCATGCGCGACGTCCGAGCTCGTCCTCAGAAAAACACTGAAATATTTGTACTGGTCCGAGAGTCCGACACAAAAGTTAATTAAAATTATAAGCATAATGCCAAAAAGATAAGGTAGGTAATTTATGCATGGCTTCTTTGTCAATATTGTAACATATTCTGAAATTACCCCCTCGTAATTTTCTTTACCCTTTTTTTAAAACACAAATGAATAGTCGAGTCTTACTAAGTCTTCACTGTCTGGTTGTTGTCTCTACGGCTAGTTCCCACTTCTCTTGCAATGTTTACTATAGCGATTTCACGCATGCGCAAACGTTTGGTAGCGGTGTCGCCTCAGCCAGACAATGATGTATTGAGATCAGTGGATGTGGCGTGCGATGACGTTAAACTATTAAATATGGCGCCCAAATTCCGTGATGCACTAGGCGCCAGACTCGGAATTTCAATATATAATCAAATCTACTACGCAAAAGTCGGTCTTTGTCTTTGAACAAAAGACACATTTAAATCGCTGCCAGACAATTCTCAACTCGACAATGTTATTGTAATGCCTAGGTCAAACGTCGCTCTTCTCATGCGCCGGATCCCGTAATGGAGCCACAAGCTCTGTGGGACTTCCCTGCCAATTTTGGCAAAGCGTGTAAATAAGTAAATAAATAAAATAAATGAATCAAATAGATGTATTACTGTAAATGCTACGAAGAGCGATGTTTGATTCAATTAAGTGCAGCAGAATGGATTATGTGGGGCAGAGCTCACTTGGAGCGGCAGGACCTGTCGCATAATGCGCGACACTGGAGCGACGCCAAATCAAACGTCGTTCTTCTTCATGCGCCGAACTAAATGCATAAATTATTTTACCTTAAAATTCGGGCTGAACAAGAAGAGCTGAGTATGTGCAGATACTTGACGCAAGGCCCCTAAACGTAGATCTGGGTACGAGAATGCGGTAGAACAAACTAAGACAAAGTCAACCAACTTTCACATTGTTCGAATACGCTATTATCGCTATATCGTGTCGGTTGTTTATGCCAGAAGATAGCATCGTTGAAATATATCCTGTAAGTATGTTGTTAGAAATGCCATGAGCTTTTATTTGAGTTATAGTTCAGGTTCCTGCGTTATGTCTAATTTTTTTAAATGTCCAAAGTGTTCACCCCATGTTTTGAAATATATTTGTTTTCCTGATATTTGAAGTAATTATTGTGTGAACATTTTGGACGTTTTAAATAGTTCCAAATAAATATGCATCAAAGGAAAGCTTATGAAATTTCTAACGACAATGCGTAGTTAGGAAGTTTTTTAAGCATCTTCTTCCACGACTGTCTGACAAGTAACAGACGACGGATATGATCAGACGGCGGATCAGACTTTAAATTTTTCGGCGGCCCGTCGTCAAACTAAAATCAAACTCAGTAATTTTAAATTCGAGCAATCTATTTGGTGCAATTAAAGACTGTCGCTCGAGACGATAGCATTATTTATACTTGCTTGAGAAATACAAAATAGATCTGAGATGCACTTTTTGTTTACGAAAACAATCAGGAGCGACTCCAATCTCGTACCCAGAGCCTTCGCCCGCGCGCGGAGCGACGTTTGATTCCATCATAGTCCAGGGACTATGATTCCATGTCTCTCTACCGTCGCTTCAATGTTGAATCTAATTGTATTTCATTCGGCGCATGAGAAGAGCACAAGGACAGGATTTTCCGGTTTCGAATTATGCAAATAAAAGTATAAAACAAACGCTACGTGAGAAAGTTTGTCATTGATCTCAAAGGACGAACTGTTGTAAACATAAGATCTTATCATTATGTCGTAGAAAGTTAGCGCCGAGAATATTTCTAGCGCTGTTCGTCGGCTTTGTTTATCAAGTTAATCTGGAGTGGAAAACTTCCAGCAGTTGACAACGTTCGATAAACGTTTGTCAGTCTGGCAGCGTTTCGAATTTTTCGATCCGTTCCGCAGGTGATGCCATAGAAAATTCCGAATATCATTCAGAAGTACATTCTAGACTTAGATCTTGAAGAAAACAATGTACTTCGTGCAAACTATCGTCGCTGTCTGCCATGACCAGAGGACCGCGAATTTGTCCAGATAACTTTTCTTGTAGCCTGTAAACAGACTGTCTTTAGGGGGTGTGGCTTTGGGAGAAGAGTAGACAGTCTGTGAACAATATTCCATTCAGAAATAAATTCTCTAGTCCGTATGGCGGACTAATGTTCTGATTGGCTTATAGTGTCTCTGCTATACTTTCGCTTCTATTATGATTGGCCAACGGTTAATAACAATTTTCTAACTTTCACTTTCATTATCAGAATGTGGCTGGGATCGTTTAATATTTTCGCTTGTGTTGAGACAAATCGTTCAGTTAACTTTTAAATAATGAAGATCATTTGCTGTGAAGCCGAGACGTTTTGCTCAACTTTCAACGGGTTCAGTTGGCAGAAAAATCCCGAGTGAAATCAGCGTCAGCTTCTGCAAAGGGCGGCCAGTGAAAGAATTGGCAAATCAACTGCCTTGGATACTTAAATAGGATTAGAAGGATATCGCAAGGTTTCCTTTTATTGCAGTATTGTAAGTAGACGTTTATTTCGCCAGTGTAGATACGTCGAATGCGAGTCACCTTGCAGTTTGTTTACATGCCAGGTGTCAAGGGGCGGAAGGTCAATTATAGACCTTATTCAAAAATGGCCGCCGAATTAGAATTCTTTTATGTGCAATATAAATTAGCCCTTATGACCTCGTTTTAAAGTAAAAATTATTTTGAATTTCACACATGAAAACGAGTTCATAAGGGCTAATTTATATGTATATAAAAGAATTTTAATTCGGCGGCCATTTTTGAATAAGGTCTATAGGGTTTGACGGCAGACGTTCTTTCTCCTCCTGTCATCGCCTCGCAGCCTTGCGGGTCCTCTCGCCCAAGAAAGAATGTCTGCTCGCAGGCGGCTACTTTTCTTGTTTTCCGTCTTCCCATTGTCCACCGCACGCCTCTGATTTTCCTCGACACACTCCCACCCAGGGCGCTTATATACTGGGCGGCGCAACGCAAGTCAATTCGCTGATCGACGTGTGATGCGGAAGTAGACTGGTACGAGCGAGTTTTGAAGAAAATTCGAGCAAAAGCAGCAATTCGTGTATCGGTAGATTATCACTATTTTTTCGTTAAGTTTTTCATGTGAGAAGAAATTGATTGGATTTACAGATAAAATATTACTTCTATTACTGCAGCAGTATGTATTTTGTGTCGAAACTAGTGTCAAAGAGAATTTATTTTGGATAATGTCCATGGCTTTTAATGCCTTTCATGGAGGCTAAACTTCACCACGAGCGCATTGTATGTTCTTCTACTACCAACGGCTAGAAGTAGAGATTCAGGTATGTTGAAGTTTATTATCTTACTCTTGTTTGTTAAAATTCTTGTTAAAATCGGAGATGATCATTTTGAGATATCGTGGCTGAAACTCGACCCTTATCAATGCTTGATTTCTAGCGGTTTAACCTTTCAAAATTTGTAAGAAATATAAACAAGACGTGTCGTTTTGACATACGGTGACTCTCTTTAACCGTGTCATTGTATTCCTTAAGTTTCCGGACTGTTGAAACAAAATGATTGTAATTTCTAAACAGATTCATTTCTTTATTCGATTTATTATAATACGACTTTTTGGAAGTATAGTCGGCGCATTGTGTGTTAAAATGTTGCCAACACCGTGAGATTTTACTGTGACATAGGTAAGAAGTATCATTTTCATATTTGGTAGAAATAAAACAATTTGTGAATGATCAATTTTTTATTTTGACCCTGAAACTTGGTGTACTGTGTGGAAGCAAGAGGTTTCTTCTATCGAACATTGACCTGTGCTTATGCATGGCGTTTGCAAACTTAAAAAAATATGTCGCGTCAGGGTTGTAATGTCGTAAGCAAGTTTCAGCAATTTTCAGAGTAAAAAAAAACTAACCTTGTCACATATTCTTCCACGTATATAAAACGAGCTAAATCCTCAAAAGAACTTCTTTCTTCAATTGGTCAAAGCACGGCCTTATCTATCTTATACAATACCAGCAATTCAATTCATAAGAATCAATTGTACTTGCTCATGAAATTTCTTAAGAAATTTTAACTTTGCTTTGCTATTTCTGTTGAAAACTACCTAGGTCTGTTATCTGAAAGCAATCAACCTGCAGCATTTGTTGAATCTATACCAACCAATCTTCAACAGTAGATTATTAGATTTACAAACTGTAACATGTTAATTCAAGGTGCTGTATGTTAAATCATTACATGATACAGTAACTATCAAATCCTACATGTAAATCCAAGAAATGAGTACCAGTTCTAAACATAATCAATATGATTATTATGCCTTATTGCCTCTTTATCACTGTCAACTGTCTATCAAGTGGTTGAGTAATTACTCTCTGACAAGCATATATCTTTTCATCTTTACAGTCTCTAGGAATGTTTACTTCCAGCTGACCAAAAATGCTGCAGAATTTGCTGGAGGATAGTTTTTTAGTGAAAAACAGTCGGTTCTGAAGAATTTGTGGTATTGGTGGAAAAATGATTTGTTCCCATGAGTGGTTTTTGCAAAAGTTTTCTTCAAGTCAACTGCTTTCTTCTTCACCTTCAACTTCATGAAAACAAGCTTGAAAGTCTTGAAATAACTCTGAGATATACCATTCACAAATTCTTATTTTAAACCAAATTTAGTGGAATCCAATGCTGGTGCTAGTGCCAATGTAATAATTTTTTATTTATTTATCTGCTTTGTGTAAAAAATAGTTGCCAGAGTTTGTAAACAGTTATTACATTTTTAATGAAAATACTTGAACCAGTTGTACTCTCAATGTTGAATGCTTTGATACATTATCTTCACTATTAGTGTCATCCAACTCAAACTTGAAATATTTTTTAAATCCACTTTGCTAGCCATATTTATGGTTTTGTTTTAATTTTATTTTAATGTTACCGCTTTATCAACATTTTTTCCTTTATGAATCGATATAAGGAAAAGAGTCATGTTATCAACCATTGTAACAACCGCTGACCGGTGAATATCAATTACTCGTTGCCAGGCCCCGCATCACACGTCGATCAGCTCTCCCATTGCCGTTGCACCGCCCGGTATATAAGCGCCCTGCTCCCACCTTTGATCGCGCGCCTTCGCCTCGGCCTAATGGCCTAATTTACTAATAAGAGCCTCTGCAGAGGAGAGAGCGGTTAATAGAAGGGAGACTGGTTAGGCTAGCCGGCGAACTTTAAATGGGAGCCAAAATGATGTCGGGAACCATCGCAAAAACGCGTCATGTGATGCTCTAGCTGCATAGCTTCGTAAACATTGAAAGGTGATAAATAGGGAGTTCTTAGCACTTGATAGAAACGAGAGGTTTTTCCATCGCTTGAAGCTAATTTTTTGACAGGAAACTAATTGATATGGGCTTTGAACATGTCCTTTGGCAACATGTGGAAGAATTTTCAGTCGTTTTAAAAGAGAAACGCCGTTTTTATCGTCATTTGAAGCCGAGAGTGAAGCCATTTGTAAAGGTCGCTTGGATGTTTATTGTTGTTGATTTGTATCACTTGAATATTTCTGTCACTGCCTTTGAAACCAGATCAGTAAAGAGTGAATTCAAGGATTTCTTGAACCACGGTTCTCGAAGGAAATCAAAGGGAATCGAAGGTGGAAAGTTATGCACACTCGCCGCACTGCGCAATGACTATAAGTTTAATTATTTATAAGTTTTCATGGCGATAAATGTAATATAGATTATTTTTGTGGAAACACCACGTAAAATATTTTTTTTGCTAAGCTTTCGACCTGTTGACTCGGGCCTTCATCAGAGCAATAACAACAAGCTGTTGGCTCACGTCATTTATAAATGAAGCAACTGATGCATTAAATCACGTAAGAATACAATGGCGTATCACATACGGTACATATATTGAACGAGCTTCTTCTTAGCTCTTGGGCGTTACGTGTTTAAATAAAATTTGGGTGATTTTGATTGATTGATCACGTTAATTTTATTAATTAGAAAACAAAATCAAAAATGTACACCACGTGCTGTTTAATGATGGCTGTCCCTCTTGGGAGATATAGTGCAATGTCTTACAATTTCGATAGATTCCCTTATTCTTCGCGTGAAGTATTGCTTGTCGCTGGCTAAGAGTGACGACTCTTCCCACTTAACACGATGGTCATACTTCAAAGCGTGTTTGGCAACAGCAGATTTATCATGTTGTTTTATGCAACATGTCTTGTGTTCCTTCAGGCGAGTTGAGAGATTCCTTCCCGTTTCCCCGATGTATATAAAGCCACACTCACACCGAATGCGATACACTCCAGGTTTAGAATCCTCTGTATGACAGCTTCGGTGGATCCGGAGCCGAATACTCAGCCCCAGGAAGACTGCCACCTTCCGTACATCGGACCAGCATCTCACAAAATTGAGAGGATTCTAAATCGTGCTGGTACAGGGACGTAGCCAGCGGGGGAGCTTTTGATATAAAACAACAGACATGTAACTACAAAACTGATGCAATATAAATTGTGTCAGGAAATAAACTGTAAACAGTGTATATTCAATCTACTGAGTGTATGCCTTTTGAGTATCTATGTGACGTTTGCGTGTTTTGAGTATTTTATATGACGTTTTTTAACCTTTAGAGTCTGTAAAATCTTCCTCCAAAAGCCAGGAAATGGCATTTCAGCGACTCCCAATTTCAAAATTTCCGGGGGGCATGCCCCCGGACCCCCCTAAAAATTTATTTTGATTTCGGCTTCCCCCCCCTTTCAAAATCCTGGCTACGTCCTTGTGCTGGTATAAAGGTATATCACATTAGTCAACACAAGTGTCGGAGTGTGGCTTGGTATACAATGGGGAAACGGGAAGGAATCTCTCAACTCGCCTGATGGAGCACAAGACATGTTGCCCAACATGATAAATCTGCTGTTGCCAAACACACTTGGAAGTATGATCATCGTGTTAAGTGGGAAAAGTACGTCGTCACTCTTAGCCAGCGACAAGCAATACTTCACGCAAAGAACAAGGGAATCTATCAAGATACTATCTCTCAAGAGGGACAGCCATTAAACAGCACGTGGTGTGCCCTATTCGGAGAACATTCTTGATTTTGTTTTCTAATTAATAAAATTAACGTGATACGCCATTGTATTCTTACGTGATTTAATTGATCAGTTGCTTAGTTTATAAATGACGTGAGCCAACAGCTTGTTGTTATTGCTCTGATGAAGGTCTGGGTCAACAGGCCGAAAGCTTAGCAAATAAATATTTTACGTGGTGTTTCCACAAAAATAATCTGTATGACTATAAGTTCGTTAAAATCAAAGGCTTTTTAATATGATATTTAATACGAAGTATGCAATTTCCAAACATCAATAATTCAAAGCTTTGCTTTGACATAATTTTGCCGACTGAAGACGAATGAGGATATTAATCTTTTCAATGGGTGCTCTTTGCCCTTAGTTTTTTACTATCCTTTCTCTTTGCTACTCTTTTCTCTTTGCTAATCTTTGCTTTATGTTATTCTTTGTTTTTGCAATTTTTTTCTGTTTGTTAATCTTTGTTCTTTGCTAATCTTTGCTTTTTGATGTTTGCTCTTCGCTCATTTCTACGTTTGTCTAATTAACTCTTTCCTGTCCGAATTGGTCTTTAGTATTTTATTCTGGCTAACGCCAGACGATTTTATTCATCTCTGGGGAAGCCCTCGGACAGGAATGAGTTAAATCAAATTATCGATAAGTAACTGTATAATGGACTAAGTTCTACTTATCGATTCTGAGAATAAATAATATTTGGGGTGCGTGAAGTACATAAGTTTGTTTGTTGAAAGAATCACAAGCTCCTTTTGTGTTAATCCAATTTCCATTCATTTCAAAAGCGGCCTAGAAAAACGACCTTGGCTGCGGATACTAACTTATGTCAACACGTCCAACATTCAAAAATATGCATTAGACTTCGAACCATAGCTTCTGCGACAAAATTTGATTGTGGTTTGGCAACCGTAAGTATTTCTATACGTCTGAATTTTGCTCTTTGTTAATCTTTACTATTTGTTAATTATTATTCTTTACTCAATTTGCTTTTTTCTAATCATTGCTCTTTGCTTGTCTTGGCTCTTTTTTAATCTTTACTCTTTAATAATTTTTGCCCTTTACTCAATTTGCTTTTTGCTAATATTTGTTCTTTGTTAATGTTTACCAATGTTCTTTGCATTTTTTCTTTGCTATAATCTTTTTCTGTTTGCTAATCTTTTCCCTTTATTACTATTTGTTCTTTACTCAATTTGCTTTTTGCTAATCTCTGGTCTTTGTTAATCTTTGCTCTTTCTTAATGTTTGCTAATTGTTGCTCATTCTTAAACTTTGTCTTTGTTAATCTTTGCTCTTTGCTCTTTATTAATCTTTTCTCTTTGTGAATTTTTTTTCATTACTCAATTTACTTCTTGCTAATATTGGGGCTTTGCTTATTATTGCTCTTTGATAATTTTTACTTTTTTCTAATCTTAGGTTTTTCCTAATCTTTGTTCTTTGCTAATCTTTGCTCTTTCCTCATCTTTGCTAATCTTTTCTCTTCCTAATCTTTGATCTTTGCTAATTTTTTCTCTTTGCTATAAGTTCTTAACTCAATTTGCTTTTTCTTAATTCTTGATCTTTTCTAATTTGCTCTTTGCTAATGTTCTTTCTTAATCCTTGTTTTTTGGTAATCTTTGCGCGTCTTTGGTAATCTTTTCTCTTTGCTAATCTTTGCTCTTTGTTAATCTCTGTTCTTTGCTAATCTTTGCTGTTTAACAATCTTTGCTCTTTGCTAATCTTTTCTCTTTGCTACTCTTTGCTCTTTGCTCTTTGTTAATCTTTTTTCTTTGCTAATGTTTGCTAATCTTTTGCTCTTTCTTAATCTTTGTTTTTTAGTTAATCTTTGCTTATATATTAACTAAACTCAATTTGCTTTTTGCTAATCTGTTTCTTGCTAATGTTTTCCTATGTTCTTTGCTTTTGTACTTTGCTAATTTTTTCTCTTTGCTAATCTTTCCTCTTTGTTAATTTCTGTTCTTCGCTAATCTTTGCTGAATTTTTGCTCTTTGCTCATATCTGTTTTGCTCTTTGCTAATCTTTGATCTTTGCTAATATTTTTCCTTTTCTAATTTGTTATTCTATTCTCAATTTGCTTTATGCTAATCTCTGGTCTTTGCTAATCTTTGTTTTTTGCTAATGTTTGCTAATTGTTGGTCATTCTCAATATTTGTATTTGTTAATCTTTGCTCCTTGCTGTTGCAAATCTTTACTCTTTGCGATTTTTTATTCATTACTCAATATGGTTCTTGCTAATTTTTGTTCTTTGGTAATCGTTTCCCTTTGCTCCTTTCTACTCATTCTTCTTTGCCCTTAGTTTTTCCTAATCTTTGTTCTTAGCTACTCTTAGTTACTCTACCCTTTGCTATTCTTTTCTCTTTGCTACTTGCTTGCTAATTTTTCTCTTAGTTCTTTGAAAATCGTTGCTCTTTGCTAATGTTTGCTAATTTTTTCTCTTTCTTATTCTTTGTTTTTTGATAATCTTTGCTCTTTGCTAAAATTTACTCTTTGCTAATTTTTGTTCTTTTCTCAATTTGCCTTTTGCTAATCTCTGGTCTTTCTCTTTCCTAATGTTTACTAATTGTTGCTGATTCTTAATCTTTGTCTTTGTTAATCTTTGCTCTTTGCTAATCTTTACTCTGCGAATTTTTGTTCATTGCTCAATTTGCTTCTTGCTAATATTGGGTCTTTGCTAATCTCTGTTCTTTGCTAATCTTTGCTCTTTGATAATTTTTGCTTTTTTTCTAATCTTTGGTCTTTCCTATTCTTTGTTCTTTGCTAATCTTTGCTCTTTCTTCATCTTTGCTAATCTTTTCTCTTAACTAACCTTTGATCTTTGCTAATATTTTATCTTTGCTAAGTTCTTTAATCAATTTACTTTTTGCTAATTCTTGATCTTTGCTAATCTCTAATGTTTTCTGTTTTTGGTCTTTCTTGATCCTTGTTCTTTGCTAATCTAATTTGCTCATCTTTCGTAATCTTTTCTCTTTGCTCTTTGTTAAGCTTTTCTCTTTGCTAATGTTTGCTAATTTTTGCTCTTTCTTAATCTTGTTTTTTTTTGCTAATCCTTGCTCTTTGCTAATATTAAATAAACTCAGTTTGCTTTTTGCTAATCTTTTTCTTTGCTAATGTTTTCCTATGTTCTTTGCTTTTTTTCTTTGTTAATTTCTGTTCTTCGTTAATCTTTGCTAATTTTTACTCTTTGTTCATCTCTGTTCTTTGATAATGTTTGCTTTTTGCTAATCTTTGTTCATTGTTAGTCCCTGCTCTTTGCTAATCTTTTCTCTTTACTAATCTTTGTCACTCGTTGCTCTTTGCTAATCTTCCCTCATTGCTAATGTTTGCTAGATTTTGCTCTTTCTTAATCTTTGTTCTTTGATAATCTTTGCTCTTTGGTAATCCTTTCTCTCTACTAATTTTCCCAGTTAATCTTTGCTCCTTCCTACTCTTTCTTCTTTGCCCTTAGTTTTTTCCTAATCTTTATTCTTAGTTTATCTTTTGCTACTCTTTACTCTTTGCTATTATTTTCTCTTTGCTAATGCTTGCTAATTTTTTGCTCTATCTTAATCTTTCCTCTATGCTAATCGTGCTCTTTGTTGATCTCTGTTCCTTGCTAATTTGTGCTCTTTGATAATCTTTGCTCTTTGCTAACTTTGCTCTTTGTTGATCTCTGTTCTTTACTAATTTTTTTTATCTTTGATAATCTTTGCTCTTTGCTAATCTTTTCTTTCTGCTTATCTTTGCTTCTCTTCGGTCTTTGTTCATCTTTTTTCTTTGCTAATGTTTGCTAGTTTTTATTGTTTCTTAATCTTTGTTTTTTCTTTGCTAATATTAACTCTTTGCTAATTTTTGCTCTTTCTTCAATTTGCTTTTTGCTAATCTTTATCCTTTACTAATGTTTGCCTATGCTCTTTGCTTTTGTTCTTTGCTAAATCTTTTCTCTTTGATCATCTTTGCTCTATTTTAATCTCTGGTATTTGCTAATGTTTGCTCTTGTTAACCTTTGCTAATTTTTTCTCTTTCTTAATCATTGGAGTTTTTTCTAATCTTTGCTCTTTGCTACTATTTACTCTTTGCTAATTTTTGTTCTTTCTTCGATTTGCTTGTTGCTAATCTTTGCTCTTTGTTAATCTCTGTTCTTCGCTAATCTTTGTTAATTTTTGCTCTTTGTTAATATTTATTGATTTATTAAAATTTTCAAATGGCAGATTGTTGAAGATAGTCAGCAATTTCAAAATTGAAATTACAAAAAGTGGCAATTATTGAAATATAAAATATACACTATGCACTAGCTGCTATAATTTGATTCACTCGTGTCAAGTAAATCCCATTTTCTGACACAATATGGTATAAAACTGTTCTTAAATCGTTCAGTCCTACATTTAAAAAGTGGATACTTCCGAGGACTCCTAAAACGGTACCTATGAATAATAGGACTTGGAAGCAGTTCGTTTAATTTATTATCATACTTCAAAATTGATCGGTACAAGGACCAACACTGATTGTCTCTGCGTTCATAAAGTGTTTTAAGTTTTAGTTTGTTGAGGGAGGCAGTATACGAAAGATGCGGATACACAATCTTTAAAGCACTTTTTTGGATGTGTTCAATTTGGTCAGATAGAATCAATGGAAGAGAAGTGTGCCAAACTTGGCATGCGTATTCTAACACTGGACGGATAAAGGAACAAAAGACAGTGATTAGATTCTGAGCTGGAACGCCATTTCGCTTCAGTATCCGTAAGGCATATAGCCGCTTGCTAGCTTTAGCACATATGTTTGTAACGTGGTTGTTCCATGTAAGATCACTGGATATGGTGATCCCTAGAAGTTTGAAGCTGTCTACGACATCAAGTGGGGCGCCATGGATGGTAAGGTATTCAGACTCTGGAGGAGATTTCAAGAAGGATACACGGAATTCTTTGGTTTTCTTTACGTTCAAACGCATATTGTTCGATTCGGTCCAGGCATGCACTGAGGGTGTTTAAATCTGGTTGAAGCGTTGAATTGCAGGATGGCCGGGAAACGACTTCGTATGTACTGCAATCATCTACGTACTTGTAAAAGGGGAGAGTTGTTGTAAGGTCATTGATCATCACCAAGAAAAACAATGGGCCAAGAATGGTTCCTTGTGGGACACCAGCATTGATTCGTTTCCAATCAGATTTTGTTTGTCCTAACTTTACACGAAGTTGACGATTTCGTAGGAAATAAGCATACCAGTTCAATAATATGGGAGGAACCTCTAAATTTGAAAGTTTCGTTAGAAGAATGTTATGATCAATGCGATCAAAAGCTTTCGAGAAGTCCATCATGCATGATCTTATGACGTTTCCAGGTTTGTCGGTTGCAGCTAACCAGTGGTGAATGAGGTGAATAAGCTGGTGTCGTCGAACACTTTTTGATATTTCCGTATTGGTATGGATCAATGTGTTGACGGATATAGGTGAAACGCCAACGGTAGATGAAACGTTCCAGTGTTTTACTGAGAACATAAGTAAGTGAAATTGGTCGTAGGTCATCATCGGCTGATTTAGGATTAGGCACCTTTGATATTGGCAGGGCATCAGCACATTTCCAAATGTCTGGGAGAAAACCTTGGGCGATTGAAGAGTTGAATATAGTATATAGGCTTCTGAGGAAAGGCGCACAAGATTTAAGGAGCCAATTTGGTATTTCATCGGGCCCAGTAGATTTATGTGCTTTTATTTGGAACAGTTCGTATTCAACTTGTTGAGGTGTGATGATGAATTCATCAGGAACTGTAACGATGGGTAGTTTAGTGAAACTTAGTGCAGGAATATTTGCATGCAGAGACTTTACAGAAGGATTCTGCAATCAGGTCAGCTAATTCAGCGCCTCACTTAAAAATACCATCATGGCACAAGCTGGTGAGATGAGTTTAGAAAAACCTGATAACAGTTTGACATTCTTCCACCACTTCTTTGGGTTGCTATCTTTGGTATTGAATATCTTTGTGTTAAAATAAGTACGACGGGCTGACTTGCATAATTTGTTAACTTTGTTACGGTAGAAGGTATATGCAGAAGAATGACCAAGCGCATTGACGTTTGGCGATAAGTTTCTTTATTATATGTCTTGCGAGTCCGAACTGGCGTATTGAACGCTGATTGGCTAACGTGCGAGTCCGTACTTTACCGTACGGACTCGGTGTACGGACCCGCACAAAAACAACAAACTACAGCGAAACAATTTGTGAGCAAAATTAAACGAAATAGCGAAAAATGGACGGCCAATTCTATTATCCGGAGGAACTAACCGACGAAGATGATATATTAAATGCTACGGAGACAGAGAACATTAGAGAAAAAAAGCAAGCCATTTTAAAACGCCGGGCAAACCTCGCAACAACGTCAGCAATGTCGCTAGCACTTGAGCAACAACAAGAAAACGAAGACGACGTTTTCACAAAATTTATTTGTGAACAACAGTCTAAAAACACAGTGAATAAAACTAAAGGCGATGTTAACAACTTTAGACGATTCTGTTCAAGTCAAAACGAAACAAGAGAGTTACAAGACATACCTGTTAAGGAGTTGAATACACTTTTGTGCAAGTTTTTCATGACAGCGGTAAAGCAAAACGGCGACCAATATGAGCCCGATACTTTAACGTCCTACAAAGAAGCCTTCAGCGAAAGCTTCAAGAGGTTGGTGCACCTCATAACATATTGAAAGGCAACGAGTTTCAACGTTCTCGTGAGGTTTTGATAGCAAAACGAAAGAATCTAGTATCCCAAGGCAAAGGAAACAAGCCCAACGCAACCAGAGCAATAACAGATGACGAAGAACAAAAGTTATTTGCTGTCGGATATTTCGGCGACAATGAGCCATTGACTCTGCAGCGAACCCTTTGGTGGGTGTTATCCATGCACTTTGGATTTCGGGCCAGAGATGAGAGTCATAAACTGCGTTGGGGCGATGTTAAGTTGACGAAAGACGCAGAAACCGGCGACGAAACACTTGCTTGGTTAACTGAACGTGGTACATGCGAACTGGGAAAGAAAATGGCCACAGACGAGCATTCACTCCAACAGCACAAGCCAATAATACAGTGAAATGTCCTGTTCAGTTGTACAAGAAATTCAGATCACACAGGCCTGCTGAAATGAATCAAGACGATTCCCCGTTTTACTTGGCTATCAACCACAATCGTGCTCCCAACAGTGAAGTTTGGTACAAAAAATGTCCTCTGGGAAAAAATTTGATAGGCAAGTTTCTCAGCAAAGCTGTTGAATGTGGCCATCTCAGTGGAGTCAAGAAAATAGCCAACCATTCCGTGAGAAAAACGTCCATAGGAAGACTCCTTGATGCAAATTGTCCTGAGACTTTCGTGGCACAACTCAGTGGTCACAAAAGCTTGAACAGCCTCAGTCACTATAAAGTTCCGTCAGCCAAGCATCAGAGAGCCATGTCCAATGTTCTGGGTGGTGTACAAGAAAACCAGTCCATCCTTGCCAGCAGTAGAGCCTCTACAAGTTATCAAGATCAGCCATACAATGAGCAGTTGCAGCCATCTCTACTCAGCGCGTCAACTCAGTTCAGAAGTGAGCAACGGCCCGACAGTACACTCCAACCTGTTTCGCTCCCAGTGTTATCACAGAGCATTCAGTCAGCTCAACTTGCAGTTAATCCTCATGAAATATTTCGAGGAGCTTCTATCCAGAATATCACTGGCTGTACTTTCAATTTCCACTCGTCCTTGCCATCAACCTCCTCGTGCAATGAGTCGTCTCTTCCAGTTAAACGGCAACGAAGAGCGTATTTCCTTGACTCTGATAGTGATGGCGAGTAACTGATTGACACAAGTACTTTTTATAATTTGTAATCTATATAAATCAGTAATTTTAATATCTCCGTGAAGAGATCCATAGAGTTATCCAGCTTCGATTAAAATAAGCCCGTTGGCCGTTTCTCGTTTAATACGTCGTTCTGCATATAGCATTTGACTGGCTTCAGGCTTCTGCCTACTTCTAGCCAATCAGATCATTGGAAGCCGGTAAATGCTCGAGTTGTTTACTATTAAATATGTTTAAAAAAAATTCTTAAAAATTATATTCTTTTCAAAATGTTTTCCCTTTTGGTTGTTTTGTTGTCAATTATATCGAATCGCGACTATGAGACCGCTCAGCCTCCGCTTGCGCTGACGTGCAGGAAGACGTACTGTAGACGATAATGTTTTCTCTAAATTATTTCTCGTTGTTGTGGAGACATATAATAAATTCCTTATTAACCTCACAAGCTCGGTCCGTACGGGAAAATATTTTGCTTTCGATCTTTTGAGTACAGACCTCGCCCTTCGGGCTCGGTCTGTACTCAAAAGATCTCAAGCAAAATATTTTCCCGTACGGACCTCGCGCTCGGTTAATAAGTACTTATTATATTGGCATTTATCCATAGTTTATCAGATGGGTGGAGCTTAATACTTCGCATGGGAATGTGAGAGTCCATCGCTTCAGATAGAATTGAGGTGAAGAGGGAAAACTTTTCATTACATGACGTAGTGTGGTGGATCGGGGTCCAATTAATCCGTGATAATTCCGACAACAAGGCTTGTTTGTTGGAAAGTCGGCAATCTCTTCTAAGGATACGAGAAGTAGGATATATAGGTAGTGGGGCAGTATGGAGTTGGCTTTAGGAGTACACTTGAGTGATCTGAACTGCCAATAGGAGGAAGAATCAAGAATCTTCATTATAATAATGAGATAAGGTGGAGTAAACTTGGTCAAGGGTATTTGCTCCTCGCGTTGGTTTAAGGACAAGTTTTTTAAGTTTGTAGGAAGAACACAAACTACCAGGTGTGAATTGATTGAAGTCTCCCAAAATAATAGTACCAGAATTTGGAAACTTTGCTAGGGCAGTATCAAGAGATTGAAATAAATGATTTCCCAAAAGATTGTTATTATTCTGCTGTGGATAAGATAAGATAATAACTTTATTTAACCGCGGTTAACTCATCAGGATTTTACATACACTAACTAGTTACAAAATTACAGTTAATAAATTTCAAATTACAATTTTAATGTTCCTAACAATACTAAGTTAAAAATACCTGCTTTCCATGAGTGCCGTGCAATAAAAAGTTAAGAATTTAAGTAGCTACTGCAGCCTGATTTAAAATCATCCAGAGTGTTTGCCTTCCGCAACTCGATAGGAAGGCTATACCACAGCACCGCACCACTATAACCAAAGCTTTTTTTAGGTAGTTAGTACGGGGCTTAGGAATAGCTAGTTTGCCCTCGGTGTCTCTCAATGAATAATTCGTTGCGCTGCTATACGGTCCGTGAACATGGGACGCAAATAATCTGGAGCGAGCCCATGCATTAAGTGATTTGTAGACAATAACAGCTTTTTCAAATTTGCGCTGAGAGTCAAGTTTCCTCCAGCCAAGTTTCTCAAGAAGAAAATCAGCATTAGTGTCATAACTAGAAAATGTTAATACCCTGGCTGCACGATTTTGTAATTTTTGAAGCTTATCAGCGAGGGTTTTGTTACAATTATCCCAAATGACGCAACAGTAATCAAAATGTGGTTGAACTAACGAATTGAAAATAAACTGTAGCGTCGTATCAGGGACAAAATGTCTTACACGTTTTAAAGCTCCAACGCCTGAAGCAATCTTTTTAGATAACTTATTGATATGTACGTTCCAAGACAAATTCTCATCAATATGTACACCAAGAGCCTTTGTATGGGAAACCTGATAAATAGGGATCCCACCAATTTCTAAAAATGGTGATGAGTGAAACGTACATATTCTTTGCCAAGACCCGATTAACATGAATTATGTCTTTGATTGGTTTAGAGTAAGCTTATTTGCGATAAGCCATTCATTAACGTTCGCGAGGTCTTGATTCAGGTTCTGTTCAATATCATGAACATTATTGGTTGCGAACGTCAAACGAGTGTCGTCTGCATACATACGTGGCTGGGAATGTGCGAGGCAATTGGGTAAGTCATTTAGACCCCGTTTACACTAGATCAAAAGTGTCCGGATTCACATTGTTTTTTATTCCCATGAGGATGAAAAACAATGTGAATCCGGATACTTTTGCTCTAGTGTAAACGGGGCCTTATATAAATTAAAAATAGAAGTGGCCCCAAAATAGTCTCCTGTGGGATACCACAGGACAATCAACGGTTCTGTGAGAGAAAACCGTTCACAAAATGGTATACTGTTGCCATGATGATCGAGTTGATTAACTCTTTCCTGTCCGAATTGGTCTTCAGTATTTTATTCTGGCTAACGCCAGACGATTTTATTCACCTCTGGGGAATCCCTCGGACAGGAATGAGTTAATATGCCTCTTGGTAGTCTGCTTAGTTTAAGTAGAAACCATTGTGTCTCAAATTGCGGATCAGAAAGGTAGTCTAATTCAAAAAAGTTTAGATTGTTATTGATGTAGGTACATTAGCCTGCGAGCAGGCTCTCTCAACGCGGCGCTGTGAAATGAGAGCCTGCAACAATCCTAGGGGTAAATCGATAACGCCCACTTAATTAATATGCAAATGTCGCGAATCAAACCAATCACATTCTTCCGGAAGTCGGTGTAAAAATCCTCATTCAAACCACAATCCGAAGATGTAAATTTCACACTATCAACTATACTCGTTACTGAAAACTCAAAAAATCTGTTTATAAGAAAGCCAGAAGCAATGTAACGCATCTAGGGTATGTATAGTTTGGAGTTTAAAATATTCAACTTTAGACTAAAAACATGTAGCGAAACAGTTTAGCGATGCGTGCTAACGTCTCCGTTTGAATCAAATTGAATATACTAAGATTGGATCATGACAACCTCAGATCTTAGTTTTATAAGTTTGCTATCTCTAATTTGTGGAAGACGGAGTAACTTTGATTTTGCAAGAATCATTGATAAATCGTTATTCGAGATTAGGTGTTTGTGATACACTGCACGGCATTCACTGATCCAGGTGATGGCGACAGAATAATAGAATATCGTCAAGATAGCGCTTCTCGTGTAAATGTGCAAGTTGCAAGAGGTCAAAACGAAGACTTTCACGAACTGCTGTATACGAACGAACATGAAATGAGTTAAGCTAGGGAAGGTGCGAAAACCTAACTTAAATGAACATATAGACACTTTCAGACGCTTTCAAAGATAGCCGACATATAGAACCAGGTGCGTATCATTATAGTCTAAACGGCGACATATTAATAGTTAAGAAATTCAAGTGTTTTATCAAATTTAGCAAGACTTTCCTTCTGGCTGTTGAGTTAAAAAACTGGGTCATTCTGAACTGAATAATTAACTGGTAGCCTCGAGCCAGTCGGCTTCGATAATATAAATAATACCAGACGCACTGGCGCACAAATTGGATAATATCAATTAAGTTCCAGACAATAGCACAGACATTTAATGGCAGAAAGAAACTTCGTTTGAAAAAGAGCTTACCTCATTTAGCAATACTCTTTATTACACGAATTAAGTGAATGTGTAATCTCCTCTTATTAATATGTTTTGACGTTTTGAACGGCACATTATTATTGAGTCAAGCGACGGACGGGCTCGATTTGTGATGAAAGTGATGACACTTGCTTCTGTATTATATGTTAAAATGAGGAACTAGACGAACGAGTTTAACCCATATCTTTAATGAACATAACATAAGATAACACAAGATCAGATCGAACTATCGAAGAGAAGGTTAACAGAGAGAGAAGGGGTTTGCTATAACCCGGGCGATGATCGAGGATGAACATGAAATCTTTTTGGTCAGCAGTCGAATATATAGCATAACATCTAGCGAGACGTCTAGCCAAATATGGAAAATGTGCTGGATGATTTTAAAAATGTTTCGAACAATGCGAAAGAAGAAGAAGCACTGAGGTAAAAATGTAAATAAACTCCGGTTGAAGATGAAACATCGTAGGAAAATTGTGGAAATTTGAGAGGTCAGGGCCCATCGCGCGCTCTACGCTAGTGGCTTCCAGTCGACTTCGAGTTCGCCATTGCGAAATTAAAATCGCGCGCCAATTAGTCATGTCAACACGTCTTATGTATTTAGCGTATTTTTAAATCCTTTTATTTATTTATTTATTTTTTGCATTGAGAGGTGTGTGTGTGTGGGGTGGGTGGGGGGTGTATAAATTTAATTTGCCTTGTTTATATATTATTCAGACGTTCATTGGGATTACTAGGTTAATTTTTAATAGACTGGGAGTTATTATCGCAAAGAATTTGCTTTTTGTTTCAAATTTCAAAGCCGGTCGAAGGCCATTTTCAAGGCTGGGCGACTGGGCGTTTATTGGATGTTAACGTTAACGGTGTACCATATAAAATATAATCGGTCGGTACATGGCGTTTTCAGAAAAAAAATTGAATGTAATACTCTTGTTCGACTAATTCGAGAGTGTAAATAAGTAGAGTGCTGCGTGGCTTCAGAAGGTGGTGAACTGCCGAGGTTTTTATTAGGCCAATGGAATTGAGGTTTCAGTTTACCGTCCACCGCCCTCATGGGCTTGAAACTACCGCATGAATTTTTCATTATTCAAAATAATTTTCATTGTTGGTAGATTTTCCACACCAGGACTTTCAAATATACTATTTACATCATTTGCACAGCGTGTATACACTTTTTATTAATAAACAGCGAAGCCTTCGGCGATGTCACTTCCCTGGCATCCAGGATTCCATTGTACGATGTCACGAAATATTACTATGAAAATTTTTCTTGGGTCGCGCCGTGGGCTGACGATGGGCGATGGCCCTCCCTCGATCCATGGGCACCACTGACAAGGATGATAGGTCCTCAGATCGATTTCATTATATTTTCAGACAAGATAAATGAATATGATTCAAATAATGAATAATGAACAAAAGCCGCATCACATTTTGAAAATCCTCGGACGGTAAATTAACTGAAACCTCAATTCCATTGGCCTTAACAAAAACCAGTTACTGTTGGTTTTGACATTTCAAGCGGAGTTCCCCATCAGAGTGAAACGTTTGAAATCTAATATTGTCTTTACTCGTTAAGAAAGGTCAATACTTTTGGTCCGCTGTGTAATTAAAATTAAAAACCGGGTAATAAAGCAAAAACAAACTATCGGATTTTCAGTCTTTTGATTGAGGCTAACGTGGCTAATTGGTCGTTTGATGACTGCTGACCAAAACGATTTCATGTTCATCCTTGATCATCGCCCGGGTTATAGCAAACCCCGAGAGAGAACAGCGTGTTACTCATGTGACTAAACATGTGACCTAACTAACCAATCACAATAATAACAGTGTGTTCATTATACACCAAGTACTGAGTTGTTAACACTCCCACTTAATGATCACACTACAATAAAATATACTGTATATAAAAATGTCAATAAATCTCCTTAACTCCTAAAAAGTGTCTGAATTTCTGAAAAGTGTTCTTAGGTAAACCTTTGGTCATAATGTCTGCTAACATGTTTTCAGTAGAACAATACTCAACAGAAATAGCTTTACGAGTAACTTGCTCTCTGATAAAATGATATGAAACATCAATGTGTTTTGTTCGATTGTGAAATTTCGGATTCTTGGAGAGTTCAATTATTGCTCCTTGATTATCTTCATAGATAGTTGTTGGTTCTTCTTGTTTCAGTCCAACATCAGAAAGTAATCTTCTCATCCAAATAGCTTCTTGGCTACACTTCTAGCTACACTCAGTGCAACATACTCGGCTTCGGTAGTTGACTTCGACACGGAGGCTTGTTTCTTACTGCACCAACTAACAGTACTACCTTGAATTTGGAATACGTATCCGGAGGTTGAACGTCGAGTATCCAAATCACCCGCCCAATCCGCATCAGAAAAACCTGATAACATGTGACTGTTATCATTTGCAGAAAATGTGGGACCATAATTCAGTGTTCCTTGAATGTATCTCATGATCCTTTTCACACCTTGCCAATGATCCTGTCCAGGTTTTGACATGAACTTTGAAAGTATACCAACTGCTGCAGCAAGATCTGGACGTGTAGCAGTTGTTGCATATGTCAAACAACCAATGATCATTTGATAGCCTTGAACATCGATAGGCTTTTCACTTTCAGATAATTGTTGAAATTTCCTTCCTGGTTCGAGTGGAGTAGATACAGGTTTGCAGTTCTCCATCTTGAATCTCTTCAGAATTCCCTCTAGGTACTTCGGCTGACTGATAGTGAGTATTGTTGACTTGCGGTCTCGTTTCACTAACAAACCGAGAACATAATGCACTTCACCTTGATCTTCAACTTTGAATCTTCTACCAAGTGACATCTTCTCTTTCTTCATCATTTCAATGTTGTTAGAAAACAACAAGATATCATCAACATGAAGAGTTAGAATGATAAAATCAATCTTACCTTCCTTCTGCTTCACTGACTTGATGTACAAACATGGATCTGCACCACTGTTCTGGTAACCACTTGACTTCAGAAAATTGTCAATTGCAAAGTTCCAGCAACGAGCAGCTTGCTTCAACCCATAAATGCTTTTCTTCAACTTGCAGACATGATTTGGTCTTTCATTGTCTACATAACCATCAGGTTGCTTCATGTATATCTCTTCATCTAGGTCACCTTGTAGAAAAGCTGTCTTCACATCCATTTGATGAATTTCCCAATCACAAATGTTCGCTGCAGCTAACAATGATCTAATGGAACTGTAACGCACCACAGGTGAAAAGATCTTGATAATCAATTCCTTGTGACTGTGAATATCCCTGTGCAACAAGACGTGCTTTAAATCTTTCAACAGAGCCATCAGCACCACGTTTCACTTTAAACACCCAACGACTGCCGACAACATTCTTTCCTTTTGGTAATGGAACAAGATCCCAAGTGTGATTACTTAGGAGTGAATCATACTCAGAGTTTGTTGCTTCTTTCCAATGAACAGAATGTTCTCCATTCCATGCTTCTCCAATATTTCTTAGCTCGTTAATGTCAGCTGTGAGATCATCTGCAGCATAACATTCCTCATCGAATCTTGCAGGAGGTCTGCGCTGTCTTTGAGGATCCAAATCCTCCACCTCCCTTATGAAGTTCTCTTCATAGGTTGCTCCCACTGGTTGGTTATGATGTATAGGTTCAACATCATTGTCAGGTTCAGTTTGTCCATCATCTGTGTTGCCATCATCCTCTTCATCAGGTGCAACAACTTGGACATCTTGAACAGCTTCTGAACCATCACCAACTGGATAATAGAAATGTGAATCAGATTTCAATGAATATCCATTATCGAAATCATGGAACTTCTCTTCAGTGAATACGACATCTCTGTTTCGAATAAAATGGCTAGTAGACAGATCATAGAGTTTATAACCCTTAGTTCCTTCAGGATAGCCAACGAATACAGCGTTACATGATTTCTCTTCAAATTTCTTGCGTTGATTCTCTGGAATATGAGCAAATGCTAGACATCCAAATACTTTCAGGTTTGAAGCATCTGGCTTTCGATTGAACAAACATTCATATGGAGTAGTGTCTTTCAGGGAAGTTGTTGGACTGCGATTTCGAAGATATACAGCAGTATTAACAGCTTCAGCCCAGAATTCCATTGGCATCTTTGAATGAGACATCATTGACCGCGCTGCTTCCACAACTGTGCGATTCATTCTCTCAGCAACTCCATTTTGAGCTGGGTTGTAGGGAACAGTTGTTTGGTGAACAATCCCTTTCTCTTTCAAGTATGCATCAAATGACTTTGAGCAATATTCACCACCATTGTCAGAACGCAAAGTTTTAACTTGCTTTCCAGTGATGTTTGCTGTAAGATTAACAAACTCTTTGAACTTTTCCAACACTTCACCCTTGTGTTTGAGTAGTCATCAATGAAAGTGACAAAATATCGAGAACCTCCAACAGAGTTGACAGACATAGGACCACAGACATCACTATGAATGATTTCAAAAGCTTCGGTAGCACGAGTTGAAACTCCTCTAGGATAGGCAGTACGATGTTGTTTACCCATAATGCACGCTTCACAAACTGAGTTTCTTTCATCCTTAGTGCCACAGTTCATTCCTTGAACCATCTTGCCCTTGATCAACTTGGTTACACCGTCCATCCCCAAATGACCAAAACGACAGTGCCACAATTGCATACCAGAGTTTTCTCTTGCAATATTGACATTCTCTTCACTAGGAATGATCTTCAAAATGTAAAGTTTCCCTTGCATTTCACCAATAGCCAACAGCTTTGAGTTTCGCATGATTTTGCATCGGTCACCTCCAAATTGAACAGATGCTCCCAATTTAGACATCGCTCGAACAGACAACAAGTTTTTCTCTAGGTCAGGTAAGTACAAAACATCACGAAGAGCAATATGCTGAACATTTCCATCAAGATCTGCTAGAATACGGTACGTGCCTTTTCCATATGCTAAAATGGTACGATTATCACCCAGATTAACAGTGCATGGCTGCTTGAATTCAACATAGTCAGACAAACGACTTCTGTCAAATGTCATGTGCTGTGTCGCTCCAGAGTCAATAATCCAGCCAGAATTATCCACTAGATCAGAAGTAACTAATGCTTCTTCATCAAAAATTGAATCAGGATTATCTTCTTCAGCACAATGAGCCCATCCCTTGGTCTTGCTTTGCATAGGACCACTCTGAGAGTTCTCTTTGGCATTTCGTTTCTGAGGACAGTCTCTTGCATAATGTCCTTTTTCATGACAGGAATGACATAATCCATGAAAGGTTTTATCAGACTTTATCTTATGATTTCCAGTTCCACCTGAGCTACGCCATTGCTTTCCATTCCTCCGATAATTATGTCCCAACGATCGTCTGGCAGAGAATGCATCTTCAGACTTCTTAATATCAACACTACGATGAACATCATTCAGGAGCATACCTTTGACCTTTTCATAGGACAGATTAGCTTCACCAACAGCATCAAGAGCAGTAATCAAAGGCTTAAATTCTTCAGGCAAACTAGCGAGTAGTGTCATTGCCAGCTCTTTGTCATCAATACTAACTCCCATCTCCTTTAACTGGTCATACAGCGATCTCAAATGATTGATGTGCTCCAACATATTACCACCACTACGAAATCGACATGAATAATATTGTTGACGTAGTCTAACCTTTTGCAGAATTGATTCTCGTGCAAACTGGCTTTTCAAAGCATCCCAGGCTTCCTTTGCAGTCTTCGTATCTCTGACATGAATTTGCTGTTCAGGTTCCACGGCCAAGCAAATATATGTCCATGCTTTCTTCGCACCAGAACTGAAACTTCTTTGCACTTCAGCGGTAGCATCGTCATCAGGAGTTACAGCTGATCCATCCAAACATATCAAGACTCTCCAAGTACAACCGCATGTTGAACGACCACGTTCGATAATTCGAACCGTTCAACTTCGCAATCATCAGCGTGATGTTCATCGTCACATCAGAGACGAGGCCATTTTTCAGTGGGAAAGCTCACACAAAACTTCGTTCGATTCGCCCATTTAGATCTAGGCCTGTAGATCTAAAACGTCCTAGACAGGTAGATCTAACGTCCTGGGCCCATAACCTGTTAAAATGAGGAACTAGACGAACGAGTTTAACCCATATCTTTAATGAACATAACATAAGATAACATAAGATCAGATCGAACTATCGAAGAGAAGGTTAACAGAGAGAGAACAGCGTGTTACTCATGTGACTAAACATGTGACCTAACTAACCAATCACAATAATAACAGTGTGTTCATTATACACCAAGTACTGAGTTGTTAACATTATAAAGACAGACACTGACAGACAGAGAGATTCATGGAGTTTCAATCCGGATCTACTTTGCTATTTCTTTTCTTTTGTTCCACAGCGATGTGGTTTAAAAATATTAAGAGCTACGGCGTCTTAAATAGCCGTCTTGTTGAAATATGTCTCACTCCATGCATTGTTGAAGTCCGTAAACAATAACTTTAAAAATAATTTATTCTGGATTAATTTTGTTCGACCAATAGAAACTCGCGGCCGCCAAATTCGACCAATAGAAATACGCGGCCTCTGACGGCCGCGAGTGATGAAAAAACCCCATGCTTTGTTGCAGGCCCACATTTCACAGCAACAGGAGGGCCTGCCCGCAGGCTATAGGTACATAAGCCTCCACCACGTTGGTCTTCAGGTCTGTCTTTACGTATAGATGAGAAACCAGGTAGGCTGACCAAGTCGTCAGTTATATGCGATGAGAGCCAGGATTCGGTGATAACTGCTATGTCACATTTATTTGTTAAAATTGTCCCATGAATTTCATTGAGTTTGTTGACCATAGATCGAGTATTGCTAAGAAATATTTTAGGAAAATTATGCTTTGTTATGCAGTTGACAGGTTGAATATTTAATAAGTTGTTGGTATTAATCGCTTTAACTGAAGTCAAATGTCTAGGAGAATGATTTCTTCGAGAAGATATAATTGGAATATGGTTCGTACCAGTAAGTCTTGTGTGTCTTCCACCGCGATGTCCTCTATAAGGTCGAATTAAACCAAGGGATTTAAAATTATTCCAAGTGTTGGTCGGTAAAGGCGTACGCTGCATGTGAGGCATATCGATGGCTAGTCAAGACATTTCGTAGTTGAAATAGCGTATTCCTTGAGTATGTCAGCATGGTTTTGATTCCATTAGCAGGTACAAACATATTCATGGTTAGCATTGAACTATTTGTGCTTGGTATTAGTATAGAAATAAATAAGAACGAATATAAAACCTATATTTCTACGGAGCTTCTAAAAGTAGCAGCCAATATTCACGGTGCATTTACATATTACCTCTTTTACATATTACATTATTTCTCTTTGTTAATCTCTCAGGTCTGTTCTTTGCACATTTTTGCTTTTTGCTAATCTTTGTTCTTTGCTAATGTTTGTCTATGCTTTTTTTCTTTGCTAATTTTTTTCACTTTGCTAATCTTTGCTCTTTGTTAATCTCTGTTCTTCGCTAATCTTTGCTAATCTTTGATCTTTCCTAATCTTTTCTCATTGCTAATGTTTGGTAGATTTTCTCTTTCTTAATCTTTGTTCTTTGCTAATATTTGCTCTGTGTTAATTTCTGTTCTTTGCTAATTTTTGCTCTTTGCTAGTGCTTGTTCTTTGCTAATCTTTTCTATTTGCTCATCTTTGCTCTTTTTTAATCTCTGTTCTTTGATAATCTTTGCTCTTTGATAATCTTTGCTCTTTGATAATCATTTCTGTTTGCTAATCTAATTTGCTACTCTTTTCTGTTTGTTAATCTTTTCTCTTCGCTAACGTTTGATAATTTTTGCTCTACATTAATCTTTGCTCTATGCTGATCCTTACTCTTTGCTAATTTTTGTTCTTTACTCAATTTGCTTTTTGCTAAATTTAAACTTTGGTATAAATCTTTTCTCTTTGCTAATTTTTGCTCGTTGTTGATCTCTGTTCTTTGCTAATTTTTGCTCTTTGATAATCTTTGCTCTTTGGTAATCTTTTCTTTTTGCTTATCTTTGCATGCTACTCTGTCCTCTTTTGGCTATTTTCAAATGTTATTTTATTTCTGATGCAAAGATTGGCGTTTAGAATACTCGATAATGATTTTTTCCTTTGCTAATGTTTGCTAATGTTTCCTAATTTTTGCTCTTAATCATTGTGTTTTTTTGTTAATCTTTGCTCTTTGCCAATATTTACTCCTTGCTAATTTTTGTTGTTTACTTAATTTGCTTTTTGCCAATCCTTGATCTTTGCTAATATTTACTCTCTTTGCTAATTTTTACTCTTTGCTAATTTTTGTTTTCTTCTTCTAATTTACTTCTTGCTAATCGTTGTTCTTTCCTAATGTCTGCCTATATTTTTTTCTTTTATTCTTTGCTAATGTCTTCTCTTCGCTAATCCTTGCTAATTCTTGCTCTTTGTTAATCTCTGTTATTTGCTAATCCTTGTTCTCTGATAATCTTTGCTCTATGATAATCTTTGCTCTTTGATAATCTTTCTTTATTTTGGCTAATCGTTTGCTACTCTTTGCTCTTTGCTAATCTTTCCTCATTGCTAATGTTTGCTAGATTTTTCTCTTTCTTAATCTTTGTTTTTTTATAATCTTTGCTTTTGGTAATATTTTCTCTACTAAGTTTAAGTGTAACTTGTCACATTGATGAATTGCGTATCTGGATGAGAGATCAAAATCAGTTGATCTCTTAGCAATAAATGAAACGGGGCTCGATAGCTCTATCCCGAATGAGTCAATCAAAATTCTCAACTATAAAATAATTCGTAAAGACAGAAACCGCTTTGGTGGTGAAGTCGCTATATATGTTCGTGACACGGTGAACTTTGTTAACAAATCAACAATAGTGCATGTGCGATGAAATTGAGGCAGTTTGTTTAGACATTAATAAACCAAATAGTAAACCATTCAACAGTTATATCTTGTTACCGTCCTCCAAGCTATAATCCGACTAAATTCTTCGATTATTTAGAAAAAAATATTAATAACCTGCATGGATTCTGGTAACAGTGATATATATTTATATCGAATTACAATACAAAGTAAGACATCTAGTGGTGTGCTGCACGTACAATCTATTTCAAAATATACTCGTTCAACATAGTCTATTTTGCGATATGTACACAATCCCTCCCTCCCCCTCCCTTTACAATGTTGTCTAATGAAACAAATTAACAATTCCAGCAAAATTCACCGTAAACATGGTATACAACATTGAACGAGGGGCCGGGGGAGTTGGAAAACCGAAAAAGGACGCAAATGTCCCAAGACTTTTGAAAATGATTGTCTGAGAAAACATTTTCCGTTAATAGAACATTAGCTGTTATGTAGTGTTTTTTTTACAATAATAGCAATAATTGAGTGAATGTTGACATTTTGTTGGTAACAGAATTGTTATAGGGAGTTTAAAGGCATTTAGTTGTGTTTATTGCTCCAAGACGTCTTTGCACGAATTATTGAAAACATACTACAATGAAAGTGATCGCCTCATGACATGATGCAATTGGAAAAGCTTGATTTATCTAAAAATTAATTTAAATTTATTCACAATCAATCGATTACGCATATCTTTAAGTATGTGGAGAGTTTAACTTATGCAATATTCCCTTCACTTAAACGACTTCGCGTTAAAGGGGAATTGAAACATCTTTGTGTTAACCTGAGGTGCGCAGCCTTTCATGTGTTCTGCGCATGTAAGCGAAAACGCTTTTTGGATAGCGAATATTTTTTAAATTTCACAAATGCCATAGAATATGTGCGTTACACAATTTCACTACAGAAAGCAATATTGTAGAAGTGAACTTCGATCAAAAAGCACGGAATTTTAGACATTCAATAACACCTAATACAAACAAGTAAATTGCGTAATATATTGAAAATTGTTTTAGGTTCTCATTAGTATACATATCATGCACGAGAATAGCAATATACACAGCGATAACACGTGGAAATAATGGGCTAATTTATTAACAAATATAACTTGATATTCGGTTGTTATTATTAATGCTAGCACTGTGCTCGCACGGTACTCACCACGATACTCACTGATTACCATGGGAATTATTGTTGTTTCACGAAAACTGGTCACTTCGGCTGTTTGCTAGTGTTACCAGCATTGTGTTGGTTTCTATGAAAGGTATTATATAACTGCTGTTTCATTTACAAAATAGACTTTAAGCGGCGACGTCGACGATGCTCGCCTCCGTAGCATAAAAGGAGACATAAGATCAAGTTATTTATAGTATATAGCGAGCATCGTTGTAAAAAAACGTATTTTAAAAGCGTCAATTGTAAAAATGCATTATTATCTTATTCAAACATAACATACTACAAGGATGGTCTATATAAGATATCATTTTAAATAACAGTCTTCGCTCTATTGCATATTTTTCTGGTGAGTACCGTTGTGAGTATCGTTAGGGGGGCTAACTAAATTCTGAAATGTCATATTCCCCGGCTAAATGTTAGTGATTAAGAGTAATTGCGCTATAACATTGTTTTAGCTTTCTGCCTATAATGTATAGTGTTTAGTTGACTGAAACAGCATGTTTTTTTGACAATATAGTTAAATAGCGCTTCGGACAATCAATTTCAAAAGTAGTTGGGACACTTGAGCTTTTCTAAATATACTCGTTCAACATTGTCTATTTTGCGATATGTACATGCACAATCCCTCCCTCCCCCTCCCTTTACAATGTTGTCTAATGAAACAAATTAACAATTCCGGCAAAATTCACCGTAAACATGGTATACAACATTGAACAGGGGGCCGGGGGAGTTGGAAAACCGAAAAAGGACGCAAATGTCCCAAGACTTTTGAAAATAATTGTAGGCATCAGTGATCACAGTCTGGTGTATGCTATTAGAAAAATATATATTTCTAATAAAACTACAAATGAGATAAAAGGAGTAAGAAATTTTAAAAATTTCAATGTTGATAATTTTAACGCTAATCTAGAACGCACAACCTGGGTAAATGTCAATAATTTTAGTCATCCGAATGAGATGTGGACATATTGGAAGTCAAAGTTTATTGAAATTGTAGATAAGCATGCTCCACTCAAAAGGAAAAGAATTAGAAATAAAAAAGTCGCCTTGGCTAAATTTTGAAAACAAGAAATCGATGACAGCACGTGATCGGTTAAAATCTATTGCAATAAAAACTAACAAAAGTGAGGACTGGCATAACTACAAAAAGGCCAAGAACAAAATTAATAATGCTTATATGCCTATTGCATGACTGTAATAATTTCGCCATGTCCAATCCTCAGGTTACGTGTGGAATATTTAACGATTCTTTTTACTGAAATTGGCCAAAATCTAGCTGAAAAATTACCGGATCCCTCGAAATCTTACCGAGATTACATAGTACAAGCTCAAAGTTCATTCCAATTACGGTTAGTCACCCCAACAGAGGTTCGTGAGCAATTATCTAATCTATCCGCGAACAAGGCGACAGGTCTCGATAAGATACCTTGTCGCCTTTTTAAAATTGCTGTACTACATAAATGAATCTTTGTGCAGCATATTTATAATGCGTCTAAAGACTATAGTTTGTGGCATTTTACCTTCGGACTGGAAGTTGGCGAAAATTATTCCTATCTATAAAGGAAATGAAAAAGATGAATTGAACAATTATAGGCCAATATCTATCCTATCGCCAATATCAAAAGTTCTGGAGAGACTTATATACAATCAATTGTATGAGTATCTCTCCAGGAGCAATTTGTTATCTGAATGTCAATCCGGTTTCAGAAGCTTATTTCAAAAGTTGAAAAATCGGAAAAAATATAAAGGGGGGACACTATTCATTTTGGTCATTTCTTCAACTTTCGATATTTGGTCAAAAAATGGTGTTTTGGATCAGGTAGAGGCTTTTTACACTTCTGTAGCAGCGAGAGAGACGTATTCTTGCTAAATGGCCATAGTTTAGCCTTATTTCAAAAGTTGAAAAATCGGAAAAAATGTAAAGGGGGGATCTTATTCATTTTAGTCATTTCTTTAACTTTCGATATTTGGTCAAAAAATGGTGTTTTTGATCAGGTAGAGGCTTTTTACACCTTCTGTAGCAGCGAGAGAGACTTATTCGTGCTAAATGGCCATAGTTTATTTTGGTCATATAAACTATGGCCTGTTTACATGAGTCGGGCTAGCCCGGTTAACTGGGCTCACGCAATTGATTAGGATCTTACTGTGGTTTTGAAACTCGCATAAACTAAATGTACAAAGAAGAATTGGTTTAGTTTAGATGTAAACTAATCCTAACGTTGATTAAAATATTTTTTTGTGCCCGAGGAAAGAATTTCGTGACACGAGTCAGCCCGGTTTCCTGTCCGAATTGGTCAGGCGATTTTATTCGCCTCTGGGAAAGCCCTCGGACAGGAACGAGTTATTAATAAAGTAAGAAAATCGCTTTGTATTTACATAAATATTATGTCAGTGGTCGCTACCATTAGCAGAAGGACCCATAAATGCCGCCATTTTGAAAGTGAAAATGAGGACACATTTTTGGCCAGCACCCGCAGTCCAGTTATATATATATATAGGTCAGTGGGGCTGACCCGTATTAGATATGCATGCGTAGTACGAATATCTTGCGTGTAAACGTCATCAATACTCGGCCGACAACTCACTTGAGCCAGCACGCACGTGGACTGCGAACTACCCCATGAAAGTGGCCGATTTTCTATGCGATTTCCGATCGTGAGCAGACGAGAAACTCATCAGTTGTCAGGTGTTTTAAAATCCAGTAAATGGCGAGTTTTCCATCTTTAATTCGTCCGTCTATTTTCCCGTCGTTAAAACAAGAAAGCCGAACGACAAACTATATCAGACTGGGACAGTGGAAGACCGTCAAAACCCGTCAGTCAGAAAGCTTTCACCTTCTATAAATATGCCGTGAAGACTTTATCGAGTTATAAATAACATAATTCGACCGAATGCCGAGCAAAATACAGGCAGTTTTAAAAACATGTGTCATCAGTCCGGTTCTTAGGTATCGGTCAGCGACCTTCACCATTAGCAAAAGGATCCATAAATGCCGCCATTTTGAAAATGATTTTGGGGACACTTTACCTAACTCAAAGTTAATAGGAGCACGCAGTCCAGTTATATATATAGGTCAGTGGAGTGCAACTACCGAGCACGTGATGGCTTTCAGCCAATAAATTGGTCCGTTTAGAAATAGCTTTTCTCCTTATGCTCGTAGCAGGTGATCGAGCCAAATACACTAAAATTATCATATTCTACGACTCGTTCAGTAACTACTAACTACCCTATTAAAGTTCTTGTAAGAATTTCATTAAAAATAATGAATAGTTTTAACACAAAAGGATCAGTACTCGTACTGGTCGATCGTTCCACAAACTCGTCTTCTCCTCTTCTCGCACGAACTCAAAAAGGAAATAAATGAAACTTCCCAAAAGTTGCACGATTCAGTTGGTTGACCTTGCCGAATCTAACTCCTTTTGTATATGTTGTGGGCTTCTTCTGTATTGAGATCATATCCTGGAGCGTCGACAAACAAACCCGCGATGGCGCAATTCTGACAATAAAAATTCAAATGACTTAACTTTATATTCATGAAAGCCAACGGTTTTCTCATCAGAGTCCAAATTGATAAATCATCCAACGAAAACAACTTACGTCCTGCAGTGAATATCACGAAGATCGGGTTGTTGTCTCGTTATTCGCGTATATAATTATTGTGAATAGCAACACTCTATGTGCATAACAACACTCTATGTGCATAGCATCGTGCTACGAGCATTGTCGACAAAAGATATCTCGGTGCTCCGCCCTCGCGTATCTTCGGACATTATTCGTCTCTCTCGTCGGGGACTCATTGTCAGCGGTTTTATCGAACAAAAAACGTCAACAACTTAGGTAAGTAAAGTTTAGTTAGATTTGATTATATATTGAAATTCCGAGTCTAGTCCATCACGGAATTTGGGCGCCATATTTAATTGTTTAACGTCATCATTGTCTGGCTGAGGCTCATTTTCTTTCCCTCTTCCCATCATTCCCCGCGCGTCTTCCTTCTCGCCCGCACGCCTCCTGCCCGAGCCTCAGCGAAGGAGAGAGTATTAACCGTGCTTATTTAACAAAAAAATGGTATCAGTCTAGACGTAGTTTTAAAGTGATATAGTAGGTCATTTAATATGCAAGGTCAATATATATATTAACCGCGGCACATCAAAGATAATTTATGCGTGAACATATAAACTAAGTCGGGGTTAGTGACCGAAACCGAGGTCACTACGCTGGTTATTGACCGAGGGCCGCAGGCACGAGAGGTTAAGGTCACTAACCGACTTAGTTTATTCATGACACAGACGATATTTGTCGTTATTTAACAAAAAAAAGGTATTCTAGACGTAGTTTTAAAGCGATATAGTAGGTCATTTCATATACAAGGTCAATAACCTATTTATTAACCGCGGGACATCAAAGATAATTTATGCATGAATAAACTAACGACAAATATCGTCTGTGTCATGAATAAACTAAGTCGGTTAGCGACCTCAACCCCTTGGGCCTGCGGCCCTTGGGTTGAATAACCAGCGTAGTGACCTCGGTTTTTGTCACTAACCTATACTTCTATGGAATATAAGAATTGCGACAAATAGTACCCCATCCTCGTACCCAGGGTCTTATCTCCGCTTCCCCGCCCCCGCCCACCGCTGCGAAAAGACCCTGGTTTAGGCTGGTCACGTGGCTCCCAGAATCTGGGTGATAACAAACCTTTCTTGTCAGGGTCGGGTGGTTATTTTGAAAATTGTCGCAGTACCTTGGGTGCAAGAATAAAATATCGAGGAAAGCTCATTGCGAAAATTAAACACTCCATGGAGAAGAATCTGGTATTAGTGAATCGTTCAATCCGACGAGCAGAAAATTTAAAGGGATTTTATTCTTCGAACAGATTTCTACAGTCATCAGTGATCTGATAAATTATAGCCGCCTGAAGATGGAACAGAGAGTTTCAAATTTTACTGTACGCGGGTTTAAATTTCCTCACTATCAAGACTATGCGAAATTCACAAATTCTATTGGTTAACAATCGCTTGAACCTCCATTCGAAAGAAAGTGGAAATTATCTCACTGCATCTCTTGCAACACTCGCCGAGAATACAAATACCAATTCAATTAACACCTTGGGCTTGCAGCTGTCAACAAAGCTTTAGATTCTTATTCTGTGCTTTAGAAATTCCAAGAGGTTAGTTCATTACATTTACTATTCTAAATCGCATCAAGGCAACAGTTTCGTGCCGTTTCGTGCAGCGGCGGGTGTATAAAGTAGGCACTTATATTTGAATTGTATTGCTGATTTCTAAAACGCTAACCTTTTAATAACATTCATCATAAAAGGAGCCACAAGTTCATGTTATCAACTGTTATTTGTTAGCCTCAGTTTCATTAAAGTTGTCTATCAGTATTCAGTATCGCGTTTTACTTACTCGTGTTAACATTTTACAGTATTATTATATCGCTCGCTGCATGAACGTTGTTGCTTGTTCAATGTTTTTCTTGTCACTCATGTCTGTATTAATAATACAAACAGAACTTACCACTCAACCAGCGCGAATGTTACAGTTCTATGTTTCCTATTAAAATTATGGAAAATACTTCGTTATGAACGTTAAATTTAGAAAGATCCAAATTATTGCATGACCACCGTTCAAATAGTATATTTTAGTAAACATGTTTATATTTCGCTTCAGTCAACATCGTTCTTGAGACTTTATAAACAGCTCAGGCACATTTGTATTACCTTTAAATATTACTTTGCTCCTGTATTCCTTCAGAGTTTACTGATACTGTCTGCTCTTTGTTTTTTAGGCAAACATTTCGTACAAACAACGCGCAACGAAACGCTTGAAAACATTGACAGTTGGCACAATATTAAAAACAACAAAGGCGAAGCGGCGGGACACAAATGACAAATCACACAAAACGGCTAACGAAAAATTGACGGTGTATGAAGGCGCTAATAAACTGAAGAGATTTACGTCTTATTTTACTATTCCAAAGAGCCAATCGAGACTTTTAAGCGGCCTTCAAGTTCAGGACGGCGAATTCTGTTTCTACATGTACACACGTTTTACAGTATCGCATAACACTGAGGAAACCGACGTGAATAAACATCGATTTAGGTATGCAGTCTGGCTTTCTTGAGAATTATTAACGTACACCTTGTCTTGTCACAATAAAATAATCACATAAAAACATTGTCTTTGTGTGATTCAGTTTAGCACGTTTCTAAATAACCCACCCCCAGTAAGTTATATTTTTGCCCTCGAAACACGTGACCAGCCTAAACCGGGAAGCGGAGATAAGACCCTGGGTACGAGGATGATAGTACCCTTGGCCTCCTAAGGAGGATTCTTGGTGATGGTAGCACGGAAGTTATATAAGCACATACTAGTCTTGTGCGCCCCAACTAGAATATGCCGGCTATTTATGGAATCCTTACATTAAAAGGAACATAAACAACATATAGATGATATAGTGTAGAGCTGCTTGATTTACTTATAGCAACTACTCTAGAACTAGCCACGTCTCTCCTATGATTGGCCAATTGGGCTGGCCATCACTTGAGCAACGTATTACGTAAGTTGCTACACCAAGCTACCATGTTCTATAAAATCCAACAAGGTCTTATGGGTATCAAATTTACCGAGGTGTGTCCTTTAAATATAGAGTATAAAAATTGCCTAACTCCTCACCTTTTTACCAGATCCAGTGCAGTAATAATATATATTCTACCTATTTTTTCTGACTGCCTCAGTTTGTTAGCTTCGATCGCTTTTCTTTGCTAAGCAAGTAACTTCCCTTGTCGACTTGTCGTCGTCACGGTTCTGTACGTTTTCTCAATCTTTTCAACTTTCCCTCAACGGTTTTCCTTCGAGTTAATAGCGCTTGTCGCATTCTCCTAAAGTTAATTTCTTATTTCAGTTGAGGTGCATTTTCTCTTTCCATAGTGATAATAGTATTTTTGTACATTTTTCGTCGAAACTGTTTTAAAGATTTTGCTCAATAGATTACCAGTGCCCAAGAATCCTCGCCGCGCGAATCTCCTACCATACTCCTATGCAAATAAACTCCATGCGAGATTTGGCCCGTTGGCTCGCGTATAAGGGACTTCACGCCGGTCGGGATTAGTACCCTCTTCCGGACGGCGCTTTGCGAAGCGAATTTTGAGGTTTTGGTAAATATGTCACTGCATAAATTTATAATACCACGATGTGCTTTTACAACGAACAATATGTCAAGGTCCTTCGAACTCGCGCTATTAGCTATACATATATCTGTTTCAATTTGGTCAAGATTGCAAGATGGAATTTTAATTAATTAAAGCATTTTTGAGAACCCTTAAATTAACAGCTGAAGGCCAAATGCACGTTAGTATTGCCGAGAGTTAAAATGCTACCATTTAGAATAACCGCTCTTAAAATACGAGAACGTATCTGGAAAAAAGTGAAATACCAATTCACAAAACAAATATCGTCATTTGCATTCCACGAACAGATATTTATTTCTCTGTTTGTCTAGTCAGTAAAGATTCCAAATTGGCAAATGGACGTTCAACCACCACGGTCCAAATGAAAGCACACGAGTAGGACAGGACCAATATTGCCAGAAAATAGTTTACCTAAAAGAAATATTATCCAGTTGATCAGAACGTCATATTAAATTCCATGAAAAAGCATTTTTTACGCAACATTTTATGGCTCGTTCATTGTCAGTAAACGAGTGGAAGCCTCGTTTATATGCGCCCACAAATGCAATCACAGATCGTCTGGAAAGTTTTAGTCTCGGAGCCCAATCTTGCGTATTTTCACGTGCGCAAAATATTGAAATATTTTCACGTCTCTTGTCTCTCTACACGCTTAAAAACGCACAACTTGTTCACGGTTGTCAACTGGCGTGAACAATGCTGTGCTGCCATCCGTGAACAATGTTGTGCTGCTCGCCGTGAGCAAGTTGTCAACAAGTTGTTCACTTATGGTTCGAACAACTTGTTCACGGATAAATCAACAGTCATGAACAAGTTGTTCCAACAGCACATTTTTATAGCCAACAACGTTGTTCGCACATGATACAACATGTTGTTACAGCATGACGAAATAACAACGATGAACAACAATGTTACAACAATGGTGAACATGGTTGATGTATCAACACGTTCTTCGGTTGTTCCAACATGCGTGAACAACGGTTGTTGTTTCATCAAGCTGTAACAACTTGTTGAAACAATGATGAACAATGTTGTTCATTTATCAATGTTGTTCACATATGTCAACAAGTTGTTACAGCATTGTTCAGGCAACAATGCTGTAACAACTTGCGAGATTTTTACGCGTGTACTTCAGCTCCCCACAGTAACTTTTTCAGCCATGGGTAAAATAGCTACCTTATTATATGGATGAATTTGTTTTTAGGCCATGACGCACGTTGGCTAACTGCTGAGGTGTCAGGAAAAAAGAGAGTGGCCTTCCCCGGCCGTAATAGGAATACGGTTTTGTATGGACAGACCGAAAGCCGAAAGAACATGCATAGTCAATATTAAAAAAATTTCAAGTCTACATGAAGACAAAGTATCAGTTTAATTCCCACATCGTAGCAGGCTATTTAAAACACTGCCAGTTCGTGTTTCTGTATTGTTTGATTTTTTTTGACTGTTCAGAAAGTTTAATATTTATATTTTTTATTGATCATGCATGTCAGCATCCATATGCTTGACATATTGCCACTACTTTCAGGACTTGATTAATGCTATCTTCATTTGATTCAAGATAGTTTATTGCAACCAATTCCATAGGTTTTTTCTTGGCTTCTGATACTATTAACTCGAGACTGGAGCTGACATATAAAAAATCAAGAGATCCGCGGTTTCGGACTTAAATTGTGTTTTGTCAATATTTTTGTCAAATATTCAAGGTACATTTTTGCTGCTAAAAGACTTTAGAAGAAATTAAGAAATATCTATTACTGTAGCATGCATCTTTGCATTTCTTTGTAATTAGTTTATATATGTATGTTTAACCTACATGTCAGCCCACATGGTGACTTCAAAATTGAGTTTGTAGGTATGGTTCCAGTCCTTATATAGAGTTCACTGCATGGGTTTAACTTAATTGCCAGAGTACACTGCCCCAAGTAATACGGCCTTCGATAATTTTACTAAATGACCCTCATTGAGTAGGAGGTATCAATAACTAATACACCTCTTTTCTAGGTATTCCTTTTACCAAAATTTCTGCCGAGGTTTCTTTATGTTCAGCTTTTGATATGCTTTGAATAATAAGGCAACGTTTTAATACTTCAAATCTTCCCCATTCAAAGTCAGTTCTAGCTACTATAATACTGCCTCTACTGACGTCAAACCAGATCGTATTAGAACTAATACGACCTGGTTTGACGTCAGTTTAGGTGAGTATTAGAATAAATCAATTTTAATGAGGTATATTAGTTGTTAATGGGATCTATAAGAACTCGGCAAACAATGTATTAAGAAACTAATATACCATGCATAAAGTTAATGTTATTTCGAGAAGAAAATATCTACACATTGATTTAGCTATATTAAAAAAATAAAAGAAGAAGTTTTCCCAATCTTATTCAGTTTCGGTATTTCCATGCAAGAGATAGCCATTGGCAGCTTGGAGTACTCGATTATATAGTTGTCGACAAAACAGTTTTTAAAACTTTTTGGCATGCGTTTATTTAATGGCTATAAAAACCTAAGGAAACATAACTGTGGTCACTTTTCCACTTAATTTTGTTGACCTTTTCATTAATTTTAATAAATCTTCCTTGTTTGTCAACAAAATTTATTGCTTTAGTAAACAAAAACTAGCCGCCATTTTGTTTTACCCGGAAGTAAATACTACAAGATAATTCAATTTAGGAACCATTTCTTCAATACTTATTCATGTGACGTTACTTCCGTTTTATCTTTCCAGAAGGTGGTCAAAGGCAAATGGAAAGGTCAATTATTACTTTAAAATAATTGCATGATATTGATACACTGGAGTTGTTTATGCTCGTGTTGGAAAATGCCGTACGCGTGCGTTGTGCTAAGTTGTACAAACTGATCTAATCCTATTTTGCCTGACCACCATCTGGAAATCAGAAATGAAATCTCAAGCAAAAAGTCACGTGGTTGAAACCTGAGCATTCAGAAGTATATGCTAATTTGTTTTAAAAAAAAAATACTTGTAACTTACAAATGTAAATACTGTAATGTGAAGAGGCGCCTCGACATTGCTCTGTAATACACGTGTAACATCTACATGGAGGATAAATGCGGCATAATTTATACGACTTAAAGGAATCCAAAATTTTGCAGCTAGGATGCTCTTTATCAGACCTATATTGAAAAAATATACAAAACAAGAATGTAGAAACCGAATGCAGTAAGCACGGTTGTTTTCAACTCTCACTCCCCTTACTCTTCTCCTCGACTCCACCACGTAGAACGGTTAATCTATGGAAGGTATTACATCACATCCAGGTAAACCGCCTGAGTAAAACAGGAATTCTCTTTAATTAAAAATCTAACTCTGAATTTGTCCTTGACATTTCATTCTGGCTAATGCCAAACGATTTTATTCAACTATGAGGAAGCCATCGAAGTGATCGGACAGGAATGAGTTACCATCTTATCTGGCTATCAGCTGAGACATAATTACTATGTATAGCATACAGAAAAAGAACGCATAAAAACCCCCTGCAGATTAAGAACCTCCTGGCTGAAATTTAGTCAATTGATCACTCAATATATAAGAACCAGTTCAGCCTGACAAATATATGAAGCAGTCTATTTTGCAAAAAATTACTAAAGCTCATGAGAACACACAGGTACATGCAGAGCAGTCTTTAAGGGTCTTTGAAAACAGACATTAGAATAATAATAAATTAATGCAAGAAAAATAGTACTATTTAATACTAAATGGTGGTATTCTATTGTCTATCGCCATAGTTTGTATTGTTATTATTTAGTGCTGCGCCCGCGACACTATGTGTCTCCTATTCTGTTTGTACTCTGTGTAGGTTCCGCGCTTTTGTCTATCATCTCTCGTCTTGTGTTGTCTCGTGTTTCTGTATCGTTTGGTTATATTAAATTGTCGTAGTTATTCGCTCTATGTGTTGATTCGTCTTTCAATATTGGCGTGGTGGCAGCGTCTCGGAGTATAAGGAACCCGTAAAGTACTAAAAGGTGTACACTAAAGATACAGACGAATATTCAACGCGTAAAGTTCCAGTAGAGCGTTTTCGACAAACAAAATGGCCGGCGTTCGAGCACCGAAGCAGTGGTCGCTCACAACAACTGAGACTATTATACTTCCATAGAAGCTTGGAAGAATAACTTAAAGTACATCCAATCTTTGGATCCTAATTTCGCCTCTTTCCTCACGGATGAAGCCACTTGGTTAAAGAAAACAAATGCCTCTCCTCTCCGTGGATTTACCGACGACGACAATGAAGTTCCCGCCATTCGACGGCAGCTCAAAAGGTAACTCATCTTGAAATGATGCTTGGCCAGGTCGCTAATTACGCTCCTGTTATTTCTCGTAATACTATTGTACGGAATTCAACTTCTGTCAACGGCGTATGGCAGTCTATTCGACAACATTATGGCCTACAATCTACAGGATCTCGTTTCTTGGATCTTGCGAATATCAAGCTTAAATCAGACCAAAGGCCTGAAGATCTCTACCAAGGCCTGATGGCATGGTCTAGCTCCTGATGTCGATGAAGAACTATCTCCTTCGCTCGAAAATGTTGTCGTTTTTACATGGCTCCAGATTCTCCATCCAGCACTTCCTCGACTCGTCAAACAAAGGTATGGTACAGAACTCCGTAGCCGTACGCTTGCTTCCGTTAAGCCCGAGATATCTCAAGCTCTAGATTCTTTGTTAGATGAGTTACATACCAGTGAAGAGGCCAAAGTCATGCGTACTGCCCCTATAACTTTGGCAAATCCACTCGTGCAGCTAGTCGTCCTTCTTCCCTTGAGACCCCCTACCCGCCAAAACACAAGCCTGTCTTCAAGCAGCGACCTACCAAGTCCTGTCCTCTGTGTTCTCAAGCTGGTCGTCCAGACTATCGTTCCCACTTCTTAAGTACCTGCAAATACTTGCCTGAAAACGACCGCCAGTTTATGTCCAGAGTACGCCAAGTTGCGGTATTGAGGATGTTCCAGACTACGAAAATGAACTTTCGTGTGAAGATATCTCAATCTCTTCTCCCCAGGCTCGTTGTGAATGTGATCATTCAGTCAACCACAATACAGTTGCTCGGCGTGTGAATGTTACCAAGTCACCTTATCTTCATGTTTTCTTCAACCACCATCCTCTTCGCCTTACCATCGACACCGGTGCAGAGACAAACATGATGAAGGCTTCTCTTGCCACGTACATAGGAGCCAAGATATCCAAGAGTTCACAGTTGGCATTACAAGCCGATGGTTTTACCCCTCTTTCCATCATTGGTGAAACTCGCCTATCTTTGTCTCGCAATAGCAAAAGTCTCATCCTTGAAGCCCTTGTGGTGGAAGATCTTGATGTTGACATCCTGGCCGGAGCTCCATTCATGGCATCCAATGATATAGCTGTTCGACCAGCCAAGCAGGAAATTATAATTGCTGGTTCAGATGTAGTGTCTTATGGGCCTACTGATTCCACTTCCAAGTACCATGCTATCAGATGCTGTCATGTTTTGCGTGCTCCTCCTGCCAACACCACCATCTGGCCTGGCGGCTTCCTGGAGATCGAAGTCCTAACTGACTTACCATCTGATGCCTAACTCATTGTTGAACCTCGTGTCGATTCATCCTCATGTCGATCAGTCAAGTCCTCGCATGTGTGGCCCCAGCCAACATTCTTGACACTGTTGGTGGAAAGCTGAGACTGGTCAATTCCTCTGATGAGCCTATCCTCATCAAAAAGAACGATCATCTTTGCCAGGCTCGTCTGGTCACGGATGCCTCGTCTACTGAGATTCCTGCGCCTAGCTCCAGATCCCCTGGTACTTCGTCATCACCATCTCCCACTATGAGTACATATCACTCCAAGCCAGTTTGCGTGGATCCTGATGGTATATTGTCGCCCAACGAGAAAGCCAGCTGTCTTGCCCTATTAAAGGAATTCGATCATATATTTGACCCGACTATACCAGGATATAACGGTGCAGTGGGTCCACTCCAGGGTGTGGTGAACATGGGCCGGGCCGCATGCCTCAGTATGGTCGCGATCAACTAGAGCAGCTGCAGACCAAGTTCGATGAGCTCGAGGCAATAGGAGTGTTCCAGCATCCGGAAGACCTAAATGTTGATGCTGAGTACCTGAATCCTTCTTTCCTTGTAAAGAAAAGAAGTGGTGGCTTCCGACTTGTCACCGCCTTTACCGATGTAGGCCGATACAGTAAACCTCAGCCGTCCTTAATGCCTGATGTCGACTCTATCCTCCGTAAGATTGCCTGTTGGCGTTACATCATCGTGTCCGATTTATCCCAGTCATTCTACCAGATTCCGCTCTCCAAGGGTTCCCTGAAATACTGCGGCATAGCAACTCCCTTCAAAGGTGTCCGCGTCTACACCAGGTGCGCTACGGGAATGCCTGGCTCAGAAACTGCTCTAGAAGAGCTAATGTGCCGCGTTCTTGGTGATCTCTTTCAAGATGGATGTGTCGCCAAGATAGCCGATGACCTTTACTGCGGTGGCAACACCCCTGAAGAGCTTCTTGCCAACTGGAGAAAAGTCTTGGTTGCTCTAGACAAGTGCGACCTCCGTCTGCCTGCCAAGAAGACCATCATCTATCCCGTTTCCACCACCATCCTTGGTTGGATATGGTCACATTGCTCTATTCGTGCTTCCCCTCATCGTATAGCAACTCTCTCCGCCTGCGCTCCTCCGAAGACCATCCACGATCTCCGTGCCTTTATAGGCC
Source organism: Paragorgia papillata (assembly GCA_035771165.1). Classification (NCBI taxonomy): domain Eukaryota; kingdom Metazoa; phylum Cnidaria; class Anthozoa; order Scleralcyonacea; family Coralliidae; genus Paragorgia; species Paragorgia papillata. The sequence continues at coordinate 384,862 of JAWNZC010000184.1, forward strand.
CCTACAAGGTGCTCGGTCGCGTTATCGAAGGTTCAGCCACTCTCATTGCCCCTTTGGAGAGCATCACCCGCTGGAAGCCAGTCAAATAACACCGTGGTTTGGTCCGAGAATCTTTTAGCCTCCTTCCATTTGGCCCAGAAGGCTCTCTCTTCCACCAAATCCATTGTGATTCCGAAGCCTGATGACCAACTTTGGATTGTAACTGATGGTTCTGTGAAGATGAATGGTCTTGGTGCTACACTCTACGCTAGCCGCGACAAGAAATTGCTTCTCGCCGGTTTTTTCAGAGCAAAGACCAGAAAACATCAGGTCACCTGGCTTCCTTGCGAAGTGGAGGCATTGTCTGTTGCCTCTGCCATCAAACACTTTGCACCTTACATCATCCAATCTAAGTTCCAAGCCTGTGTCCTCACCGACAGCAAACCGTGTGTCCAATCCTTCGAAAAGCTTTGTCGTGGCCAGTTTTCGTCAAGCCCCCGCGTTACTACTTCTCTCTCCAATGTCAGCCGATACCACATCTCCCTCCGCCACCTTGCTGGTTCCGCTAACTTGCCCTCTGACTTTGCGAGTCGCAACGCTCCACCCTACGATGATCATCCTCGTTGTCAGATCTGCACCTTCATCTCGAAAGCTGAAGATTCTGTTGTCCGTCCCATTTCTGTCCAGGATGTGCTCTCCGGTTCCGTCACACTCCCTTTCACCACTCGCTCTGCGTGGTTGCAAACTCAGCAAGAGTGTCCAGACTTGCGGCGTGTCCACTCTCACCTTAAGCAGGGCACTCGTCCATCCAAGAAGTCAACCAATATTAAGGACGTAAAGCGCTATCTCAACGTTACCTCTCTTTCAAGGGACGGTTTAGTTGTAGTCAGGAAAGATGAGCCATTCTGCCCTTCTCGTGAGTGCATCGTCATTCCTCGTCCTATAATAGATGGTCTACTGTCTGCCCTCCATGTCAAGCTCAACCACCCTTCTCGCCACCAGCTGAAGCAAGTCGTCCTCCGCTATTTTTACACCTTAGGCCTCGACAAGGCCCTGGATCAGTGCACACAATCATGCCACCTGTGCGCTTCCCTGAAGAAGATTCCTTCTTGTTTAGCTGAACAGTCCACATCCGATCCTCCTGCTGCAGTTGGTATCTCCTTTGCCGCTGACGTCATAAAAAGGAACCGACAACTCATCCTGGTAGTTCGTGAGACAACCTCTTCCTTCACTACATCCTGCATCATACAAGATGAGCGCCGTGATACTCTTCGTGCTGGTCTTATCCGTCTCTGCCTCGAGTTGTGTCCAATTTCTGGTCCTCGCGCGGTAATTAGGGTAGATCCCGCCCCCGGGTTTGCCTCTCTGGCAAACGACGAAGAACTCCGTCGTCTCAGAATCTCCGTCGTCTCAGAATCTCCGTCGAGATTGGTCGCGTGAAGAATGCAAATAAAAACCATGCAGCTGAGAAGTGTATTACCGAGCTTGGCGATGAGCGTCTTCGCATCTGCCCAGAAGGAGGTTCTGTCACTCCTCTTACGTTAGCCATCGCCACTGCTAACCTGAATACTCGTATTCGTGACAGAGGTTTATCTGCCCGAGAGATGTGGTACCAACGTGACCAGTTTACCCACTCTCAACTTCCTCTTTCCGACCTCCACCTGATCAGACAACAGCACTTACAACGTCTTCATAACCACCCTGCCAGTGAGAAGTCCAAAGCCCCCTGTGGTCGACTTCCTTCGTTCCCTGTGGTGCAAGTCGGCGACTTGGTATACGGCTTTCAACCAATCTCGCACCTGATTGGTCAAATCCTTTCCCGCCTAGCAACGGGGTAGCAACCGGGAAAATCAAATTGGAAAAAATAATTTTCATCTAATTTTAGGGGCTGTTTACATGGGAGGCGGGACGAGACGTTTGCTGGGATCCCGCCATGCATGTATATATAATATATATGGAAAGAATTTTCCCGGGACGTTTTTCGTCCCGTCCTGGCAAAGCGGGATCCCGGTTCGCTCAAATGCAAGACAATTTTTCTCACGTAAACACTCCGTCCCGCTTTGCCGGGACGTTTGCCAGGACGATATTATGCTGACTTGGCAAAAATTCTGACTAGAAATTCTGACAAAGTTTGCCTAGTCCGGCTACTCCGAACGTTTTCTCAAGAAATAATCCACTGTAGAAGTTATAAAATATATTGGCAGAAAGATAATTCACCTTGCTACAACATACGTACAGTTTATCCCACCAAATAGCTTAGTTTCCCTAAAAAAAAGAGAAATACCGAACATGTCCAACTAATAGCGGCCGCTATTTCGAATTTTTTTTCCGTATGTATTATAATCTGTCTTCTCCGAATGTTTTCTCGAGAAATAAACCACTGTAGAAGCTATGAAATATACTGGAAGAAAGATAATTCATCTGGCTACAGCATACGTACAGTTTATCCGACCAAATAGCTTAGTTTTCTTAAAAAAAGCGCCGAAATACCGAACATGTCGAACACGAGCTAGTGCATGTAATCGTCCCGGTAGAAACGTTCTCATGTAAACCCGGGATGAAAAGCGTCCCGTCCCGGCAAATGTCCCTCGAAAATGTAGGAAAATATGTTTTATCAAGACTGAGTACAGGTCATTTGACCTTTACTCTGGTTTCTGGCCTTTCTATGCCACCGTCCAAGAAAAGGTTTACTGTTTTAACACCATAACATGGAGGGAAAAGAACCATTGGAAGTCATAACATTCAAAGACGACCAAAACAGTATGGAAAAAGGGTAACAAAAATTCAAGTCTGGTTTTGTTGTTGAAGTTAAAATGAGAGAACATACGATAAATGCGAAGGTAAGAGCGTCCACGAAAGAGAAATGTTATGCAGTGTCATTGGAAGTCAACGGCGATGGAAACATAACAAGTGGTACGAGCAGACGTACGAGTACTCGCTTGCCTGGAAATTTTCCCTTCGAATTCTGTTTACCCAAGCAGCTCGTAGTTTAGAATCTTGCGAATATTGATGGAAACCTCTATCGGGAGCGTTTTCTGATATAGATTTGCAGTTATAAACCAAACAACACTTGGGCATTCTCCTTCTTTTATACAGAAAATGAAATAGCTTTCATTCTATTCCTGGTTGCTACCCCGTTGCTAGGGAAGAGATGGATTGACCAATCAGGTGCGAGATTGGTTGAAAGCCGTCATCACTTCAGATGGTTCAGAAACTCACGCCCGCGACAGGTACCTGGTTGTTTCCATCGATCGCCCGTGGTGTAACGTACGTAAGTTTACCGGCTCCCAACTCCGATCCACATCATATCGCGTGAAGTTAGCCGAGTGTTTTCGTGTCTATGACAAGTCAGCTTCTTCGTCCCCACCCATACGTCCCCACCATCGCTCTGACGATTCCACTTCTGTTGAGGAGTATGTTCGTCCAGCGGCATCTGTCCAGGCTCCCCGACCTCCTCTTCCTCCTCAAGTCCCAGAAGAGCTATCCCAACCACCGAACCATGATGATACTAGCCCACTGCACACAACTTCTACTCCCTATTTGGCTGGTCCTTTAATCGAAGACCTCCAAGCTGACCCAGAGTCTATCCCCTCTTCTGACTGCGACGAACACACAAGCCTGGTGACCGACTCCTGCCAGTTCCCTTTCATTTCCTCTGCAGCCAAAGAGCCAGATACTGTCCCTCGTCGTTCAACGTAGTTCAGTCGTCAACGTAGACCTCTCGCTCACTTACAGGACTTTGTTCGTTAGTTATACCTTAGGAGCTCAAGTGCTTATTAACCTCCTTTTGATCGTTCTCATTTAAGTTTAGCTGTTACTCTAGCTAGTTCGGACAGTTGCCTCTCTCGGGAGAGCAGAAACAGAAAAGAGACAGAAAAGAGCAGCCACGCTATCGTTTGTAGTTGTTATTATTTAGTGCTGCGCCCGCGACACTATGTGTCTCCTATTCTGCTTGTACTCTGTGTAGGTTCCGCTTTTGTCTATCATCTCTTGTGTTGTGTTGTGTTGTCTCGTGTTTCTGTATCGTTTGGCTATATTAAATTGTCGTAGTTATTCGCTCTCTGTGTTGATTCGTCTTTCAATATTGGCGTATTTGCTTCTTTATAGCAATAATTAGTGTAATATACTGTGTTCTCGATATTTTAATACACTCTTTTTTAACCAAATGCATGTACGCTTTAAGGAAATTGCTTTTTCCCTATAAATAGGAAACTGTTAGGAACCTATTAGCCTGATTTCTCGTATACACACCCAACCTATAAGAACCATTTCAACCTGTCTTGGAAAAAGATGGCCTCTTTTATGCGGGTTTTTACTGCATGTAGTATATATAATAAATTATCTGTGTCAACGCACCTGCATAACCATATTGACACGAATATATTACCCAGGCAATACACATACTCCACAAAACCCATCGCAGACTTCCAAAAATCACTCTCTCCCCTTTAGACCATACATGAGGATCAAATTTAATTGTATTGTGAGGAGCGTACACCATGGTTAACGCTGTTCCAATTGCAACACACCAAATGAACACAGCCCAAAACTAAAGAAATTAGAGGGAAATAGTAAATTCCTAAAAATACCCAAACATTTCTGAATACTTTTACCGATCTCAAAACATATATAAGCAACGTAAGGCGCGCGCCGTTTCGGCCAAAAATGGTGGAAAATTAATCTCAGACTGATAAACTGAGTAATTAAGCCAAAATTGTCGAGAAATAAAATACCGTTTTCAGATTTTTGTAAAAAAAAATACTCGAAAAATATGAACGTGTCGAGATGTTCATTCGTTAAACAAAAGAAAAACGATTCTGGACTGGCTCAAAAAATTTGATTAACAAAAGAACTTCTCAGCAACTGTCTATTTCTCGACTATTTTTGGCCGATTTCTCGAGATTTCTGTATGTTTGGTCGTGCTATAATTAAGGTCCACTTGTAAATGAATGTATTACAATTGCCTAAAAGAAGACAATTAACATTAAAAGAAGTAAAAATAGGCTTACCCAGTTTAAACGAGTGATTTTTCTCGTGTACTTATACACAACGTACCCCATTACCATACCAATGATATAGGGTGGTATTCTGCAATATGGTTTCATGTAGATATATTTTGAAAAGTCTCCAAAAAAGCTTTCAAGGTCTACTCTAAGGACAGAAAAATTAATAAAAAACCATGAATGTGACTATCATACCATTATTGTCGACAACATAGTTATCCTTATCGTCAGCTGTTCTGTAATGTATATTTGACTATTTCAGAGAGTTCCGATTATATTCAATCAATATAAATACAAACTACGTCGTACGTTGTCTGTTATGCGCACGCATATTATTATGTACCGCTGAACAATAGCACAACAAGTTCTATCGTCATTGTTTTCTTAGAATAATCGTCTCACCTTATAGAGGCATTGTCAATGCTTTTCTCAACCTCTCTCCGGTCTCTTATAATTAGTCCCTTACGGCTTCTGTCGGCCATCTACAACTTCCTGCGCCGCCTTGCAACCCTATGCAATCTGACAGCACCTCCACGCACTTACACGTTTCTTGCGCTCTCCTGGAGGGTATATGTTTTCCGGTTTGTTTTTCCCCTTCAGATTTATCAATTCTATGCACGTGTGTTATGTCACTCGTCAACGCGTGCATGTATTTTTGAAAATTTTCAACAAAGTTAACAGCGTAGTGCATTAAAATAATACACCTTTAATCCTTTATGTGCAAATGAACAAACTATTTCTTCGACTATTATACAAAAACTCCAGCTAACAACTGGAAGTTATTAATGTTACCTCCTTGTCCCTACAACAGGGAGGGCATTCTTGTCTGCAATTAGGCTTGCTGTTGTTATCATACTAGCCAGTACAACAAAACTTGCGAAGCCTAAGAATGGTTTGAATCCATACCTATAAAAAGTATTGATGTTACTGGCTTAATCAATCACATTTTGAAAACAAGCGCGGCGATTGGTTGAAAGCCGTGTTTTTTTCCACTACAATTTCTCGTTCTCCCAAACTTCCACTCGTGTTTCTATAACTCTATGGAAACACGGAAAATGTTTTCTATTTCTTAAATGAATACTACTCCCTACAACTCCCGCGGTCCTCCTCTGAATAAGCTGGTCAGCTCGTAATCTCGACTGCGCATTAAAATGACGCGTTCTGCGCCGGGATAAATCTTATTTCAATTCGTAACGTCAGGTTGAGGAATGAAGTAAATGAAACTGCAAGTGGATTCTTCGGTTTTAGCCTGTTGTTTTGGATTGAAATAAGTTTTATCCCGACCCAGAATTCTGAACAATTCATTTTGATGCGCAATTATTTTGACCTTATAAAAATCGTTTAAATGAAATATAATAAAAAAAGCAAAAAAACAAGAAATTGATATGTTTCTTGAACTGTGCAATCTTTCGAATAATTTACTGAATAATTAGTATTGTAGCTTGATATGTATGTGTTTATTGACGTCTGCCATCCTAATTATCAGTAAATTTCCCGCAAAATGGGCAATCCGCGCGTGCGTAGTCATAAAACACACTGGGAGCTACGGTTAAATTATAGGTAGTCGCAGGGGGCCGAGGAAAATTAAGGTTTAATTTCACGAGTATTTTCAAAATTTTACAAAATTGCCCGAGTCGCGAAGCGACGAGGGTAATTTATAAGATTTTGGAAACACAAGAGAAATTAAAGGCAAAAGTTTGGAAATTTTCTAGCGTATTCATTTTCATTAATAGTTTACACTCCTTCAATAGTTTAAATTAGTTCAAAGTAAACAAAAAAGCATTTTCAGACAGAAAAACCTTGCAGATTTGTTGAAAAAAAGTCAGTCCTCCGAGGTTCACTGTTGCTAATTAAGTAACATGCATATTTAGTATTTATAAAGTATGCATAACATATTTAACATTTATAAAGCGCTTAAGCTATGAATATTCTAAAGCGCTGCCTAAATAATACAATCAATAACAAATAAAAGCCATAGAAATATAGTTCAACACTAAATGATATACACATTCATTCAACAAATGTCTCTTAAAATGACTCTGAAACAGTCAACGAAGATAAATATTCTAACGTACAACCTAAAAAGTACAATCAATAATTCGTAATAGATAAATTATAAAATATTAATACTAATACTGAATTTAAATACTAATAATAAGAACTACAACATATAAAAAGCAACGCTATATGATATACGCATTCTTGTATAAATATGTCTTAAGGTGCATGGCTCTTAAAACAGTCTACGGAAGGCGCACAGCGGATCTGATATGGGAGTGAATTCCAAAGAGTGGGTCCGGCCCTGGCAAAAGCACGGTCACCAACAAGGCACAACAAGGAGATCCTGCTTGTCATATCTCAATGAGTAGCGACCCTCGAGTTTGCAAATTAGCAACTCACAAATGTATTTAGGAGCGCCTTGTAAATGATAAGAAGGATCTTAAACATCACTCGTTGTTTTACAGGTAACCAGTGAAGCTTCAACAATGTTGGTGTAATATGATCAAATTTAGGTACCAGACTGACGACTCGGGCAGCCGCATTAAGCACTTTCTGTAGACGATCAGATTGATATCTTGGAATTCCATACAGCAGCGAATTACAATAATCAATGTGGGATGTAATGAATGCGTGCACCAAGATCTTGGTGGAATCCACTGATAGGTACTTTCTTATCTGTTTGATGTGGTATAAACCGCGAAAGGCTTTGCTGCAAACTTTGCCAACATGAGTGCCCATAGACATGTGCACATCAAACCATGCCCCAAGATTGTGAATAGCATTCACCGGAGAGACGTTCATTGCTTGTCAATGGACAGCTTAGTCAGCTGTTGGCGAAGGCCGATGATGATAAACTCTGTCTTACTGCCTTGAATAAAGAGACGGTGGTGGACCATCCATGCTCGAACTTTATCAATAAAATCTTCCATGGCCTTCACTGCAGTATCCTGAACTGTTGGGGCAGTGGGGTTAGGTTTAAACGACAGATACAGTTGGGTGTCATCAGCGTAGGCATGAGCAGAAGGGAGGTGCTTGGATATAATTCTAGACAGCCCAGACACATAGAGCAGGAATAAGACAGGACCCAAAGCGATCAATGATATGCAAGTACTGCTGAGAACCAAGGAACCAATCAAGTGGAAGTAATTTTGCGCTGGAGTACAAAAAAGTAGCCTCTTCATTAGCCTCTTCATTATTAAATAAAGCAAATACACATATTTTGATACACTCGATAATCTAACCGATGTGGAATGCAGAAACATTAATATATATATATATATATTAAGCCCATGCGCACTTCACGCTATCTGAATGTACTTCACCGATGCTGTCCCACATGCGGTTGTCACCGACGATCGCATGAGTATAAGTAATTGATGAAATTCATTCAGATTGTTCCAAGCTACACTGATGAGCTGTTGTACAGCGAAACACCGTGTCTGTAGATTGAACTATATATATATATATATATATATATATATATATGGCTTTGTAATATCCTGAGTTCTGATTGGTCAACGCACGGTCAGTAAAAATGCGTATCCGGACCACGGTCCGTCTTTTTCCGTATTCGGACCGCTGTCCCGGATGTTGATTTTGCTCGCGTGAATTTCTAAGGTTTTCACACTAAGTTTGATACAATAATTATCGAAAAACTTGAAATAGACCATATAATAAACGCTTTACTAACCTCGTTTACTCGCCGGTCTGTACGGGAAAATATCAGACCTCGGTCTTTTTTGTACGAACCTCGCCTGCGGCTCGATCCGTACTGTCGAGACGTCGGTCTGATATTTTCCCGTACAGACCTCGTTCTCGGTTAATAATCTCTTAATATATATGGAATGCAGAAACATTAATATATATATATATGTATATGTATATGTATATATATATATATATATATATATATATATTATACCAAAGACTTTCGTTTACCAAAGATGAAATCCTATGGTCATTCTACCGACGTCAGCTTTAAGGTGGTCTTAAAAAAACACATTATTTTTTTCTTTTTCATACAATTAAAATCTACCTATTGGGAGAGTTCGTCTGACTTAAAAAAAATGTTGTGTTTGTAAATTGTTTCAATGTTGCCAAGATATGACACCCCCCATGGTGAATAAAGCGTACTTTTATAAACACGGCCACAATTAAGATTTTGCTTTTCGAATACAGGAAATGCCTAGAATTGTGTCACTAAAACTACCATTATTCTATAATAAGTGAACATAATCCAGTTATTTTGGTTCACCTGCCAGAGAAATGTATATGCTGTTATTCCTAAAAATTTGATAAAGATAATTTAAATATTCATTGAGATATGCTGCATGAAATATCAGGGATCGGGCCATTTCGGCAAATTGAGAAAAACGCTTTAAAGTTAAGATAAAAATGTTATATTCATGGTTCGTCCCACAAGCCTTACAGCAGCAGTAAAAGTGTTGAAATCATAGAGATCATATAAATACTAGAGGGGGCATCCTATCTTAATTTCAGCCAACCACGGGTAACCAATTGAACGCCGTCATCTTGGAATTTTTTTGAGGCAAACATTAGGCGCGTTGGTTGGGAAAGGACTGGGTCTAGTACACATTTGCCAACCAATTGACTGAAATATCATAGGTAATGGCGGCTGCCATGTGGTTACCAAATTTTCCCGCCAATGCCCCCTCTAGTATTCATATGATCTCTATGGTTGAAATGCCATTTAGAACAAGAAAGCACTCAGAGTAAGTTGCAATCCCGCGCGAGTGTTACCCGCGGGAGTGGGAGTCTCTTAGCAAGAGACGTTGTAATGTCGCCAAGACGTAGTTCTATGTCAAGTGAGTCAGTCCGTCGAAATAAGGTTCCATTTTAATGTTGCGGCTGACTTAAGGGACATCATGTAAAGTCCGAGTAATAGTCGATGTGCTGATGACTTTTCATGCAAGAACCGAGAAGTCGAACAACGCGATAGTTTTGTCGCATCAAGGAAATGACGGAGACCCGAATTTTAGTCTAGCTAGGCCAAAACATTTTAAAGAAAAAATTAGACTGGCATATTATTGAGATATGTTAGTAAGTCTCTCGCCCAAGGATATATTTGGCTTTTGGGTTTTGACGCCGAATTAGACTTAGGTTAATTTCCCAATTCTTTAGAAATGGGGAAGGTCCATGTCGAATTTTCGAAAAGTATATCCATATGGGCTCTATGTTATTGGTGTCATATCTGTAGAATAAAACGCAAGTAGCGTAATGTTTTTATGAAGTCCATTGATTTTCTTCTGTTTTAACCTTGAAGAAATATTGCTGCTGGTTTTGATACGATTAACAGTTTAATATGAACATTAACACAGTGTATCGCTCCCCCCTGATAAATATATTCCCAATTCCCGTTATATCTCGTTGTCTGAAAAAGTACCCGAACCAAATTTTATCGAAATAAACCGCGAAATGTGGAGAATATTCTTGTTACGAGATCGCACTGAACGTTTCGTAGCGTAGATACTGTATTACACCTTTTCTGCACTGTATTACATTAAAATTGCACTCCTCTCAACCAATCAGGATGCAGTAATTATTAGGTTCCAAAACAAAGAATATAAAGATTATAAAATAGGTTGCATCTTACGCACGCTGTGATTGGTCAATTACCGTGTTTATATCAGGCTATGCAAACACGGTTGTGACGTCATGGCACATTTCTTAGTCTTATTTCATAAAAGAAATAGAAAATGGATGCCCTGTGTTTATATAACCTGATGCAAACACTCGAGTGAGTTTGGGAGAATTCGAAAGTACTTATGTAAACCCTCGCCTACGGCTCGGGTTCACATAAACTTTCGAATTCTCCTAACTCACTCTCGTGTTTGCATCAGGCTATATAAACACGGGCGGCCATTTTCTATTTCTGAATTATATATATATATATAATTAACAATTATACCATGAGCTCGAGTCGTATATGAGCTCATAGCCAACGAGGCGCTTTTATAATATAGCAAAATATGTTATGATAATTAATGCAAAATTGTTGATTTATTGCAATAAATTATATTAATCAGCCACATATGAGCTTCCGTCATGCGTATTGTCGTTTATGTTTTCAAGTTTCGTGCTGAGTTGAAAACAGCTTCAGAATTTTCTCTCAGAGTCAAAAAATACGTTGAAAAGATTGAATGAAGAATAAAAATTGCTTTGAAAAGTCAAAAGGTGGGTGATTTTTTTCTTAATCTGTCGTGGTTGTGAATCTTTGGCTTTTTAAATGGACAAAGAAGCTAAAAATATAATTAATAGCGAACATTTCGCGTTGTTTTTCAATATTTCTAACCTGAAAGCCAGAATAACACAATTTTTATCCATAATGATTTATTACTTCAAAAACCCACTTTGTTGAGTGGTAATAATGGTTGTATTCATAAATATGTGTTGTTAGTTCAATTCTTGTGGATTTTAATTTGTCTGACAAAACATTATTGTCAACTTGACAATTCAAATCGGGTTTTGTAAACTCTTAAGACGGTTTTTAAAGTGGATTAACCATCTTAACTTTGTAAATTGTGCATTTGGGTTGTATATTTTGTGTTAAATGTTAGTTTCCCCTTAGCTCAAGTTTTTCTGAGCTACACGTTGAAAAAACCAGCCAGTTTCATCTGCAATAGTTTAAGAAAACTACGCCGCCGTTTTGTTTGTCACTACTCGCTGTATATGGGCTGATATACAGTTAGTAATGCAGCCAATCAGATTGCAAGATAGCTCATATACCATTAGTAGCTATATATATATATATATATATACATATATATATATAGGTTAAAAATGGTTTATATGGTTTATTTACAGTTAATCGATTTCATGCTCAAGGCGATCATCAGGCGATCATCAAGGAGCGCGAAACTCGAGTAAATGTTCTAACTGTAAATAAACCATTTTTAACCATAACTATATCTTTGCTCCACCGTCTTAACTGTGTTGATCTCTCTTCCTGATCAAGTGAACACCCAATACTTTATATATATATATATTGACATCTTACCTTAATGCAATTAAAATGAATAATGGTGATATCACAAAAAACTGCATATCATTTGCCAGATACCATGATTGGATGATGCATATCTATAAAAATAATATTATATGCTGCAATAAACTGTTTATTTCATAATTTCATAAACGTTATTGTGACATAGAGTTTTCGGTCGCTGATAAAATCTTATTTAAACACATGTGAAACTACGATATTTTTACACATAAAAATATTGCTTCAACGGTTCAATAAAACGTTAGACATTAATCCATTTGACTAATCGGAACCAATAATTACTCGGGCTACCTGTAGTAGGCAGAAGTCTAGGTTTTGGCTCGTTTTTTTTTGGGTTTTTTTGTGTCACGACTTTGCATTTTTGCACTTTTACTTCCGCTAATGTTCATACTTCCAGTGAGACTGAGTGAGGCCGTGAGGCATATTGTAAGTTCTTTGCTCGTTTCGCTTTTGGAGTTGGATAAAAGTTGAACAGCTTTGCCTTTCCATCAAAGTGTTCTGCTCAACTGAGATGCTGAGATATACCCAGCTCCCAGACAATGAATCGACGGTTGCACTTCTTATCACATGTATCTGACGTGTACATACAAAGAAAATGAAAAATGGAAAAGTTGAGGAAATCATTCCAAAGGTGTTGTTTTGCTATTCTGCGGCCAAACATTATTTTAACCGAAAATTTCGCTCTTGGAGTTGGACAAAAAGTTGAACAGTTTTGCCTATTGATGGTAGAGTTTGAAAGCGACTGGCTGACTTTGTAGTTAAACAGCGATCAGATGTGACTGACAACTGTCGTGATTGTACATGCATATGTTCACCAGTTTGAAGTATGCACCACATTCGGCCGAGTGAACGCCTGACCCAAGGCGTCTTGTTATTAGAAAATACATGCTTCAGTCCAGTTCTACTCGCCTTGTTCCGGCTGCCGCTAGTTTGTTGATTTTGGTTTTCTAGTTCTATTTAAACTATAGGTATCACATTTTCTGTATGTTAATCTTATTTGATTGCAGCCGATTAACCATAATTTTAGATCGTTTGTGTTGGCGTTTACGTAATAAACAGAATATTACCTGACCGCTTGGATATAGAAATTTTATCTTCTCGTACGTTAGTAATATTTCTCACTCATCTGTTTCGCTTAGTCGTAAAAGATATTACCAACACTCGAAGATAAAATCTGGCTATGTAATATTCTCTATTTTTGTTAGCCTAGGCCGCGTAGTTGGTTTGGGTTCTTGAGAAGACTGGGGAGAGGCTGTAAACGAGAAGGCCTAGCAAAATTTGCAAAAAGGTCCGGCCCAAAATCGTTTTGGCCCTTCGAGTATTCCTGGGATCTGGTACATCTACCGTCTTCATCCGTCGTCTACACTGTAAAAACAGATCGTGTTAAAACAACATTTTTTTCGTGTCAAAATAACACGATGTTGCGTGTTAATTCATTGTCCATTTTTACAACACGGTTGCACGCAGGTACTTTTTGGTGCATGTTAATATAACACGCACTCTTGTTCAACACGCGTGTTGTACACATGTTCAGTTTCGTGTCAAAATGACACGATGCTGCGTGTTAATTCGTTATCGATTTTTACAACACGGTTGCACGCAGGTACCTTTTGGTGCATGTTAATATAACATGCACTGTTGTTCAACACGCGTGTTGTACACATCATGTCAGTTTCGTGTCAAAATGACACGATGCTTTGTCTGAATTTTGCTATGCATTTTTACCTCGTGGTTGGACCACAGGTACTTTTTTACGTAAGCTAATCACTCAACACGCGTGTATAAATGTGTTGTGAAAAATATATTCAACAAAATAAGGGAGTTTTATCGAAAACAACAAATAGTTTATTACAAACCGAACTGCAATTAAATTGGCACTAATATAATAGTACATATACGGCTATAGAAGTTAACCAACAAGTATAAACGAAACGGTTCTTGTTGTTGAACCTAAAATTCACATTTTCAGTTATTCATTGTGAAGTACGTTAGTGTCTTATTCACTGCACGTATAACCTTTAACTTGTTTAAAAAATGTGGCATATTTTGACATTTTATTGCCTTGGTCTGGAATTCCCAGAATAAACTCTTGTAGAAAAAGCATGAAAGACTTTCCTCTTTGGTAAGCCACATTAAAAACGTAGTAACAGCTGACCAAGAGTGTAAGTGCTGTTACAACACTTGTATCGGCAACTTCAAATAACTCTCTTTTCTCAGCACCAATGAAAACTTGTTGCACCTCCTTGGACTTTGTATCTTTTATAACGGCAAGGAATGGTTCGTTTCCTTTCTTCATAAATAATTCTTTTAAATTACAACCAACCTGGAATAAAACAGGACAATCGACTTAAACAGTGTTGTATTTCACACACAGGTTTATCAAAGAAGATAGAAAGTTGCCGACAAAATGATGGAATTCATTTGAGCTTTCAATTTCTAAGAGATGATAGTTGACGAAGGCGAACCCTGAGTTCATTTAGATTGCAGCATTAACAATAGACTATTTATTAGTACGTTTTTACTAATAGTACGATATAGAAACTACTGTAAAGATTGTACCTCACACTGATGCATGATGAAATCCTTTTTCTTACATAATTTGTCTTGGACCATCTCGAACACTCTCCACAACTTGTTATTACAGATGGTGCTAATGTCGTCTTTGCTGCTTGCTTCAATCTCCTCACCACATCCAAGTGCTAGGACTGTAGGATGCAAATACAATTGCAAATTGGCTGTAGCTTCTTCTTCAATATTTTTCAAAGCTGTTACAAATGTGCATTCACGTAATACCTATAAATAAGGTAGAGTCTGAGCTTAAAGGCAAAGGCAACTTCTCAACTCTAAATGTATCTACTAGAAAAAATATCCTTTAACTTGTTTCCTTTTTACTTTAATTTCTATACTTGTACACTTACATCTGCACGTACCTACATAAATTACACATAAATGTAAATCCCACAACAGCTAATATGTCTTTCTAAACCATAATTAAATATAACACAATTTGTGAGTTACACCATGACCATGTTTTTTTTATAATTGAAATTCTGAAAGCTTTCGACCCGAATCCTCAGCTGCTCGCGCCGTCCGCTCCAGAGAAGTGTGATATACTTAATGCGTTATAATACGCTTGTTTGCATCAACGTTTCATTTATTTAATAGTGTTTCTGCGGCAATCTGCGTGTGCATGCATGCGTTACGCATAAAACACTTCTTTGGAGACAGCACGAGAATACGGGCCAAAGACTCACAAATTTAATAAAACTAATGTGTTTTCTTAAACAACACTATTATGATACAATTACACTGCAGTATACAGTACTTGCACTTGCAGTACTCTGTCAACAGATTTGGTTTACGTTATACTATAGTCTACTGTACATACCCATTTTGGATACATCAAAGCTGGAAAGTTGTCACAGATCTTCTTAATGGACATGAAATCCTCATTGCAAATCCACTTTCGTCTAAGTGGATATGTCTCTTGCATTAATTTTTCGACAACGTTGTCATTTACTTTTGCAGCTTCTAACTGTTTTTTTATCTCTTCAAGCATTCTATTGTATGCAGTGTCATCCAATTGTTCGTTCTGCTCATGTGCAACTACTTCCCTTTCTTTCACTGATGCCAGATCTCTAGGTTTAGTGTCTGCTGCTGATGGGGTGCTTCTACGCCTTGAATTCCTAAAGGCCTGTTGTAACTGATTCAGCAAAGATGCCTGTAGATATAAAAAAGGGGGAAAAAATAATTGGTGGATATAAGTATGGGTTAATTGTGGTCACGAGTGTGATATGGGATTTAACATCGTGAGTGAAGCTTAACAGCCAGTGGCAGTTAAGCTTCACGAGCGATGTTGAATCCCAGATCACACGAGTGAACATCAATTAACCATTTTATCTCACGACTCTCTCGCAGTGAAATCATTTTGTTTTTTATTTAACTTACCGAGAAAGAAACAAGAGTTAGAAAGGAAGATACTCATTAGTATGCGATAAGCAGTCAAAACAGTGGGATAACTAGTTATCCAAGTGGGATAACTAGTTATCCCACTATGCATACTCATCTGCATGCTAATCAGTTGAATAAAGGATTTAACCAGTCTGTTAGAACAATGAAATGTTGGTGTGTCATGAGATAAAAACGGAGAAAGAAATTCATTGGTAAAATTAACTGGTTTCCCAAATATCGAATACAGTACTAGATTAAACTAAAATGCCTTAATGTACACTCAGTACATATATCATAATTGGGTTGCTGACCACTTCTGTTTAACAAATAGATTCCATTTTTGATTTTGCTGTTGTCTGCTCAGTTATAAATGCACAGATAACGCCACAATGGGGTAAGATAAAAAAAAGTGGCCCACGGTGGTCACTGATGTTCTTACGTTGTGATGTTCTCTGTGTATCTATAACTGAACAGACAACAGAAAAATGGAATCTATTTGTTTTATACAATAAAAAATGAGGGGGGAAGTCTATTTCAAAAAGTTAATTGAATGTTCTTGAAGAATTTCGAGGCAACGAAAAAGATGAATCGCTTCATCTGACGTGAGCTATATACAACTATGATCTATACAAAACAATCAATGTCATTGACTCATGGTATTGCAGAGAGAGTTGTGATTGGGTCAGAGAAATCATACCACATCAACGGTGCATCTATCCTCTAATAGATGATGGGCAATGACAAATGAAAAATATGCTCGTAGTATTCAGGTTATTGTATAAATCACTATTACATCCAGTAAATTGTATTACTCACTGTATTACTAGACTTTAAAATGTATTATTTTACATGGAAGAGGTAAATCTAGCATCTCAATGACATGAGCTTTATTACAGTCAATTTCAGCACACTTTTCCAATTTCACCAAACAGTTCGGAAGTTCGTAGCACGTTTCAAATTACGTTTGTAAATTAGGGAGTTTTCTAAATTTGATATCCAACTGAACAGAAAGTTATTGCCCTGCACTAGTAGCTAGCTTGCACAGGGCTTGCAGTGTGAATAAAAAGAAAGTTGAACAGTTATGAGTTATACTTACATATTTAATTCGAGGAGGATCACATTCTTTTACACCAGGATCAGACAGATGTGGAAACTTGCTTCCAATACACAATATCATTGCTTCATATTCTTGTGTAGAAGGGTATGGACATAACCCTGCAAAGAATTCTCTTGCTTTTTTTACCAGCTTTACTCGAGCATGGTAAAACTTGGGGTGGTAAGGCTTATTCTTTAATATATCAACGATATCTTCTGGGATATTCTCAGGGAGTTGAAGTGGTACAGGTAGCTTCATTTTCTTGGATGAACCAGGTAATTCACTTTCATTGCCACTTGACATATGCCTAGGGCTAGGAGAATGAGACTCAACATTTTTGACAAATTTTCTCTTCAGGTGGCTTTTGGTTCTTGGTACTGTAGTATCTTTACTTGGTGAATCATCAGAATCGTCAAGTATCACTGTATCACTCGAGGATTCAGAACTGCTAATATTTTCCTCTTTGATGGATGGAAGCTGATAGTGTGCTTCATTGACTGGTGTATGGAATGGCTGAAAATAAAAGAACACAGATTCATAATTATAATAATTTTATTTAACTGGTTAATTAGAGGGGGAGAGAGAAAAACAGTGACCACTGTTTTTACAGCGTACTTATATTCATTCACCTAACCACTACTACCACACACACTACCATTCACCACCCCCTCCCCTACCACCACAACTCTCCATGCCACCAGCACTACCCACCATCACTATCCCCATGACCATCCACTACCCACCACCACTACCCCCACCACCATCACTAACCTGCACCATCACCACTAACACTAACACTCACCCCCCACTACCGCTACCACCACCACCCACCACCACCACCTCCTTAGCAAGGAGCGGTAGGATTGACCGCAGTGGAATTGAAAATGAATCATTCATAGACCAAGGATCACCATAAATTTATATAGTAAAACACTTGAACCTACCGCAGAAGTAGCTGGACAGGTCTCAAGATGCAGAATTGTTCCTGCTTCGAGACTCATCAACACGTCGTCGTCCTCTATTTCGGTTCCATCAGTGAGGTAGACGTAACGAATTTTAACACCAAATTTCTCACTGCCTGTCGTTATATGAACACAAAAACGTACATGCATTAATAAATCACAATATAAAGCAAAAAAATATTTAGTCAGAACATTTATTACAGTACCACAAAATATTTGTGTGGCTTATTAGTTACCTTTCTTCAAAACATCTGCCAGAGATTCGGCTGTAATGCATTTCTTGCCTATTGTACTCCATATTTTGAACAGTTTCATTTTTTGTCAAAACTCTGCTATTGTCTATACTGAAAGAAATGTAAAACATTATTAGTCGTTGCATAATGAAATGATCCTATAGCTATATAGTTTAGCCAAGACCTGGCAAAACTGGAAACTCTGTTTTCACAAACATTTACTGATTTAGCGTTTCGCAGTTTTCGCCATGCAGAAAACATGGGTCGTCGCCTCCTCGGGAAGCAAAGTTGCTTCAAATGTTTCTGACAAAATTCAAAAACATTTATTCTTGGGAAGCAGGTTTGCTTTGGTAACGTGTGTGGTGTTTCGTAGGTAGTAAAACGAGAAAACATTGCTCTCCACGATATTTCAGCAACACCGTCTTGCTCATTTTTGCCAGCCATTTACAGTAAACTAAAACTGTTTGGACGCATCAAAGCGAAACAATGTACATTAAATACCCACAGAATAGCATAAACATACAGTATCGTACCTTTGTTAATAATTACTTGAGCACTTTCACACTTTAAAACCAGAAGTTAGACGATTCCCTTCTTGTCAAAAAAGAAAACCAAACGAAAAAGACAAATAGGCGGGAAAAGTTCGGCAATGGTCATGTGTCAACAAAACCTGTTGTCATTGGTGGATAATACCGATAGTAATCGGAAAGTATTCCGATGATGCCGATTATTTTCCGTAACATACCGAAATGTGAACGTGGTTCAAAATGGGTTCACTTCGCTGCAAAAACATTATGACAACATGGAGGAACATTTCCACAACTGTTCGATGTGTTCGTATTCATGTACTAATGCCAATCTTTTAGTGAAACACACTGTGAGGGAGCACAAATATGATCCCAATTTCCTTGTACATTGCACGATTTGTGGAACATCGTTTAATAAATGGAACTCTTTTCAAAAGCATGTCAAAAGGAAACACACTGGAGATGACGAGCATGAGAACGACAACAACCAACACCAACAGCTTGAAGAGACTGAAGAGTTGCCTATTAACCTCAACGCAGATCTCGTAAACCCTGGACCTGTTGTCGATCCAATAAATTTAGAGGATGGAGATGTGATGGAGGAGAATACTGATCATGGTAATATTGATGAAATTCAGTGGCACTCAGCGAGATTTATTTTGAATTTAAAAGAAAAATGCAGGGTTACGCAAACAGCTGTTAACGACACATTAGATGCTACCAAAGACCTACTGGGCCAGGTAGTGACTGTGATAAAGAAGAGACTGCAGAAAAAATGTCTTAACGAAAATATAAATTTCTCTGACATCGAGAACGATGAGAACGGTGAAGAATCGAACTTGTTTGATACCTCTTTCCTCTTTGACCATGTTAATTCAGAGTATCTTCAAAAAAAGTTTTTTAAAGAAAAGTTTAACTTAGTGGTAAGTAAAATATTTAAAATCAGAACCAATATTCTTATTTTTTCCCCTGTACTTGAACTCTTGGAAAGTTTCTGTGGGTTTTCCTCTGCTAATTATAGACATTGCACTGCAGTTTACTATAATAGGACTTGGGAGCAAATGCATGGCCATTTCACTTGATATGTACTCTGTCCTGTTGAGGGCCCTGGATGTCCTGGGGGAGCAGTGCTTGTATCTACATGTATCTTGAGAGGTACTGTAGCCTAAGGGGTTATTCAGAAAATATACCATGATTGCCCCATATTTTGATGTTATGCACCTATCAGTCTAATTCTCATGCCCGTGTAAACGTCCACCCCCTTCTTTTTGTAAAAATTAAAGCACTGAGGGGGTGGGTGCTTAATCGGTCAAATACAGTACCTCTTCACTTGCTGGATAAAATTTTGGCAAATATTACCTAGGATAATTTTAAAAAAACTCTGCAACTTGACACTGGCAGGAGTAAGAAAGTAAACATTCAAGTTTTATGTTTTATTGATAGGATCCCCAGCCAATAAATTTGGGGGAGAAAATGGTTTGGAAATCAATCAATAATAAAAGAAGGGCAGTGAAGTGTGCTGCAGTGGGATACTATGTTCCATTTTTAGAAAACCTGAAGGTACATATTGTTATCTAGATTTTATTGCTAAATTAATACAATGTTAATAGCTTTGCTTACATCACACACTCTTCCGAGAAGTTTATCCTGATGCCAGTATCACACCCAAAATGCATTATATGGTGCATTATCCATCCCAGATCTTAAGGTAAAAAGTTATCATATATTTATTATTTGTACAACTACAGTATGTACTGATCTATATTATTCAGGGAACAAAAATGGACGAAGTTGTTGCTCCTTGCGGTAATGTTTGCCTATCAACTGTAAAATTGAGTGACAGTTGGGCATGTTTTGATCCCCTGAAACGTTCTGGCAAATTAAACTCTTCGTATTCATCATTTCTTCCTGCAATCTAAAAGCCTCAGTCTGATGAACTCAATCTGATGAACTGTCAAAAAATTATTTTCTGGTTTTACTGTATAAACTATACTGTATATTATACATTTATTATATGACTATCTTCCTGAGCGGTCTGGATCGTGAAATCCAGCAATTTGATTGGTTCCTGAGAGGTCTGGAATCTGCCGTTCGGACGGACCGCTGACAGTTGCTGCATAACAGTGAGAATTTTATAAACAAAATGAAAGTCATGTCAGTATATGCAACAAGAAGGATAATAATTTCAGAACTACTCATTGTTGAAATATATCGTGCTGGTATGTTGTTAGAAATTTTGTTAAGCTTTCATTTGATGTATAGTTCAAATTTCCGCGTTCTATGAAACCTTTTAAAATGTTCAAAATGTTCGTAACTTTGTTCGTAATAATATATAAACATTTACTTCTCACAAGTATTATAGAATTTTAGATGGGTTTTTTATTCAACTACTTAATGTACAACCTTGAGCAATATCAGTCAGACAAAAGAAATTGAAAAATGCTATTTGGGGTAGAAAGTTCAGGATTCTACCTAAACTGAAAGTACTTTAAAAGTGGAAAAACATTTGCCATTTTGGTTTAGTTCGCAAGAAATATGTGAACACACTTTGTCGAGTTTTCACAGGTACAACATTGTAGTAATAATATATTGACCTTCAGTTCGGTTCTGCCTTCGGTCTCGATCGGTCGACTAAAACTCACGCTCGGTCAATAAGTTGTAAACATGTACGCTAAATTGTAGATATGGTCCACAGAGAAATATATGGTGCATGAAGTTTGAAGCAAAAAACTCCTATTTCAAGAGTCTACCACTGAGAAACTTTAAGAATATTCCCAAGACAATTGCAACCCGACATCAAGGCAATATGTGCATGAACCTTCTGGGTGGACCAGGGAAATGTGCCTCTAATTACTTATACAGAGGTGATGAAGTTGCTGAAGGTACCACTTTGCTTATCGAATTATGCATGGTATACTCCTAGAAATTACGGGTTAGAAATAAGATAGAAACGGTTCGATTCGTTGCTAGGGGACATGGTTAACAGTACACAAGTTCTAGCTTACGCCGATTTTATTTCACAGGTGAACCTATTGACTTAGAACATCACAGAAGTGGGCAAGTTCTTAAAGAAATTCTTAACATCGATGATGGTGATGTTCCCGTGACGTTAAGGTAAAAGATGGCTGTATTATTATTTGCATTGTATAACCAGCTTTACGGGATGCCTGAGAAAAGTATCTTTGTTTTAATATTCTTTTAATTCTATCTTAATTTTGTTTTTAAGCACTAATTGTGTAACTATTCATGGCATTCAATATCGTGCAGGATGCTACTTGCACATTGAGGAGGGTGAATTGTATCCTTGTTTTGGATCAGTGAAAGAAATCCTTGTAATAAAAGACGAAAAATTCTTTGTGATACAGCCTCTCGAAACCTTGTGTTATTCTGAAAAACATTTTGCCTACAAAATTGGAGCTGAATCCGGGGAAGAATTTATTACAAGATTCGTAGAACTTAGACACAAATTTGTGATTTCTAAGAAAAAATTCCATGAGTGTTTATATGTACAGCTGACAAACTGCAGTAATGTTGAACTGGATGTGTAAGAAAGTATTTTACGTGTTGTATATAGTGCAATGTTAGCACATGTCCGAAAGAAAAAATTTACTTTGTTGATTGACTATTAAACACAAAATATCAGGCGCGTAGTTTGTTTTTACCCATGCATGATCTTCATGCAACGCGCGTGTTTTGTGTTACTTTAACACGATGTCATATTGAAACACGCGTGTTTTGTGTTATTAGGGTTATTTTAACACGCTATCTTAATATAGCACACTTCTTATGAAGTAGTTAACAAAATATTCTATTATGACACGCGTGTTTTGTGTCGTTTTAACCCATCATCTTAATGCAACACGCGTGTATTGTGTTGTGTTAACACGCTATCA
Organism: Paragorgia papillata; assembly: GCA_035771165.1. NCBI lineage: Eukaryota > Metazoa > Cnidaria > Anthozoa > Scleralcyonacea > Coralliidae > Paragorgia > Paragorgia papillata. The sequence continues at coordinate 407,530 of JAWNZC010000184.1, forward strand.
TATTGAAACGCGTGTTTTGTGTTATTTGAACACGATATCTTAATTTAACACGCTTGTTATTAATTATAATTAACAAAATACTTTATTATGACACGCGTGTTTTGTGTTATTTCACCCGTCATCGCACTGCAACACGCGTGTATCGTGTTGTTTTAACATAACACCTTGTTACGACATGCGTGTTTTGTGTTGTTTTAACGCGGGAACACGCGTGTCGTTTATTAATTAACAAAATGACACGCGTGTTCTGTGTTGTATTAACTCATCCGCTTAATGCGACACGCGTGTTTTGTGTTATTTTGACACGTTATTTTAAAATAGCACGCGTGTTCTGTGTTGTTTTAACACTTCAGTTTTTACAGTGTAGTACATCTTCGCAACAGCGAATCGCCGCCAATATACTTTAGGAAGCAGCTAAATTTTGTCAGAAAGCTAGCCGTGAGGTACGCTAAACTCGTGGTTGTATAGTATCATGCAGGTATACATGTAGTAAAGAGCGTGTTCCACTCATAGGCGTACGGGCAAAATTTTGCAGGGGGGGCTGAACATAACTTGCCCGAATAAATGACGACGTCATAATTTATTAGGGTCCGGGTCATGGTCCCCCGGAAAAATTTTTGAACTCTTGAGTCTCTGAAAAGATATTTCCTGTAATTATTTAAGGGCACTATTCTGGTATTTCTGGTCGCCGCACCACGCGGGAGCGCTAATTCGGACTTAAGCAACAAGCGCTAATTCGGAATTTTCCAAATTTAGATTGTGTGGATAACTACATGTACAGTTCTCCCGCGGAAAAATTTCACGAGTAACACGTTGCACAATGGCTGCAGAGAAGAGGGAAGCCGAAATGAAAAACTAAATAATTTTTATTTTTGTCTTGAGTAATTCGAAATTTATTAGGTATAATATCAAATATGCGAGATAGCGTTTGGACAATGCCTGTATTGACAGCTGACGCCTAAACCCTTGATCACATTGATAAACGAAAAACAACAATAAAATTCCCGATTTCCCTCGATGGCAATCAGTGATGTCATTAAGTTGCATTACAACATTTGATTAATTTAAGGCAAAATCCTTTTTGCCCGAATGACAAGACCATTTTTGCCCGAATACAGTCAATTTTTCGGCAACTGGGGGGGCTGCAGCCCCCCAGCCCGCCGGCCCGTACGCCTATGGTTCCACTTGTTCAACGTTGACTTTAATATTTTATTCATATTTTATTCACGGATGCGTCTGTTATAGTTTAATTATCACTTCTGTGAACTGCTAAATAGTGAATACCGAAGATTTTCCACTTACTCCATTAATGCTATTCCAAACGTAAAGTAATCTAATTACCTAACCTAGAGTTGCCATAGCGAAAACTCAACGGGCATCATGGCTTGCATCTCGCGGATAACAAAACAGAAAATAGCACTCCAGATTGCAAAATCAAATTGGTGTAACCACTAACCAGACGTTTAGAATTCAATAACAGTTTCGTACGCCCTTAGTGGTGGTATTTTCTTTCCAAGGAAAGCCAAAGAGTGACCGATTGCAAACAAACGTCAAAATTTTGTGATAAAATTATATCGAAGTTACGCTAATCGTACATACCGTAGTATATAATTATTTATATTACATCATTTACGAGTGGAATTTATGGCCCCCAAAATTTGAAGGGCAGACATATGATTGATCGATTTAAACAAAGATGAAGCCCATGCGCCCAGCTGTTGGTAGGGCGAGGATCGCGGGCGCACCGAGAACCTAACGGCGGGAGTCTGAGCCTAAGTTAATGACAGCAGCAATATTTCGTAAACAAATTACATTAACCTGGAGAAAAATGAAATACTAGAAAAGAAAATTAACGAGCTAACTCCACGAATGTATATATTAGATAAAAATACAATTTGATATTTAATAATGGGGGAGGGGGACACCTCCACCTCTCTATTAACCCATTAGAAAGGCCGCTGACAAATTATTGAACACGTCATGTAGTTGACCTCTTCAACTGAGAAAAACAACATCTCCCAGAGCTATTTTTATTACCGGTAATATTATTCGTACATTACATTACATTACTACCTCTTCGCCTTCCTGTGGATAGAAATTGTTAATGTATAACAAGTTTGTCCACCAATAATCAGAGCATCTAGATGTGTCGACTTGCGTATACCACAGCGGTCCATCACCAAAAAATGGTCGGAGTTTGGTCAAAAATAGAATAGCAAGCATATACGATGGTGTCAACCTAAAACAACAAAAATAATAAAATCGTTAAATTTAAATTTTGCTTGCAAATGAAACATTTTAAGTAATTTTTTGTTAGTTTATCTATATTCCGATTAACAGTTCAGATTAACAATTAACAATTATACCATGAGCTCGAGTCGTATATATGTATCCTATGATCTCGTATGCGACGAGAGTGAATGGCATAATTGTTTTATTATATAGACAAACACCATATACGAGTAATTTTTAATAAATATTTATTCATAATTGCAATTATAAATAACTACCGTCATTATTATTAACACACTAACACGCTTCCATCATTGGTTGGCAGCTACCGTCATCAAAAATTTCTATACAATATTGTGATGAAATCAGAATACATTAACTTGGGATACTCCAGTGACATGTCCAAAGATATTCATCAGGATTTTAATTCATATTAAGCATTTTTATTGTAACAATGTCAAGGCTTTAATTACATACATAACAGTCTAAGATAATGTTTTCTTACAGTTGATTTACATATACTTTACTATGGTAGGTGGGAAGAGGGTGCTAATCTCGACACGCGTGGAGTCCACTTACCCGCAAATTATCCGCATAATTACACGCAAGTGGGAAGGATATTCTGTTAATATATATATATATATATATATATATACATCAAATCGTGCACACTTGCGCATTTCAGACAGCAGGGTATTGGTAACTAGTATGTTAAATGATTTAAATTATTCAAATTGATGTAAGCAAATTATAAGTTCGGTTAGATTACGAAATCATTTTTCAACGACCATGAGAGAAATCGTTGCCAGATCAGAAAAATTGGTTTTACAGCTAAAATGTACACAATTAATACTATGAAAAACCGAAGAAATAAGGCTAAGAAGAGATGTTGCAGCGGGATGAAGCAACACGACTAGAAACCAATGAAAGCAAAAGTAAATTGCGAAAAATACCGGAAAAGATGCCAACAAATGTGACTGGAAAAATCAAAAGGATGCAAAGATTTATGCACTGGTACAGAACACTGGTATAACTGTTTTACTTAACTCAAGAAAAAACAATAGAGTGAAAATCAAGAGAATTGTAGAATGGATTATTTTTTTACATCAGACTCTCATATAAAAGGTACTATAAATACCAATCTACGTGTTTTGAAATTTGACAATATAAAAGCTTTATTAAACTTTTGATTTACTTTCCAATTGCAAAATTATTCAAGTATTTTAAATCGTTGTTTACTTTTATAAAATACAGACAATTTTAGGAAGCACGGACGTATTAAATCTGCCACAGCTGCTTCATTAGGTGACCAAAACTTAATTCAAACACATCAAACTCTTCGTATTTTTACGAAGAACTTATGATTTGAAAAGAACGGCTTTTTTGGGCTTTTTTGTAATGTGATATGATGTGATGTTGTGTGATGTGATGTGGTATGATGTGACATGATATGATGTGGTGTGATGTAACATGTTGTGATGTAAAGCGATATGTTGTGATGTGAATTGATGTGATGTAAAGTGATGTGAAGTGATGTGTCATTATAAGTGGAATCGCTAATGCCGGAGTGGCATCATTTTATTATATTTTTTTTTATTCATTTTTGACCTACATAATTGACCTACCTCCAAAAACGATGAAAATAATATTTAAACCAATTAACTTTTCCTCCATTCTTATCCATCTTTTTCAGGTTTGTATAAATCACAAGAAGACCACTTAAAAATAATAAATATAGATTATTAAAATGATAAGTCCTGGGTATGATTTTTATTCACGAGTTGAGATGTACTGTATTATAAAACAAAAGAGCACAGTATGAATTATTGGAGTTTTTCTAATATATGCACATAAGGAATGCGATGATAATATAGGATAAGCAGATAGACCTGGAAAAAGTCTTCAATGCTCCTCGGATCTTGAATTTTCATTTTAAAATGTTCCTTTAAAATGCGCCAAAAAACAGCCTCGTACTCAGACACCGCGAACGCTCAGCGTAACTTTCTCTAGGTGCGCTTGGTACGAGCTATGGAAAAGCAATGGAAAATTTGACAATGCACTGCTTCATTATGTCCAACACTCCTCAGTCCATAATTAAATCCACACATTAGTAACTTCCTTATTGCATTTCCTGATTTTCATGTCGTTCTTGACTCCACAATTAATGTTCCTCTCTCATGATCAGTAATGATGTTTCAGACCACATACGTTCCTCGATCCCACAAATAATATTTCAGTTGAGGAATTCAATTATGTTGGTTGAAACACCTTTGACTGTGTGGAAACAAAATAATGATCAAATACTGCAATCTGTAAATTTAGATATGCGGATTAAGAAAGACTTCGCCATTTTAAATGACGATAATTAAAAACGACTTTCCAAAATTTAGGCTCTTAGCAAATGTTTCTCAGTATCTACTATAGGATAACAGATTCCACTTTTTTCAGGTCTGTAAGTAGAATTGTAAAATGTATAATAAAAACTATTTATCAAACTTAAAAATTCTCGCACGTATATATATATATATAAAATTCATTAATAATTCATGAGGAAAACACAAAGAAAAATCATGAGCGTATCGGATCTATATATGTGATATAGACTCGCTCTAAGTTTCTCGCTGGTTTTTAACGGCTGAGATAAGCTTAATTTTCAAAATTACTACGCCAATGAACGTATGAAGTGATTCTTTTTAGAAGCCATTTAAAAACCTTGCAGTACGGGCTTTATCGGCTCTAAAACACTCGGCTATCGCCTCGTGTTTTATATCCGATAAAGCCCTCCTGCGCGGTTTATAAATATTACATATATATATATATATATATATTTAAACAGACCACCAAACTAAATTATATTAAACATATATTAATACATGCATTAAATAAGTAACACGGCGCAGAAAGCTATGTTATAATATCAATCAGCGTGTTATATATAGACGGTGTAATAAAAAGCGGCATATATAATAGAATACCTTAGTACGAAGAACGTATCTACGGCCAAAAATCCATTTAATACAGCCAAATATGAAGTTCTTCTTTGGAAACGATTCACATCTTTTGGATTGTCTGTTGAGTTATAAAGTTTTATAATATCTTAAAATAATACGATAAAACCTCTAAAAAAATTACACAACAAATTGAAAAATTGAGAAATTAAATTATAATATGTTAAAATTCGTTTAGTACTTTCTATATATATTTTTCTTTATAGGGTTAATCCTTAATGTAGATAAACTTTAATTTCTTACTTTTTTCTTAGTAGATAATATCATGTTTGTAATAAGAATTTGGCAAACAATTTTATAGATGTTTGTAAAATACTCAAAATACCTCCTAAAAAAATTCCCATGTATATCCCTATCCCAAAGTGGAGTAGAATAATCCAAAAAAGTGAGATGACCCGAATACCATGCAAGTAAGTCAAGTCACTTTTTCCAATGTTGGTATTTAAAATAAAACAAGAATTTCGAACCATGGAGAAACATTTAATTGCTTCAAATAACACGCCTAAAACGGAAAGAAAATAAAGGAAGCGTGAATAATTGTGAAAATAATCCTCCAAATTGATTGTATTTTGGTCAATGGAGTAAAAATATTAATTAAAAGGCGATTTAAAAGACAAAGTGCGTGTTTTCTTACACTAGCTAAACAACCTAGCTAACAAGCAAATTTTACTTGAATACAATTTAAAATATGTCGTCGACAAATCTGTTGCATGCCTTTCTACTTATATATAGCCTGCGAGCAGGCTCTCTCAACGCGGCGCTGTGAAATGAGAGCCTGCATGATCCACAGCCACTGGAAAGGGAGAGGGCAGTGAAACTCCGCTCTGAAACAATAAAACTTCCGGTTTGATGTTGAAAATTGCTCGCCTGAGCGTCACGTGATCTTGAACCGGCATGGCCTGTGTGTTCTTTCATACGGCTTACATTAGATTTATACGTTGTTCTTCTTTAAACGGCATGATGTCGGTTATAGTGACTTCTAAAATCTACAAGAAACATGATATTTACAAGTCCAAAGGAGTACCCTTGTATTTCGTTAACAAAATTCGGTAGGAATTCGGTTTTTGACGACCTACGAACTGACAGCGACAGTGCTTTTAATACTGTAGTCAGCAATTTTTATGACAAATTTTATATTTTACATTGATTCTGCGTTAATTTTAGATATTAGTTTATTCAATAATATGATTGTGTGCACAAAAAAATCACCTGAAAAATATCGGATTGGTTTTAGCAGGACCGTGAGAGTTTTTAAGTCGCGCACTTCTCAAATAAGACGTAAACAAATATATATGGTGGTGCATCCTTGTTTACTGTATATGATCGGCGTTCGGTTTCATGATGGACTTGATCGTGACATTAAAATGATCATCCTTGAATATTACACAATCGTATCAAGCGCTAACTCGTGCATGGCTCACTCAAATAATTCACACTCTGGCATTGTGAGCAAATTAGCCGTAGCGCGAACTATTTTCTCCCCGCCGGACTAATTATTGTAAACAAACATTTAGATTCTCAGCAACAAAAATCTGAGAAAATATTCCCAGTGATTTAAAAACCCTTTCTGTTTCAATGTAAACAATATTAAGTCAACAAGGTTGATCTGAATTTCATTCTCGTATTATACAATGTCGGCTATTTTGTTACTTCGAAACGATCTTAATATTTCATCCTCTGCTGATCCCCAAACTTATTAATATGTAAATATAGGCAGTGATTAAACTCGAAAGCTTTATACTTTAATTACACTCTCACATATGTATATTCTTTCATAAAATATTTTGTTTTATATCTAACTCTGATTTATTTATGTATCACTATGTAAACTTTGTATTTTTCATTGTAAATTAAGTATTAAAAATAGTGTGAATAAATTGAAATTATCATAAATCGCCGCATGTCTACAAATTATTAATAAAAGAAAACCAAGGAACAACGCAGTCGAAAAGCATTTGTCGTCTCCGTGCCATTATTAAATCGGAGTTTTGCACCGTTTTGTTGTCAGATGGCAATGTTTCTTAATACTTTAGTTATTCTTTAAGGCAACTCAACTTACGAGATATAATTTAGCACAACCATTCATATTAAGACAAAAGCGAATTTTAGTTTTAGTTGTACTGTTGGCAAAACAGTATTGTATCATTATTTTACCTCGGCTCTCACTGTGTTCGGTCCGACCATTGATCGTTTATTCGAATTTACTGCACTTTATAAAATATTCTTTGCAAAGGGAGTTTTCATGAGGGACTATCTATGCAAATAATGTCCAAATGAAGTGGAAATTTTATCGAAACCATACGGAAGAACTTTCGTTGTAGCAGTTGTAGGTGCGCGCCTCGCTGCTCTAATGTAAAATCTTGCTTTTTATTGCTCAATCGTGCAGTGATCTTGAATTTTGCGAACAATAACATAAATCTCAGTCACGCCCACTTTCACAGCCCTCTCCCTTTCCAGTGGCTATGAGGCGACGGACGGGGCTCGATTTGTGATGAAAGTGATGACACTTGCTTCTGTATTATAAAGCCAGACACTGACAGACAGAGAGATTCATGGAGTTTCAATTCGGATCTACTTTGCTATTTCTTTTCTTTTGTTCCACAGCGATGTGTTTTAAAAATATTAAGAGCTACGGCGTCTTTAATAGCCGTCTTGTTGGAATATGTCTCCATTCCATGCATTGTTGAAGTCCGTAAACAATAACTTTAAAAATAATTTATTCTGGATTGATTTTGTTCGACCAATAGAAACTCGCGGCCGCAAAATTCGACCAATAGAAATACGCGGCCTTTGACGGCCGCGAGTGATGAAAAAACCCCATGCTTTGTTGTAGGCCCACATTTCACAGCAACAGGAGGGCCTGCCCGCAGGCTAACTAATATAGTACACATGACTTAGTACTAAGTAATGAAAGTTACAAAAAATGATATTTTTGTCAAAACACCTAGTGTATATAATATGTGCGTTTCCTAATATAAACAGAAGATAATATGACAAACATAATACATTTTTGTGTACTTTTTCGCTTTCGGCACATTCTCATCACAGCAGCTAAATAATTTCTAAATAATTTTTAAACTTGTTAAAACACTGCTCTTCTCGTTTTAAACATTACATAGTATTTTGTTTATATATACTGTAGCACTAAAATCAAACTATTGCGAGTGCATGTTATTTCTCAGTGAAGATGTTGATGTACATGCAGCAAACAACGAAACGTTACATTAAATATTATGTTTTTATATCGTTGTATTTGATGGCTTTCACCCATGCATTATGCTGGGTACTAATATTTAGAATAAGCACGCACTAAGTCATGTATGAGTCAGACGATGAGCAATCTGTAAGTAAGTTTTACGATCCCGAAAGCAATAATAACCATTAGTTCACGATCACCTCGGTTTTCTTTGATGTACCGCGGTTGTTTATTTTTAATAGTTACTCCCGGACAAGTTAATTGCCCCGGGCTAATATATATTAGCCCGGGGCAATTAACTTGATTTATGCGTGGTTGGGAAAATAAGCTTTAATCCATGGTCACAAATGTGATAAAGGATTTATCATCGCGACCGAAGTGTTTTTAGACAATCTCTGTGATAACGAACTCAGTATCTCAGTTTTCTTAGGCAACCTCGGTGATCTTGAACAAGTAGGTTAGTTACCTCAACCTCAGTAACTACGTAAGTTATTAAATAACTGACGTAGTTACCTCGGTTTCGGTCACTAACCTATACTTAGTTACTTCCTTCTCGGTAATTAACTCTTATTTATTATGCGGCTATTTTTGTGCAGCAATTTCTATTGGTTCCTGAGCGAATCTGCCGTTTCAGACCGCTCACAGTGAGAATTTTATAAACAAAATGAAAGTCACGTCAGTACACGCAACAAGATGGATAAGAATTTCAGAACTACTCATTAATTGTTCTCATTGTTGAAACCTATCGTGCAGGTATGTTGTTAGAAATTTTGTTAAGCTTTCATTTGATGTCATAGTTTCCGCGTTATGTGATACTTTTAAAATGTCCAAAACGTTCGTAACGAACATTATTCGTAATATAACATTTACTTCTCACAAGCATTCTGTAGAATTTCAGATGGTTCTCAGTTTATTCAACGACTTAACGCACAACCTTGAGGAATATGTCAAACAAAAACAATTGCAAAATACTATTTGGGGTAGAAAGTTCAGGAATCTAGCTGAACAGAAAGTACTTTAAGAATGGGAAGAAAAAAACATCTGCTATTTTGGTTTAGTTCGCAAGAAAGACGCCAATAGTGGCGAATACTTTGTCGAGTTTTCACAGAACATTTACAACATTTGTAGTCATATAATAAACTACTTATTGACGGCCTCGCTTGTTCGGTCTGTACTAGTGAAATACCCACGGACCTCGGACCTCCGTACTAAAAACGTCATATACTAAAAAAGGCAATATTAATAATGCAATAATATATATCGAACAGCAATAAATAATTCATTTGTCTGATATTCGGTCTAATTGTGTCATGGAATCATTATAGACATTAGTCAGCGTTGCGTAAAAGCCAAATTTCTATAATTATATTTTTACAATGACAACCAAAACTTTTAAATTGACATCATTTTGGACATAGTCAATCGAGATATGGTCTGGAAACTCAGTTTTTTCAAACTCTCTTTTTGTTCGCCTATCTTTTTGTGCACGCGGTGCACGGTCACTGAACACATTGTATTTTAGTATAATGAACCGGCGAATTATCCAATAGCAACGTTTCAGTTCAATCACTCAACCGTGCTATTTAAATATTAATAAACCTAAACCTGTGTAAGGTACGGTTCAACATAAAATCCCTGCTCATTATAGGCGCTTTGAAGTTTGCCGAGTTTCCAGACCATATCTCGATTGACATCATTTTGGATAAGCTAATTGCATCAAATACATATACTTCTTGATCCGAAGTTTTCTTTGCATATTTCAAAGTTTAATAAAATACAATTAAAATACAATTGACGACACTCGATAAAAAATAAACATACTTTTCGACGAATTTTTTATTTCTTTTTTAGGAAATTCTTGACCGAGGAGTGGTGTCTCTTCATTCGTAGCTTCCATTGAGAATTCGCCAGATTTTTCTTTTGTAAATTTGTCACTACTTTTATAAGCGTCCATTACAAGTTCGAGAATAGTGGCAAAAACGCACAATCCAATTAATATTCCAAAAAAGACACTAAAACGTAAGACACACGATAAATGCAATTGTAAAGCTTCTCTAGAGAAAGCAGCTGCTGCATTAGTTGAGCAAGAACACCTTGTTTAAATTCATTCATTCGTTCGTACGGTTACCGGTGAAAAGTGGACAGTACGGAAGGCTGAACCCAGAGCTAAAACCACAGGAGCCCAAGGGGAAGAATGCAGAATGAACAGTCCAGAGGACATGCAGTATAGAAGACATTCATTAACCTGTGGAGTGCCTCAGGGGTCAGTATTAGGTCCTTCATTATTTCTCATATATATTAATAATTTATCAAGGAGCATAGGTATTTTATGTAAATTAAGGCATTTTGTTGATATTAATACTTTAATCCAAGAGCATTATGCAATTATATACCCATTTCTCACTTATAGTTGTCTGGTATGGGGGAGTACTTATAAATCCAATATAAAACAATTAGAAATTTTACAAAAGAAAGCCACACGTATAATAACTTTTTCTAAATTTGATGCTCATACTAGTCCTCTCTTTAGTAGACTTAAACTTTTAAAATTACATGATATAATAACATATTACACTGGGTTATTTTTGTATCAACATTCAGCCCGACTAGATTAGCTCTTTATAGTTATTTCGGGTGTCCAGTTACTTATATTTTTGTTTTAGAATGTTTAATGAAATTGCTATTAATCTTAAAAAAGTACAAATAAAGGACAACTTGTAACTTGTAATTCCAGAGGACAATGAACAGTCAGAAGGTGCCTGGCTAGCTAATCGTAATTTTCCGCCTGGTCAAACCATAGACAACAAGATACTCTATCTCCGATTTTGACTATCGTTTCATCGTTCATGTATAGAGAGAAGGGCAATCAGTAAAAACTAGGTTGCGTTTTCAAAAACATCCGGATACGTGTGGGCGAATTAGTCTATATAAGAAACGACTAAATGCATGCTTTTCTTGTTATCATCCTAATAATATACATGAAAAAAATTCTCAATTCTGATTGGCTGAGAGCAGTGCAGTTTTAAGGAAATACAGTGCAGAAAAAAGGAAATACAGTGCACATTTTTAATTTTTTTAAATTTGCACAAAAATCATTTTTGACTAGGAAAAAAGCTCTTCCTGTTAAATTTTTTCATGTATGTTATTAATAAGTAATAGCATGATTTCTTGTGCAATTTGAAAAAAACATGCACTCGTGAGTTTTTCAAAGACCTCAAAAAGCACTCGTCCTTCGGACAATCGGACTCGTGCAATTTTGATAGTCTTTGAAAAACTCACTCGTGGATGTTTTTTCCAAATGAGTCGACGGCACTCGAAACCATGCCGTATTACCTATACAAATTAACCGAAGATCCTCGTGTTATGCGACACAAAAGGACTAAGTAAGAAATCGGTCACGTAATCCTCCCAACCGGTAGTTAAGATTATTTGTAATGCATGAAAAGCAATCATCATATCATACAACCAATCAGGTCCAAAAAACTAATGCACTTTACGTCCGTACAGTTTAATTTTGATTCATTATTAGACTTTTTTAACATCTGACTATTTTTTGTTTTATATCAATTTTGTGTAAAACTAGGTGTAGTAAATAATGACTACAAGTATTTACTATATGGCTGTGATGAAGATCTAAAATTTTGCATATGGTTAACTCACATTGTAAGAATGACTCCTGTTGTATAATCAGGACTTTCAGCACATTGCACTTTCATATTTGAAATTTTCGAAGGAAACAACCGAACTGGTAACCCTGAAACTAAGGAAAAATATAGCAAAAGTATTTATTTATGAAAACATGCGGGAAGCGTATATACACGTGTATGTGTATACGAATGTATGTATATGTATATGAACTCATCTGCATCTATAGAATAATAACCTGTATAATATAAGTACATACGTAAAGGCCGTTTTCCATTACGCCCGATTTGCTCGCACGGGGGAGTGGGCTTTTCAATTTGGAAATTTTCAACTGAACAATGCACGTTCCGCGAAGCGCAAGTAATGGAAAGTGGCCTTAAATAGAATGCATATGTGCACGAGTATGCATGGAAATCTATATGCATGTAAATAGTCAATATTACATTATTATGTACATGTATGTATATACATGTATGTTTGCGTACACCATATGCAATCTATACTAATCCCGAAGGCCCGGAGCCTGGTGAGGGTGCTAATCTCGACACACGTGGAATCATTTTACACGAATGGACAAACGTGATATGCGAACAAATTTCGGTGATCTGAATTGTATGTGTGGACGGACCATGCTCGGTTAAGATTGTGGGTCCATATTGGGTACAATAATCACAATATAGTTCTGTTTTTGACAAAAAAAAATTGAACTAACAACCTAATTTATTCTTGAGAAAAAGACTTGAGACTGTGAGGAGTATTTGGGAGACTTGGGAGACGTATATCACTTTTAAAAGAACAGAAACAAATCAACATCTACGTATGAAGCAAAACAATTTTCCTCGAAAGGAGGAAAAAGCAATAGTAAAACTAGAAACCCGACGAAGAAAATAAACAAAGACCAGCGGAAAGTTAAGTTTACGGTAAAAATATAGAGCAGTGACTCTCAGTAATCACGAACATTTAGACCCCGTTTACACTGTTCCGGACGAATTCGCCACCGGTCTCGAATTCGTCCTATATTTCGCCGTGTAAACAGGCGGAATTGTCAATACTATTTCGAGCACGGTTGGAAACGTATAGCCTTAGTAGCAAAACTGTTCGAGTTTCCCTGTTTACATCCTCCTATCACTGTTAATTTTGTTTTCTCTTTTGTGTGCCCTTAATTAAAATATTTTTAACGTCATCAATGCATTGCATGTCAGTTTGCTTGCCTGTTGCATTTTTTTATCTGTGGCTGCCGTCTAAATATCTTCTTTTAATTTTGGGGCCTGGACCTCTCCCTGTGCTGAATATTTAAATCGTCTGGCGTTAGCCAGAAATTAATAAACGTTAACCTTAAAGCCTCGTCGTCAGGCTTCAAAGTGTTAAATAGTTTTCTTATTGTAAAACCACTTGTGACTTGACGTAGTTTGTAAAAAATAGTAATTAAACAAATAATAATTAAATACTAATTTGGCATAAAAATCGTAAAAGGAGCAATTTTCTTCTGTAGAACGTACAAATGCTGTATCCTCGTGACAAATGCTTTTTTTGTTAATAGCTTAAAGGAAGTTGAAATGCCATAAATAAATATAGCCGTGGTAGCAGGTAGTTGTTTCAGTAGTTTTCAATCAATTCAATGCCTGAAAAAATGTTTTCAGATGCTGTAGCGATGTGTTTTATAAACATGGAAAGAAAGAACTGTAAAATATAATCCTAATATTTTGACAAACTTTTACGCCTGCCTCATGGGGGTGATTTCCATGGTCCCGGCTGGACCAGTTAACCGGGCTGAGTTTACGAAACGATTATACATAGGGCGGGCTAGCCCGTGGTAAGCCGGGATGAGTTTTGAATTGACGCTCTTGATCGACAAGAGTTGCTATTTCCAGGTCCCCGATAAAAAAGAGCGCATGCAATGGAGGGGTTGCATTAATGTTTTCTGATCAGGGGGTATTTCCAAAAATTCATGTAAAAGCGGGCGAGGGGTTACTGCGTTTATGTAATTCTAGTCTACAGCTTATTTGCCATACCGTTTTTCAGCAAGTACTCTATTCCGTCGGCTATGTTTTCCTTGCTGCACGTGTCTGGTGTACACACTCCCCATTGTAGTGGCAATATAGCCTATAAATATACAAAAGAAACTGTGAGAGCTGTAATAATTACTAAAATGAATGAGCCGGACGAAATCACCCCAAATCTTTCATTTTTCCATTTGAACCATAAATTGTCAAAAATCACTTTCTCTATCTTTTCTGCGTTGTGACATAGTGGACGGCACTTAACCTATAAAGCTTAGCTGCAAATATTGAAATAAGCAATCCCAGATTAAAGACAGGTTGCATTTGGCAAGAAATAACTCGCAACTCATGCGTCTGACGTATTCATTGCAACTATAAAGAACAAATAAAAACATTTATTTATAAAGATATACGATTCACTTGAAATTCAGCAATCAGGGACTCAATTATCTTAATACGTATAAATTAAAAGTAAAACTTGCTTTTATGATTATATACCTAACCTATAAGAAACACAAAATTATACATTTCAAATAGTAACATTTGTACTATATATGTATGCTTTGATTGGGCACGCAATAGCCGCGCGCTAATGGATATAATAATAATAATAATAATAATAATAATAATAATAATAATAATAATAATAATAATAATAATAATAATAATAATAATAATGGAAACTTTATTAAATGTTTTCTTCTTTTCTACATATACAATTATAAATCTCGCTTATTAAGGTAATTTACAATTGTCTACTTGAATCACAACTAATAATATATAATAACAACTAATGACTATATAATAAAACATTTAAAATTTATATACAAATATTTCAAAAAGTTAATAATTCGGGATTTCCCCATTCCTTATTTCGGCAGCAGAAAATGTAATACGTAGTTCTGATAGCTATAGTCATCATTTTCCTTACGCAGTACATTTGTTGCTTGTTATCAAGACCAACCTTATCTAGCATATCTAAAAAAGTAGAACACTCATTCGCAAAAACACCTAGGCAGCTCATGGAGAGATTTATAAATTTTACATCATTAAAATGTTCACTTTGCTGTTTTACTAGTTCACTATATTTATCTTCTTTCCGTTTGACGTTGTTTTGAAGATTTGATTCAAAACCAACAGTAAGTTCCAGAACATAAAGACGGCCGTTTGAACAATGCAATAGCAAATCTGGACGATACGTGTCACCAGTTAGGATAGATGGGCTTTTGAATCCAGGTAGATCGACAAAGAGGTTTGAACCGTTAACAGTTTGTAAGGTATTTGCAAGAAAGTTAAGAATTGAATTGTGCCTCCATGTAAAGCGTTCAAGATACGATTGACAACCAGCAACAACGTGTAGTAGTGTTTCTGGGCTTAGACAAAAGGAGCATTCTGGACTTGAAGATATTCCCCATCTGTGAAGGTTTTTGCGTGTCGGAGTAGAATTGTTCACATAACGTATAGTAAAGTTATAAATGTTTTTTGGCAGTTTTGATTGAGCAGTTGACCAAACCTTGTTAAGCTTTGATAAGGAGAACTTTGTAACATTAGAGAAAAAGGATCCCTGACAAGTCAAGTGGTTTCGAAGTTTATCTTCATGCCCAGAACGGAAATCTTTCAGAACTTCTTTAGTAGAGTTATAGACGTCGTATTGAATATTAGTATGATTATTAGTGGATTTCCACAGTTCGTTAATTGCTTCATTTGGAGAATATTTTAAGGCTTTGCGTAGAGCAGCTTGGCATTGAATAAATTTTACTGATGGAGGATAGATACTTTGACCAAATTTGTTACGTGTTAGATATATAGTACTTAGTGTTCCTGATATTGGTATTTCAAGCCATTTACGGATGTATTGGTTGATTACAGAATCAATATTTTCAGAAATCCAATAATAATAATAATAATAATAATAATAATAATAATAATAATAATAATAATAATAATAATAATAATAATAATAATAATAATTTAATTAATCACGTGTCGCCAAGGAGCTTTGACAAGCTCGTTCAAAATGTGAACGTGAATTGAGAGTATTAGAATATGTTACAAAAACTGAAACTAGCTACATGATCTATATTTACAAAGGTATGAAAAATGTAATGTCAATTAGTCCACTCATTGTTTTTCAAGATTAATCGTGGACAAGTAACTTTTAAAAGCATTAATGTCTGCAGCTTCACTCGCTTCCTGTGGTAGGTTATTCAACAGAATACAAATTTTGTAAGAAAAGGAGCGGTGCCTCCATTCTAAATTGAACTTCAGCAGCTCCAGTTTGGTTCCGCTACCTCTAATATTGTAGCGTATTCTCCTAAACTGGAATAAGTCTCTTATGTACTGTGGTCCATTACAATAGAGAGCCTTATATAGAAAGACCAAGGATTGAAAATTCCTACGTTGTCCTAAGGATGATAAATTAGCTATATTTATAGCAAACGTGTTAGCAAAACGTTTAGCAAAAGTGGAAGCAAACGTCAAATCATTATTGCGGGATTGTTGCGTAAACAATTTTTTGTATTGCATTTCTACAGTCAGTACTTTCTGACGTTCAATGTCTTGGATAGCATCGCAGTCTGGACAGATTCATTGAAAAATCTATATATTAACATAAATATTTGTTACGTCATTCATGCGTCGATTCTTTTTTATGTGCATGGCGCAGTTAATATATAGGTTAGTTACGTACCTTGCTTATCAAATGGCCTACTATATCGCTTTAAAACTAGCTACGTCTAGAATACTATTTTTTGTTAAATAACGACAGATATCAACTATATCACGAACGAACTAAGCTTCTTCGAAGGTTACCTCGAAGTTGGTTACTAAATTAAAAGCTAATTAAAGTTAGTAACCTCGGCCCTTCGGGCCTCGGTCTGCACTATTGGTGGTTTGCAATCCCTTTAGATTTAGAAAACAAAGATACGGCGGCCATGTTGGAGGAAAACATACTCCAAATACAACAGCTACTAATGAAATTATTTTGTTAAAATTCCTCCAACATGGCCGGCATGACGTCAAGTGCAAACCAAGAATAGTTAAATAGCTTTGTAACCTCCGTCTTGGTAACTAACCTATACTTAAATATGGCATTTTTCCGCATTTCCTATACGTTTTCATCGTCATAGTATACCCGTATCGGTAACAAGGAAATAAAAAAATTACATTTTACAAACCTTTGACTGATTATTTCCCAAATCAACAAACGCATTAAACATTGTCAAACAATAACGAGCGTTAGACATCTTTTTACACTCGCTAAATGACCCATACCAAAGTGAATTTCCTCCATATATCCCACTGCCTGGTCTACCACTTGCGTCAATATCTATAACAGATGAGTTTACAATCATAAAGTGAGTTAAAAACTAAGAACTAGGAAATTATTTTCTTTTTGGAAATGATTATAAGTCTTTACTATCAGTCCCTTTGTGATTAGCTATAGAACTTAAACTTGGTGCTAGTTGCTGAAGGCAACGTACAATTAAAAGAGTTGTACATTCTAACACTATAGGAAATCGTTTAATAGGCACTATTTACAATATGAGTGGTCGTGTTGCATGTATCCGATATACAAGCCCGAGCAGAATAAATATGGCTTAAAATACGCTGAGCAGACTGCGGTTTTAACCCTTCCCCTATTAGAGTTCTTCCATTGTCGAGTAAAATCGTCTGGCGCAGTGCCGGATTAAGGATAGGGCGGACTGGGCGGTCGCCCATAGTCTCTTTGGGGAATAAACGTGAGCCATAAGAAGGTCTGTGAACAATATTAATAAAACAATATTTTCATTATGACGTTGTGTTTACGACTGAGCAGATATACATATGTCCGTGTGCACATAACAGCGAAATGCCTAGTAATATTCCCGGGGCTTTTATAATTTGGGCTTGTCAGTTTACACAGTTTGCAACGCATTACCAGAAATTAATGACAAAATGGCCACCGCTTGAAAGCCAATTTACATATATTCCTTAGAAGATGGCGTCCCATTTTGAACAGTAAATATATAAGGAGAATATATTAAAGTGAGAATTCTGCTTATTGAGTAGCTTGCCAACTATTTGCCGACCTCCTGATCTAAACAACAACCATTATCCAATCATCCAGTGACCTATTTATTTTCATCAGGTATATCTATACGATCCGACAAATTGCGTTGAAAATAGTAAATATATAGAGGAGAAATATTAAAATAAAAATTCTGCTAATTGAGTATCTCGCCTACTATTTGCCGACCTCGCTATCTAAGCAAGAGCGATTTTCAAATTATTCCCTTCCTTATTTCTTTAAATCAGGTACACCTACGATCCGTCAAATGACTATATCTCTCGAGCTATCGTTTGTCAGTGTTTGAGCCTCCATCAATCATGGTGAGTTCAAAATGCCCATTGTCTTATTGTTGTCATTACAAGTCGGGTAGTTGTTAAATTAGAGTATACAACTTCAACTTCTTGGTCAATATGTAATCTATTACACTAGATAAAGATTCCTCTATCAACTCTGGAACATTTGACCAAAGATGATTTTGAAAGTATCAAACAAAATCCTACGGCAATCCAGTGGTACATGGCCTACCTATTTGTTTGCTGTTCAAAATTAGATGCCATGCCATTTTATAAGGACTATATGTAAATTAGCCTTTAAGCGGCCATTTTGTCATCAATTTCTGCTAATGGAAGACCACTGAGGGGCATGAATATTAAATTCAATACATTCACCTCTTTATTTATTTTGAATGGCTGGCAAACTTAGCCTGCGAGCAGGTGACAAACCCTGAAGTCCAAAGTCCGAAGTCTGCAGTCCAAGGTCTGAAGTCTGAAGTCCGAAGTCTGAAGTCTGAAGTCCCTACCCAGCTTTCGTAAAATAGCGAAACCAAAGTGCGATAATTTTTTATTTTAATTTTTACGTTTCACTTTTACCTTTTAACTTTCGCTGTTCACATTTCACATTTAACTTTCGCTGTTCACGTTTCACATTTAACTTTCGCTGTTCACGTTTTACATTTAACTTTCGCTGTTCACATTTCTAATTTAACTTTCGCTGTTGACGTTTCAAATTAACTTTCGCTGTTCACGTTTTACATTTAACTTTCGCTGTTCTTGAACTGGTATAGCTTAGCTGAGGAGGCTCAAACTCTCGGTCCCAGGTTTCCGCGCAATCGCGCATTACTAGAGATCGATAACTTGTTCTGTTTGCGTCTGGTTTTTGTGTAGTTTCTAGTTTGCGTTTGGTATTCCAAGGACAAACTGTGAGCACGTTTTACTTTCCGTTAGTTTGTTTTAAAACCGTATTTCCGATACTGTAATACTGTATTAACGTGTTTTAATAAATCACAATAAAGTTGGCAGGGAAAATGCGAAATCTATAGATATTTAAAAGCTTTAGCTGAATCCACCAATCGCCAACAATTTTTTGACATGAAACACCAGTTGAATTTTGCTTTTGCAAGTGCGTATACTATAAACATAAGATGAATAATTGTTCACTCGCATTTTTATCATGCATGTTTGTTGTTGTTGTAAGTGTAATGGGGTTAAATTTTTCTTGAAGTAAAAGAATATTGAAATTACATGCTTTGCTTTAGATGGATATATATATATATATATATAACATATTATTAACCTCCCCCGTGTGGTATACATAATGAGTGCAGCCTTGGCTCTTTGGAGGTTGTTAGTGAGAATAAAAGCTTATATATTTCACAAAGTTAAATGTTTAAAATTTTAACAACAATATAGGTGCCAAGTGGGCCAGGATGTGTTAAATATTTATCTCGTCTGTCCCCCTCCCCCCTCCCTTCCCTTTATGAATTGTATACGCTGAAATTTGTAATTTTAAATTAATCAACCCATTATCTGTTTGTCTCCTGCTTGCTGTATTTTATGAAAGACAATACCACCCGGCCCCCACCACTGGACACCCTTGCCTTCTAATAATTCCTGCCCAACAAATTGAAGGAAGCATGGCAAAATTCAGATTATCAAGAATATAATTACACCTACGTGTTGAGACGAGACATGACTGCATTGGCCACACGCATTTGTACCAGGTTGCAGCTTGTGCAATAAACATGTGCACAATTTGCATTTTCCCTGCCAACTTTATTGTGATCTATTAAAACACGTCAGTTTATTCATGCATAAATTATCTTTGATGTGCCGCGGTTAATAAATAGGTTATTGACCTTGCATATTAAATGACCTACTATATCGCTTTAAAACTACGTCTAGAATACCATTTTTTTGTTAAATAACGACAAATATAGTCTGTGTCATGAATAGGCCCTCAGGGTTAATAACCAGCGTAGTGACCGAGGTTTCGATCACTAAAATGCCGTTAAACGGCATTTTGCTTTTGCGATTTAATCAAATGAAAATGCTGAGTGAGCCTCCTCGGCTTCCATTGAACATGATTCAGTGTGGGAATTGTGACTTCGAAGTTGTCATGATTATTAGTTCGTAAAGCAAAATTATCTCGTGTCTTTACCGACGAAAGCGTAATTCGGGGGGAAATATACTGATCAGTCTCGAACTCGGATTAATTGATATATTGTGCTGGTCAGTGACCGCCCAGGGGCCTCCACAGTCCTAAATCCGGCGCTGGTCTGGCGTTAGCCAGGGTAATATTCTGAAAGGCCACCATAGAAGAGAAAGGGTCAACGAGATAGTTTTTAACATTTTCCCTACCGAAGTTCTTCCCTTGACGAGTAAAATACTCTGACGTTAGCCAGAGTAAAATACTAAAAGGCCACCACAGTAGGTAGGGAAAGGATTAATATAAGTAATATTTGTTTGCATTTAGTTAGAAAAAATTCAATTTCACTGTTTGAGAGTTGAGATAGCCAGCTGATATGTATCTCATTTACACGCACTGCTTAAACATTAGTTTCTTTTGAAATTTCTTCATGAATTATTTTTTTCGAGAACTGAAGTAACTTCGAGATTTTTTTAAAAGAAAACATTTCGAGACGGATCAATTGTTGAAAACTATTAAATACTGCTTTTCTACAAACTAGATGGGACGGAAAGTTTTGACTTCTTACTGTCACTATTGACCACTCAAAAAAGCAAATTGTGGGGTACTGTGAGAATGCCGGACAACAGGTATGATTGGCCGTTTTTATACTACAGACGTATTATGCGTCTGGACGTATTTGGGCAATATTTTAGTGCGTCTTTTAATGCGTCTCAAATTTCGTCTTGTATAAAGAAGGGCATTATATAGACCCATTATGCGTCCAGACGAAGTACACGCTTTAATGTGTCTTTACTGACGCACTTAGACAATGTGCACACGGTAACGTTTCCGAGCGTTTTCATATTGTTTCAAGTAATATGAGCTGATAGTTCTCGATTCCCTTGAGAACAGTAAACAATGGGAAAACACTCGGAAACGTTACCGTGTGCACTTAGCCTAAATCATATAGTTCGTCTGGACGTATAATGCGTCTGACCGTATCAAGACGGGCAACGTACGGATCGGACGAAGAAAACCAAGAACTGCATGTGATAGCGTTTATATACTTAATGCCTGAGGCATTTCGCATCACGTCTGAATTCAAGGTACGTAACGTCTTGCAATACAAAACCTGTATAACCGCGGACAGAGGTGGAACTTAAATGGAACTTAAATTGATGCTCGTCAAGTTGATACGTTAGCTTCAATGAAATCAGCTAATTTGAGGGTATTCGGACAGATGAAACAACGTTTTTCACCATTTTTTGGTTTAAACAAAATTGTTCCACAGCAAATTGTTCTTGTTCCTTGCCTTTTGCCGACATAACTTTCACAAACTGCAGCATAGCCGCCATTTTGAAATTTGCCGCTTGCTAATTTTGCTAGCGCCAGCCCTATTTTTCTAGATAGTGGCGCGAATCGCACCATTATTCATCTTTTAGTTCGTCTTACAATTCGTCCGTCTTTACGCTTAGCAAAGGTGGGAGTGGGCCGAGGAAGATCAGATCGAAGGCTGAATGTGGTGCATGCTTCACAGAGGTGAACATATTTACGATCAAGGCAGTTGTCACCCACATATGATCACTGTTAAACTACAAAGTCACTCAGTCTATTTCGAAATCTACCAACAATGTGCAACAACACCTTGATCAAAACGCAAAGCTGTTTAATTAACTTTTTGTCCAACTCCAAAAGCAAAAGGACTTACAACATGCCTCACGGACTCACTCCATTACATGCACGGCTAATAACTCACCGGTAGTATGAATAGTAGCGGAAGTAAAAAGTGAAAAAATGCAAAATCGTGACACCCAAAATAAAGGGGAAAAGCCGAGCCGAAACCTAGACTCGGCACGTTACTTGCTTGGGCGGCGGGGGGAGTCTTGTTTACTTAATTGGCATTTTCCAAACATCGAGTCTGGATCCAGGCTATAGTTTTCACCTTATGACGTCAATTTCTTTTCAATTTTCTTCTGACTTTTCAATTTCGTTTATTGTCTTAGCCTTATATTTTCAATAGCAATCTGCGAAACATGCCTTCATTTACATATGAGGATTTTAGATCATAAAGGTATTTCGGCCCTCATAGGGAAAACACACTCGATTTCTCAGCTTTCAGCTGTCTTATCTTATTCTAGGAATAATGTCCATCCCATATCCTTTTCTGATTTTGTCACTATTTTTAATCTCTATCGCTGATTCCTCACATGTATAGACCATATTCATAAATGGCCGCCGAATTAATATTATTTTATGTGCATATAAATTAGCCCCTCTGTACACGTTTTCATGTGCGAAATTCAAAAGAATATTTACTCTAAAACGAGGTCAGAGGGGCTAATTTATATGCACACAAAAGGATTTTAAATCGTCAGCCATTTACTGTGAATTATAAGGTCTATACTCACTCCCATTCCTTCTCTTATTTCATCACATCTATTTTTGTATCAGTTAAGTATAGTACTCGAAATCGTGTAAATATTTATCACTCTGAAGATGTTACTTGAACAGTGACGAAACATTAGTAAATTAAATTAATATATATGTTTTCCAAACTTTATCGTTAAGGCTTTTTTTAAATTGTTGGGTTGGCCTTTATCTTTTTGACAAGCCTACGCTTTCCGCCCGCTATAGCTACTACCCTGCACTTATTAGTGAAAAGGGTCTATAAATGCCAACACAATTTATATTCTCTAAAAAAAAATTCAGCATGCTAAAATCGCTTAAACGCTTTGGTTGTTGTTTTTGGTAACTTTGCGATAACATGTTGGTTTGAAGCAGGGGTGGTTTCCATATAATCGCTACGATCGCCACGATCTCTCAAAAATGAACTTGGCGATCGCAGCGATCATATGGAAACCACTGACGCAACTGGCGATCGCAGCGATCATATGGAGACCACTGCGATTGCGACGATAGAAAATGTTCTATCCCGGCGATCGTGGCGATCGTTGCGTTTTATATGGAAACGGTGATTTTGCAATCTCAGCGATCTTGGCCATCAGTATGCATCCCAGTGGACCATTAAAACAATGGTCGTGATCAACCGTGGCCGCCTTAGGCTTAACGATCATATGAAACAGCGACATGATTGTTGATCGTTGCGATTGCCGAGTTAATTTCTGAGCGATCGTAAAAAATTACATAAATATAATCCGTTGACCCCCTCCCCCCTTTTCAATGTTGGTGTGCAAGAAGATCATGTACAGTCGTTGGCACCTAAGCGTGTACACCGCCCGTCAAAACATGTTCTAGATTTAAGCCAAAGTCAACCGTTTGAAAATCAACACCGTGGGATTGGCGAGACGTGATTGGCTAAGGACGCATTCATGTGACAATAATGTATTGGTTTGAATGTATTGAATGCATATCTAATACGTTTCCAAGGTAAACACTTAACTTTAACTTTGACGTTGACATTAAACACGTTTTGACGGGCGGCGTACACGCTTAGGTGCCAACGACTGTAGTTAGGAAGACACTGATATGTAATGTAGACAGCGATACTTTTGCTATTCAACATTGGAAAGAGGGTGCATGGGTGGGGGCATACATATTTTATAATTAAGATAATACCATGATCGCCTCGGATTCTTTTGTTCTCCAAGGGAATGTAAACCTCGTATTTCCCTCATCGCTCATGCAAGAGGGAAATTTATCCTTTGTCTTCTAATTTTCCCGTGCATGTTGATGAGGGAAAATTAGAAGACAAAGAAATCCTTTGTCTTCTTCTAATTTTCCCGTGCATTCTTGATGAGGGAAAATTAGAAGACAAAGAAATCTTTTGTCTTCTTCTAAATTTCCCGCTTGCTTATATTTTCCCTCAACATAACACGGGAAAATTATATGCAACTTCTCTGATCAACCGTGTAAATTTCCTGTCGGTTAAGCCTGGTTTCCATATAGCCGCAAGAGCCGCCGGCATGTTGGCGTCCTGCCGGCGACTTAGCCTGCAACCTAACGCCGGCAAGAAACTTTTAATGGGAACAGATTGCGCCGGTATGCCGGCGGTGCCGCAGTCACATCGACGGCGGCACTAGAAAAGTTGAATTTGGTTCAACTTTCAACGTTCCTGCGGTGCCGCCGACCTACGAATTTTTTATGAAAACGTCTGACCCCGACATGCCGGCGACGACGCCGTTTCTCTAACATCATGTGATCAGTGTTAGCCAATCGAAATATGTGTATCAGGAGAAATGTTGATTAGGTAAAACATAATCAGTCAGCAAAAGCTAACACAATTTGTATGTGTGAAAGTTTATAAGAAATTCCCATATTGTACCAAATACTGACGACACAAATGTAAATAATTGCCTATAAATGTATTCTCGATCTTGGAGTTCTAGCTCGTGAAATAGAGTATGATATTTACCATATTCCTGTCTTTGCCGAAATATTTCCCTTACCCAAAATTTATGCTTACGTTTTGCCTTATATTTCCTCTGACGATACCTTGTGGTATAAAAGTAACAGCTTAACTTGGTAGAGCAACAACAACCGTTTGTTCACGGCAAGTTAAGGGGGCCTTTACACGAGCCCGGGCTGAGAGCCAACCCGGGTTAGCTTGCCAACCCGTCTACGAATAAACTCCTGTTAGCGTTTACACGAACCCGTACGGGTTGACCCGGCTATCGTGTAAACGCTAACAGGGGTTTATTCGTAGACGGGTTGACCCAGGTTGGCTCTCAACCCGGGCTCGTGTAAAAGAAATTGACGTCATAAGGTGAAAACTCTATAGTTTCTTGGTTTTCCTGGTTTCCATATAATCGCTACGATCGCCACGATCTCTCAAAAATTAACTTGGCGATCGCAGCGATCATATGGAAACAACTAACGCAACTGGCGATCGCAGCGATCATATGGAAACCACTGCGATCGCGAAGATAGAAAATTTTCAATCCCGGCGATCGTGGCGATCGTTGCGTTTTATATGGAAACGGTGATTTTGCAATCTCAGCGATCTTGGCCATCAGCATGCATCCCAGTGGACCATTAAAACAATGGTCGCGATCAACCATGGCCGCCTTAGGCTTATTAAACGATCATATGAAACAGCGACATGATTGTTAATCGTTGCGATTGCCGAGTTAATTTTTGAGCGATCGTAAAAAATTACACAAATATAATCCGTTGACCCCCTCCCCCCCTTTTCAATGTTGGTGTGCAAGAAGATCATGTAGTTAGGAAGGCAATGTGTAATGTAGGCAGCGATACTTTTGCTATTCAACATTGGAAAGGGGGTGCATGTGTGGGGGCATACATATTATATAATTAAGAGAAATGTCCGAAAGGTTTTGTCACTGATTGCAGGTTGCCACAACGTTGTAGGGCTAACATCACGAAACAATGTTATGTTGCTTGCAACGTTATATACGACCAGTACCAAGATCAACTTGAAGAACGATGCAACAACGTACTAAGTTCGCAATATATAATGTTGTATACTTAAATATAGTCACGTTTCTAAACCGTTATGATGACCAGTTATTCACCAAACATGTGTCTGAAAATTAGGTCAGAGCTAACCATATACAGCAACCTTTCAGCGACATAATGATATAGTAGGTACTATATGTTTACAATTAATAATATATATTTGTCATGATTTGGTTGTTAACTCACATCTTGAGAGCGCTTCATTTGTTAATCCTCGATATGAGCTTTGGCATTTCGCAAGACTTTTGTCGTTTCCTCGGATCTTTCTCGTGGAATGTTTGGATAGGCCACTACTTACACCAAGCACGTTCCAACACAAGAAAGAAATACTGAGGGCTTTCGTGAGACTACTGAAAGAGTACCGGTTTGTATGTATGAAGAAATACATGATAGTCAAGAAGCAAAATCACTTCGAGAACTGAAGTAATATAATCCTGAACGCAGTAGCTGTAGCGTGAAATAAGATGCAGAACTTAGGTTTGTCTAAACAGATTTTTCATTAATAAACATGACTAACAATAATAAACGTAATTAACAAAAGTTACGTCCGGTTAGACGAGGTTAGTACTTGGATAAGTGACCGCTATGGAATGACCCAGTTGTCGAGCTTAAAACTAATGTGAGTAGAGTTGTAGTTGATCTCTCCTGTGCTTCGAGGGATTTTCGCCGGGTTCTCTGGTTTTCCTCCTTCCGCAAAATCAACACTTACATCATGGTAGTCATGTTCAATAGTGAACCTGCACAATCCAACGAGAATGGACGAATATGCAGTTATAAATATGGCAAGCAAAATCTTAGATGTTCATTGACTGTTGTTGGAATGTAATTGATAGTCGTCAACATTCAGTATATAAGAACGACCAAAATGTGTATATCCCAATTACTTATAATATACCCAATTCTCTCCCGGCATTACCACCTTATTATATATACAGAACTCGCGATCAAGCTCTCGGCAACGCCCTCCGTGGCTCAGTGGTCAGAGCATTGCACTAGAATCGCAAGGTCGTGGGGTTCAATTCCTGCCGGAAGGCCTGTGTAGTTGCATTTTTCGCAACGGGTCCCGGTTCTGTCTTAAAATGTATATGCTCTACACTACCCTGGGTGCCAGAGGTTTTTCGACGCTCGTGGGGGATAACGGGGACACACGAGGAAGCCAGGCGGTAAAGTGGGAGGGGCCAACCTGGAAGGCGAGCGCGAAAAACCTCTGGAACACCGGGCCGTGTTTTACTGTTTTGATTTGAAATTTGAAACCGCCGTTCCCGAGGGCCGTACGGGTAATGATATTTTAATAATCCAGAGTCAACTCTATTTTGTATTTCTCAAATAAGTAATAATGCTATCGTCTCGACAGTCTTCTATACATTAGACCACTAAAAATTGCTCAAATTTAATAAAACTGGTTTGATTTTAGTTCGGTCGAAGTGACGCTGCCCGATATTCACTATAAACTTTGAAATCCGCCGTCTGTTACTTGTCATGCAGACACTCAGACAGTTATAACTTCCAAACTATGCATTGTTGAACGATAACTTGTACGTATGTTGTTATAAATTTCTTAAGCTTCCCTTTGATGTATGGCTTATGTTTCTGGGTTATATGGAACTTTTTCAAATGTCCAAAATGTTCACTCAATAATAAATAAATATTTATTTACTTAATGTCTCACATGAAGTCGGTTATAGAATTTCAGATATTTAATTATATTAAACGCAGGAACTTGAACGACTTGAACTACACTTCAAATGAAAGCTTATAGATTTCTAACAACATACGTACAGGATATATTTCAACGATGCTATCTTGTTGGTTGTTATATATATTTTCAATGACGAAGACGTCTCGTCGCTGAACGCTTTGATGCTCGTTGAGCTCGTAACGAGTCAAGACTTTCCCACGCAATCAAAAAAATCCTCACTAGAGAGCAAAGGCATTCCAAAAAAAGTGAGTTTGTATCTCAACGTGAAGCGAAAGTATAGGCTCCAAAACAGAGAGAGAATATATATACAAGGAAATCACTGCTGATGACTGACTGCACCTTCTAGACGGTGTTGAATATTACACTCATGTTATTAATAGAAGTGTACGATAGCCAATGAAACTTATTATTAAAAAAGGATCCTTCGCTTGACCAATCAACGTCTTACGTCCAGATTTTGGAACGTACTGACCCAGACAACCTTTTCATTGGCTCGGCGCGATCAGAGAAACGGCTCGGTGTTCCAGAGGTTCTTCCCGCTCGCCTTGCAAATTTACCGCCTGGTGTCCTCCCGTATCCCCATTGTCCCTACGAGCGTGGAAGAACCTCTGGCACCCAGGGTAGCTCTACACTCGAATTTTCCTTCACCCAATATCCTTACAAGATGCGTATAGCCGCATACCTTCACGCTGGAACCAGATCGAGAAACCATACATTTCATAGCGTTTTTATATTATTTTCGGTCCTCAGGTGAGGGGAGCAGAAAACAATGGTCTCATTACCTGAAACAATAGGAAAACGCCAGGAAAACGTATACGTGTGGATGGGGTCTTATATGTCAACTCCAAATTGTCCATTAACCCATTGCATGGTGACTGGGACTCTACCCTTGACCACCTTGACAAGCATATAAAATCGCCTGCATTAGCCAGAGTAAAATATTAAAGTCTGAATCAGTCCCAGAAGATTCAGCTAGTCAGGAGTATAACGAGAAATACGTATATAGGTTATTTTGAGGCCTCTCGGGGATATGTTTATTCACCTCGGGCTTCGATCGTCTCCGTGAATAAATCATAAAATCACATAATTATCCCCTCGTGGCCTCAAAATAACCTATACATACTTTCGAATACCCTGCGAGCAGAGCCTTCTTTTCCTTATTTCTTCGCTGAGAGAGAGGAAGAAAAGTAGGCTCTGCTGTATTCGTGACTAGTTTCCATTGCGCATGCATGTCTGCAGTTGCTTGGTTACAATCTCGAACCCAGTCCCAATCAGAGCAGAAAACAAAACGAGAACCGGTTAAACGGTTCTTAAACGGGTTATTTCGTCCTAAATCTTGGACGAAGCCAAACACGAATACAGCAGAGCCTACTTTTCTTCCTCTCTCTCAGCGAAGAAATAAGGTAAAAGAAGGCTCTGCTCGCAGGGTAATTTTCGAAGCATTCCTGTGCATATTTTGCACGCTCTCTGGAAGCTGTTGAAAATGTGGTTTCTACCTATTTCGTTGATGATGACATACAACAAAGCACCATTTTGCCGATAATAAGCAAGAATTAGTGATTTTTTCCAAATTCCCTAATCCTATCGCTTTTCCTGGAGGTATTTCAACGAAGAATTTGTCAAGTTATCGCGGGGATTATAATCTAATAGTCCAGCACGCGTCTAATTGTTGTCACATTTTAAAATGGTTTACCAACACAGGGTTGAACTTTTTTGATTAGCGAACACTTCCAAGAGGCAAGAGTAATATGCAAAATGCAACCAGTTTCACAATTTTCATTGATAACTTTTGCATGGTAAAAACTCACTGTTTAACGAACAATTATAATAAGTCACAGCCTAGACATTAGACCCACTATTCTCGCGAAGGCTTGCATTCGCAAAGGTCTGGAACCTAGCAAGAAGTAGAAGGCCTAGCCGAATTGCCAACAACATCTCAAAAGTGCTCTAAAACGGCCCATGTTAAAGATAGCGACATACAGTGATATCACACGATGTTTCTCACAATTTCGTTAATTTCAGTTAGTCTCTATTATAAAAACAAGTAAGTTATGAAACCTAAATAACCTATTGATTACAATACGCGCGTACTTCTTACCATTATCGTAATTCGTAAACATTCCCTACACTGAAAAGTCAAACCTGGGTCGTTAAATGGTTAGATTCGTGTCCAGCAACTTTTATGTACCGTTAAAGTGTGATACTACTGTATGTCGCTATCTTTGACTTGGGCCGTTTTAGGGCACTTTTGAGATGTTGGCAATTCGACTAGGCGTCTAGGCCTTCTATTTGTCGTTGGGTTCCAGACCGCTACAGGCACGCGAGCCCCCCTCGCCGATATATACAGGGGGTGGACAAAAAAAAGTGGCCCCCCACCAAAATATGGTTTATTGGCTATAACTTTCAGAAGAGAGATAAAAATTTGGAAATCGATATGGTTCTACAATAAATGTGTCGATATACGATTATATATGATCGCAAATCTTAATTGTAATCACGTTCTTATTGAAAATACACAAACGTTCAATAGTATTAAATAAGGATACCATGCCATATAGTTTCAGAATTATTTTACAAAATTGTTAAGTTTATTAACAAATCACGCTACAATAGTTCACATCTGTACACATCTATATGTTCACTTAATACTTAGTTTGCATTCCTTTTGTTTATCACATCTTTGCATCGACTCGGCATGCTCTCAATGAGCTTATGCAAGTATTCCTCAGTTATTGCCTGCCATCCATTTTTGAGTATTTCAAAAAGTTTATCTTCATTCTTTGGCTTCCGCTCTTCAGTTAACCGATTCAGTTCAGCCCATAAATTTTCGATAGGGTTTAAATCTGGTGATTGTGGAGGCCATTGCATGACATTAATTTTTTTATTTTTAAGATATTTTGTAACAACCCCACTAGTGTGTTTGGGATCGTTGTCATGTTGAAAGATAAAACCATCAGGACATAATTGATTGGCAGATGGGACAAGATGATGAATTAAAATTTTACGATAAACTTCTCCAGTCATTATTCCTTTGACGCGATGTAAATCTCCAACACCATTCCAAGAAAAACACCCCCACACATTGATAGATTTTTGGTGTTTTACTGTGCCTTGCATTGAACGAGTGTGGCCCTTTTCATCATTAGTCCGCCAGACAAATTGAGCAGATTGGTTTTGCAGACAAAATGGTGACTCATCGCTCCAAACAACGCATTTCCACTCATCAACTCTCCAACCAATATGCTCACGAGCAAATGATAAACGTAATAAACGATTCTTCTCACTCACGTATGGTTTCTTGGATTTCTTTCTCCACTTGATGTCTTTCTCATTGAGACGGCGCTGAATGGTTTTAGTGGAAACTTTGACACCAGTCTGAACCTCTAATTCACCAGCTAGCTGTTTTTTGGTTGGGGTGCCTGCTTTAGAACGTTTAACAATAAAACGGTCACTTCGATCAGTGGTTTTACGTTTTCGTCCTGAACCAGGAGTACGACCACAATTCCCACTCAATTTTAACTTGGCACAAAGTTTCTTTGCTGCAGAATAACTAAGGTTGATTTTTTTTGCTATTTGGCGAGCACTAACTCCAGCCTTAAGCATCCCAAGAATTTCATGATTCCTTCCAATTTTCTTCTGCGCTCTTTCTGTTTGGATTTCTTTAGTAGTCTTTCTATCCATGTCACTTTAGGAGATAATTCTTTCCCAGAACGTCGAAAATAACACCATAAACCCGCTTTCTGACATAATTTGTACTGGAGCTATCCATTCAAATATTGTGGGACAATCACATTGATTTTCTATAGGGACTTTTGTGAGCTAAAGGGCCTAAGTATAAGTCGACATTGGAAGATAGGCACTGGGTTTCCTTAAGAATTTATCAATAAAATCAATAAAATTGATGCGTTTCAAAAACCACTGCTTAAAACTATTATGTAACATCACATTTATTCAGATCTCGAAGAGGCCCTTCTACAACATAGGGTTTTCTACATTTTCTGCCACTTTGGAAATATCTCTACCCAATAAAACCATATTTTAGTGGGGGGCCACTTTTTTTTGTCCACCCCCTGTATATATATATATATATATATTATATATATATATATATATATATATATATATATATAGAAGGCCTAGTGTCTAGGCAGAACAAGTCATTGTTATACAGTGTGTATCAAAAAAACCGGAAGCCTTAGAAAATGAATTAGTATTCTTTTAAAACAACCTATTATAGTAGTTTGAACTTTGAAAGCCCTAAAAGCGCTGCGTTATTAATCAGCACATTATAAGTTAAACAGGAAGAGAAAAAGCTTTTAAATACTTTCACCATGCATACACTTCAAGTTATCTTAGACCCCGTTTACACGATGCCGGTACAATTTGAAAACGGAACAAAATCATGCCGTTTAGGCTAGCCTCCTCCGCAGGCAACTGCATGGTGTGTCTTCTTAGTTATGTGGGAAACTGATGTATCTTCTTAGTTTATTATGTGGGCACTTTCACTTTTTTCCAGTCAAAAAGTATATTAAGATATATTATTATAATATATTAGCACAAGGATTTTACACGTCTTTCAAGAAATACCCATAGATAAGGTGCAAACCTGTCTGTTATCGCTCTTTAGGACTTACGAGCTTTAAGCGACATAAATATTTGTGGTATATGAAAGACTGATACTAGTGTTTCACATTTTCATTGGTTTTGTCGTTAAACCTGGTAAGTTTACCTCCCGGAATGTTTACACTATCTATCTATCGATCCATCTATCTATCTATGGTGTGAATTTTCGCCAAAACTCACTGCAAAGTTTCTGTGAAACTTTGCACTAAAACGCAGATTTGAATTTATTGTAGCTGTCTTAGCTTGTTTTCATTTCTTAGCTGGTTTTACACGTATGTAACGAAACTTGAATTGCATCCTCTGCCCACAAATGTATAAGCGTTCTAGTTACTTCATCTGCATGACCATATTTTGCCCCTACTTTTAGTTGTAGACGACTTTGTAGAAAAAGCATGTCGCAAAAAGATCAAAATATCTAAAAAACCTGTAGTCACGAAGGTTAGACATAATCTGGAAAAATTGTGTGTCACAAAGGGTGAGGTCGACGGGGAAAAAAGTTAAGGGGTTAGCCTTTACTTTTTTGACCGATTTTGGCCATTTTTCAAACTTTTGAAATAGGGTCAGAAAATATCAAATAAAGCCTTTTTAGAGCTTCTGTCTGTATTTGTGTTAAAAATCTATATTTGAGCCTTATTTTAAAAGTCGAGAAAAAATGTTAAGGGGTTAGCGTGTACTTTTTGACCAATTTTGGCCATTTTTTCAACTTTTGAAATACCGGGAAAAAATGATAATTTAGCTCAAATAAAGCCTGTTTTTAGCCTCTGTAGCAAGAAGAAGGTTTTATTTGTGCTAATATAAATCTTTATATTTTATCCTTATTTCAAAAGTTGAAAAAATGGTCAAAATGTTAAGGGGTTAGCCTTTATTTTTTTATCGATTTTGCCCATTTTTTTTCAACTTTTGAAATACGGTTACAAAAATGATAATTTCGCTGAAAGAAAGCCTTTTTCTAGCTTCTGTAGCAACACGAAGGTTTTATTTGTGCTAAATTTATATATTTTAGCCTTATTTCAAAAGTTGAAAAAATGGCCAAAATCGGTCGAAATGTTAATGTGAAAAATATCTAGTAAAAATAGTATCTATATAGTTTTGAGCATGGAGGCACATAAATTCATGTTACAAATTCAGTGTAATTTAATTTACAAAAATATAAAAAGTACTATTTTATGTTTTTTCAATGACAGGAATGATATCAGGCTAAAGTCGTTTCTTTTGTCTGTTTCATATTTATGTTTCGGAAAAGAAAATATTAACGATAGTTTATTTTTCTTGCGTAGTTTTCTTTGACTGTTCTTTCGTTTTCTTACAAAATGATATTGCATTCAGTAACAATAACTTTTCGCTTCTTAAGAATTTAATTGCAAGTTGAGTATTGGTAGAAAGTTCTTGTGCTTCCAAAGCACCATCATCATGCTACAACAATAAAGATGAATACTACACGTTAATTACTTCGCTAGGAGGTTATCACCTCTGTTTGTTTGTTTGTTTGTTTGTTTGTTTGTTTGTTTGTTTGTTTGTTTGTTTGTTTGTTTGTTTGTTTGTTTGTTTGTTTGTTTGTTTGTCTGTCTGTCGTCAAGATATCTCACAAAGAACTGCACAGATTTTCATAACTGACGTTTGCAGAAAGATTGAGCATAGACCGAGGAATAACCCATTACATTTTGGTTGAATTTGGTTAAGATTTAGTCTGAGTTTAAGGCTAGTTGAGATTTGGACGAGAAGTTCGTAAACATCTGACCACAAGATTCTCCTTGTAGAAGAAGTGCTTGATTGAGCACATTTTCCACAAACATTTTTGCATATCTCCGGTAGCAATCAAGTGCACTCAAGTATTTTCTTCATTCATTCATGCATGTGTAGGTCTCGTGAGCTAGCCTGTTTTTTCTATTAACGTGTCTAATAATAACACGCTGGTGGAGTTATGCAGACTCTGAGTGCCTTCTTGTTCTATGTAGGCCCAGTAGCTATGATTAAATGGATAGAAAAGAATATATATTGGCGGCTATCTTTATAAGATTGTGGTGAAACATTGGTTTGGGGTGATACAATCCAATTTGGTAAGCTAGATGTGCTTGTCACTGGTAAACCAGTAATCGGTAATTGGGTTGACGTCATTCAATACTTATATTATAAATACTTGCTTCTTTTCTTCCAGTTAATCAGCAGACGTAGCACTTGATAAATTGTCTGCCGAAATGCATCGTGCTTGTTTTTAATACTTTATTCTGACTCATTTTTTTTATTCTGAATCTCCTAAGCTTCCAACAGTTCTTTTCAGAACTTTTCAACACTTCCATTCACCATAGTAAATGCGTTGTTCAAAGCTACATTTAAGTTTGTCACCACAACAAAATCGTTATTTTAATACTATATATATATATATATATATATATATATATATATATATATATATATATATATAATATATATATATATATATATATATATATATATATATATATATGTTAAATTATTATATGACTATCTTCGTAAGCGGTCCAAAACGTGAAATCCAGCAATTTGATTGGTTCCTGAGGGGCACGGAATCTGCCGTTCCGGACTGCTGACAATAAGCATTTTATAAACAAAATGAGAGTCATGTCAGTAGATGCAACAAGATGAATAATAATTTCAGAACTACTCATTGTTGAAATTTATCGTGCAGGTGTGTTGTTAGAAGTTTTGTTAAGCTTTCATTTGATGAATAGTTTAAGTTTCCATGTTATGTGAAACTTTTCAAAATATTCAAAATGTTCGTAATATTGTTCGTAGTAATATAACATATATTATAATAGTAATATAACATATATTCTCACAAATATTATAGAATTTCGGATGTGTTTTTTTTATTCAACTACTTAACGTACACCCTTGAGAGCAATATATGTCAAACAAAAGCAAATCAAAAATGCTATTTAAGGTAGAATGTTGAAGATTCTAGCTAAACGGAAAGTACTTTAAAAATAAGAAAACATATGCCATTTTTGGTTTAGTTTGCAAAAAAGATGGTGGCAAATACGCGCGTAACACTTTGCCGAGCTTTCACACAACGTTCACCACATTTGTATAGTCATATAATAAACTGCTTAATATTGACCTCGCTTGTTCGGTCTGTACTAGTGAAATATCGCACGTCCGTTTTCTGCACGGACCTCGGCTCGCTGCGTTGGCTCGGTCCGTACTAAAAACGTCGGTCCAATATTTCACTTGTACAGAGTTCACGCTCGATCAAGAAGTAGTAATTCCATCACTTGCCTCTTTGGTGGTGTGATACTGACGAAGTATCAACGAACATCTAAAAAGCAAAAGCATTGGGCATAATTCAGTACAAACACGCACGATTTCGTAACAGATGGAACGGGAAGTACGCCAACCTTGTCTCCAAGAAACTCCAAATCTTTTCTTCATTTTCCTGACTGACTTGTGAAGAAGATTCAAAAAGTAATGGTGTCACAGTCTCCTGAGGTTCGTCCAACAGATGCTTTCCTTCGTCTATAAGAGAAAACCATTTGGAATAGTTTAAATACTTGAAATATCGCAACTTAAGGCTCCGTACACACGTTTAGGGATTTTCTTGAAAACGCAACTTTTTACTCGGGCTAGATTTCGACTCGTTTTTCCCCCCCTTTTTTGGGGGGTGTAACGATTTTGCATTTTTGCACATTTTACTTCCGCTACTATTCATACTTCCGGTGAGTTGTTAGCCGTGTGATTGAGTGAGGCCGTGAGGCATGTTGTAAGTTCTTTGCTCCTTTCGTTTTTGGAGTTGGACAAAAAGTTGAATCAACTTTGCCTTTTGATGAAGGTGTCCTTGCACATTGTTGGTAGATTTTGAAACTGACTGACTTTGTATAGTTTATTTAACCAGTGATGTGGCTGACAACTCCTTGACCGTAAATATGTTCACCTCTGTGAAGTATGCACCACATTCACCCTTCGATTCAGGCTTTGAATACGTTTGGTTCATGGTCCACAGAATCTAACCTGGAGCTTAATGCTTCGAAGACGAAATCGATACTCTTTTCTACGCAGGCGATGCCACGTACACACCATCTGGACGACTACAGCCATATACTGAATTGCAAAGGGAAATAATTTAAGCAACTCTCCTCAACCAAATTATTGGGCACATTGAGTTTCACGCGAGGTGCGATCTTCAGGCAGATTAAAAGATTATTCACATCAGCTATATCTTTTATATGGCACCCCGGAAGTAAAATATAGTAGGTGTTATTTTTTTCTTGTTTGGCGTGTGTTCTGTAAATATAATTTATTCTCGTGTCTGCATTTTGAAATGATTTCGGCTCGCTTGTTCAAGAGGTTTTATTTTCTTGCTTTCAAGATAGATAGCTTCTCCTCCAGGCAGAGGTTGCATCGCTTTGCTCCACTTTCATATGCGGTGGCACGTTTTACAATCGACCATTTTAAGCTGAAACTGCGTCGTTTTTCTTTAAGCTCCAAATGTATTTGGATAGTTCAGGTTCGTTAGCATATTTTTCGTCGCGAAAAGATTTTATGTAGTTTCTGTACCGTGCTTTGAATCCGTCCGATGTCATCCAGCTGTATTGTTTAGTTTCCGTATTGCCAGTTGTGGTTATATCGGCTTTATAAATTATGTTTTTTGTCAAACAATTGCCCGGTATCGGGCACTCTTCTTCCTTCCTACAATTGCAGTTGCTCTGAGTTGGCAGGTCATTGGTTTTGGATTGAGAGAGGATTCGAGTGTTGTGGCCTTGGATTTGGCATGCAGCTGTAACTTACTTTAACAGTGTTCCTATTAAATAGTTTGTGGAGCTTGTTGGATGGTGGGAAGTGTCTGTCAACAAGGCTCATGAATTTTCGTGCTACGTTCGTTTTCACGCTTTTGCTGAAAGGCGGATTAAACCAGATAACCTTTCTTCGTCGTTGACGTCGCGGTGCTGTGTTCTCAAGTTAGCGTCGAATTTGCT
Source organism: Paragorgia papillata (assembly GCA_035771165.1). Lineage (NCBI taxonomy): Eukaryota > Metazoa > Cnidaria > Anthozoa > Scleralcyonacea > Coralliidae > Paragorgia > Paragorgia papillata. Next base: position 444,775 of record JAWNZC010000184.1, read on the forward strand.
GAATATATATATTGGAATGCCGTAATAAATCGTTATTATTATTATTATTATTATTATTATTATTATTATTATTATTATTATTATTATTATTATTATTATTATTATTATTATTATTATTATTATTATTATTATTATTATTATTATTATTATTATTATTATTATTATTATTACACTATGAACTAAAAATCCCATGTAAATATTTTGAAATCAGTACAGAGAACACCCAGAGTGAAAATGTTTCTTGTCAAGTAATGAAACAAGATGTTTTTAAAGGCGTGAGTGAGGACGAAGCGTACGTGTCGTAATTTTGTCATGCATATAATAAATGAGTAATCATATGATTTTGCTCGTACAATTAAGGATTTACACTACTCGTGATATTTGAAAATTATGCCAAATTGCACTCGCCTAACGGCTCGTGCAATTTTGGGAAAATTTTCAAATATCACTTGTAGTGTAAATCCTTAATTGTACTCGCTATCATATGATTACCTATAACTTTCCGAAGACGCTCCCCAAAATGGAACTTTTCGAAGACGCTCTCCATGGTGGAACTTTTCGAAGACGCTCTCCATGGTGGAACTTTTCGAAGAATCTCAACATGGTAGAACGTTTCGACTCGACGTATTCGAATTAAATTCGTCTGAATCAAATTCGTCTATTGTGCGACGTTTAGCGTAGGCCTTAAACACCTCATCCGAAGTTTATTAGCGATGTGTAATCCCGTGGGTGCCGCCTATATAGAAAGTATTTAAAAATGCCTAACTACACGGCATGCACGAAATGCATTAGCAACAATGCACGGTATTTTTTATGTACCAAAAAATCATTCATTACTTTTTTATTATTTCCGTCATTTCTCACGTTTCCTTCGGTAAAATGTCTTCAAAATTCACAGTCTTGAAATAAGGGAGGGACAAGAAAACAAATGGCGGGTTGTTAAGGTGCTTTTGTCACTATCGCCAATTTTACTAACACAAAATGAATTAAATTTCGTATGGTAGAATTATTGGAAAAAAGGGAATTGAAAAAAGCAGAATCATCCCCCTGACCTGTGCAAACTTCATCAAGGAAACGCGAACGGCACGTTTTAGCTTTTGAAACCGTGCTGACCACTGAACTCTAATAAAAGAAGACTGGATCGATTAACTCATTGTTTTTCGGGGCCAAAAAATAAAGCTCGCGAAATATCGATTTAGTCCCTTGGTAATTAGGCAATTTTATTTTAAGGCATGGATTACTTCCGGTAAAATCACGGCTGTGATTGGTTGTGGTGAGATTTCTCCATAATGCCCGCGGGCATTAAAAAAATTGTTACTGCCCTACGATTGGAAACAAAACAAAAAAAAATCCTAATAAGAAACTTTTATTGCCGAAAAACGACGAAAATAAGTGAAATAAACGACGATGAACATTCTGAAAGTAAATTCTAGTATCCAGACGAGAAAGAAACAGCAGAAGATAACGCTAGTTCGATGTTTTGACGAAGTTAAAGGAAGTGAAGACCAAGAAATACAAGATTGATTTTGAAATAAAAAGTGTCGTATAATAAACTACTTAATAACCTCGACCGTTCGGTCTTTACTGTAAAATATCAAACCTCGGCCTTGAATGTATTAACCTCGCTATCGCTCGGTCAATACAGCAAGACCTCGCTTGGATATTTTACCGTAAAGACCTCACTCTCTGTTATTAAGTAGTTAGTGTAGGTAGGTCAAGAAGAACGAGAACAAACTCAGTCCGTGGCGACAGTTCACATATATATATGCATGCAAATAGTCCCCTAGTAATGGCGGATTCTGGCTTCATTTTCTAAACAATAGTTGCTCGAGATCCAGTCTAATTCTTTTAGAGGTCAGTGGTGCTGACGTGCAAAGTCTCTTAAAAAGTATGAACGTACCTTCGGTGATGCAAAATATTCTCAGAAACGCCAACAATTCTTTAGTGAGCGGAAATGCTTCGTTATTTAACGCTATATTCTTCATACTGTGTAAAAATAAAGAGATGTAAAGCTGGATTTCCACTAGGCGTAAAATGTCGCGCGCTCTACTTTTCTATTGTACAAATTGAATAGTTTTCTACTTCGTTCCACATGGAAACTCACAAGACAAAAGAAAAAAGTCGAGCGCGCGATATTTTACGTCTAGTGGAAATCCAGCTTAATCAATTCAAAAAAGTGAGTATACAATAAAATATTTCTATATATTTCTTTAAACTGCTTATGCATGCGGTGAAAAAATCACTTCAAAATAAACTCTCTTACTTGAAAGAACTATAGAAAGTATAAAGATTGGCGTTTACAACTCTTCCAAATCTCATGTAGTTCATGAGATATTAAGATTTGTATGATATGCAAATGATCCTCACTTTGACGTCACACTGCATAACGACTTACTAAAAAAGTCTATATCTTTGAGATATTAAATCATAAGCCTTTATCAAATTTTTAATTGCATATAGATGACTTACTCCAAGCTGAATTTAGACATAAGCTGGGTTTTCGTGGTATACAGTGAATCACTCTTGCTGATTCCTAAAACAAGATAATTCCAACAGAATACTTTTTTAGAATTATCCTCAGAGAAAGATGAAGAGAGAATTCCTTGATTTTATTACACTAACGAAGTCAACTGGAAATTTTTTAGTTTTAGTGGTGTTCGAACTCGCACCTTTGGCCAAAAAGAGGATTAAGAGAATTGAAGAATTCTTTCTATGTCGTATAACACGCGCTCAAAACTGATTTCTACTGATCATATCTTGATTCATAATTACAGAGTTCTTTTATTTTTCGATGTTTCTCAACCCCTACTTAAAATGTTTGTTGACTGTATCAACTACACAAATAATGGTACAATGAAGAAATTTTGAGTGGTATGCCAAAAAGAACATGTTGTTTGAACACAGGCTAATTTTGTATTGATTACCGTAAATATAGCAAATTCGATATTTTTGTAGCATATCTACCTTCATAATTATGGGGTTCTTTTATCTTTTGATATATTTTTCAAACCCCAAATGCAAAATAAAGTCTGTATGCTGAAGTTCTTTTTATATCTTTTTATATTTTTCTCAACACCCAAATGGTCATAAAAAGTCTGCATGCTGAAATAAGGAGGTTTTGAGTAGTATACTGTAAAAACTGATTGGTTGAAACAACCAATTCAATTGGTTGTCTCAGACTCATTTTCGATTTAACCAATATTTATTGATCAAAACAACTGGGTTAAAATAACCCAGTTTTCGGTTGTTTCAACCCATAAAATAACAGTCAAATAAGTGAATCTGAGACAACCAACTAAATTGGTTGTTTCAACCAATCAGTTTTTACAGTATACGCCAAAGAAATCTACAGGGTTCTGAGCGTTTTTCACCAAAAATACATGCAAGATGAGCTTAATATATAGTGGAACGAAGTGGAGAGGAAATGAAGCAAGTCGATAAATTTAAATACTGGTCAATAATTCAGAAAAAGCGAGGATGCGAATTAGCGACCAGGAGAAGGGTGTTGCAAGCGGCATGGTGGAAGTGTAGGGAAATTGGCATCAACCATGTGCGACAAGAAAATTCCAACCCTATAGTAAGAAGTAGACTACATATACTATAAAAGCTACATTCGCAATTGAAGAGCTGCCTCGAATATTTTTGTTTCAACATTTACTTCGGCAGTGTGACAAAGTCATGAACAACAAAATATGATCTCGTCTAATTGCCGTGTGTATACGGCAGAAATTAAGTCGCGCATAATATATAAGCCGCGTCTTAAATAAGTTGGAAACAGCTCATATAAACGGGCAATTCTTCAGTCAGAATGACTAAAAACTAAACTAGAAAGGCCCTTATTTTCCGCCGTATCAAAGGCCCTAATGTTTTCATTTTAAGAACTCCCCAAAAAACAAGACCATAAGGTCAAGAACAAGATTTGAAATATCCTCAAAATATAATTGTAGAAGAAAAATTTTAGTGTAGGCATGAGACGAAAGACCTAACAGTACAGTAAGACAACCGAGAGACCGCTTGCGCATGCAAGAATGCGATTCTAATACTAATTAAACATTTAAATGAGAATATTAAATTTGAAACTTGCATGGGGTTATGTTAAAAAATACATCAATGTTGGCACTCGAACTTTACATTCTGTTTATATAAAAGCAAGTTACCTGCAGGCAAGTTGCACTTTTTCAGATGATTATCATAAATGAAAGTGACAAAAAGCAACGAATATAGCAAATTCGTCCTGCTATGCCGAGTTACCCGGGGGCCAGGAGGAAATGTTTAACCCGCATTTACTCGGCTGCCAGTGCGGAGCTCTCGATTGCCAAAGTAAGCTAACGGTAAAAAAGACTATGTACTTATTATTATGCCAACCGGGAACTCGCCATACGCCGAGTGACTCGGCTAGCCGAGTAACTCGGCTCTAAATACATAGGCCCTAAATGCCAATGTTAATCTCTGTAGTCTTACAATAACGCCACTAAATCCAACAGCAAAAGAAGCTATTATGATATATACGCTAGCCTATAATAATAATCTAGAGAAAAGTGACAAACTAGTAAAAAATAATAACTATTTACCAAGTTGCAGGTGCAATAAATCATGTTTATTTTCTTCATAAAAAAATCCAGAATGTAAGAAAAAGTCACTGTTTGATCTCGGACCATAAAAAATAAAAACCTAAATGTAACGGAAAAGAAGATATCAATTACAGAGAATACGTAAGTAAAAACGAAATGTTATACACTTCCAGTACTTTTGAGATATTGGGCTTTAAAGGTGACGTCATGCAATCTGTGGTATAAGAAAGTAAAAACGTCATTGGAAAATGACGTTTTTACTTTCTTATACCATGGAAATGCATATACTGAGCATAACATTTCTCTTTTACTTGAACCATTCACATATAATGAATTTAACTTTTCAGTAACGTCCTGTACAATTAGTCTTAATTTGTACAAGAATCTTTACTGAGAACGTAATCCGTTGTAATCTGTTGGATAAAATTACAATTAGTATAGGTAATAGCATGGCTTCGAGTGCAATTTGGAAAAAAAACATGCACGAGTGAGTTTTTCAAAGACTATCAAAATTGCACGAGTCTGAAGGACGAGTGCTATTTGAGGCTTTGAAAAACTTACGAGTGCATGTTTTTTTTCCAAATTGCACTTATCAATAATATACATGAAAGGTTAGACAAATGTTTTTCCGGCTACAAAGTTTACAATACCACTCATTGCTCCACTTCTCGAAGCATAAATGGTTAAAAACTGCTTCGCTTTGTTCACTAAATACGTAAAACGTTTTACTCACAGCATCTAACCTCTTCTGGTCTTCTTGCAGGAACTTTAATTTAATGACAATATTAAAGCAAAATTCACTCTGTATTTCATCGAAATGTTCTTCGACAACTCTATGTTTTGGTCGCCATATTGGATTTTCTCGTGAGGAAAAACCATCCTTCAAAATCCGCATAAGCATTTCATTGGCTTTCCGGTAGTTTCCGGCTGTTTATTAGCCAATCAGAATGGTTAATACTCATTGAAATTTGCACTGTATTACACCTTTTCTGCACTGTATTACATTGAAATTGCACTCCTCTCGACCAATCAGGATGCAGTAATTTTATTATTAGCGAAGCGCACAGTTACTATTTATAAACCAAAATTCAGACAAACAAACAAGCACTTATACATACATACATAGTATAGTCATACCTGATCTTCTGGTTGACAAGAATGCAAAGCAAAACAAATACAAGAATCTTTACTGAGATCGTAATCCGTTGTAATCTGTTGGATAAAATTACAATTAAATAGCGAAGCGCACAGTTACTATTTATAAACCAAAATTCAGACAAACAAACAAACAAACCGAAAATTTATCTCGAGGAATTGCTAATGACCATTTTCTTTTGTTGAAAATGCAAGAATAAATTAGAAACTCAGACAAACATGAATTCAACGTCATCTGTGCGCTTCGCTATTACACGTAAACAACTGGGAGCACTGAGTTCAGGCTTAAAAAGTAATTGCTAAATAGAACCTAGACAAGTTCTCCTATTCTCGACTATAAATAATTCATAAGATAAGAACAAAGGAAATCAGTACCAAGACAGAGTTTAAACATTTGATCAAACACTTGCAAAAATTTAAAAAGAATTTACCCCAAATTTCTCTTAAAATACTGATTCATTTGAGAAGTTATATCAAACACGTAAACATTAGTTTTGTACATGCGCGGAACGGACTAGAGGGCACCTTCAATTACCGCAATAAACTGTAGCCAAATAGTGCCATCTACAATCCGCCTGCATAAGGATTTATGTAACATTCGTTTGGTAGACGTTCGTCAAGCTCAAATACGCAGACAATATTTCCGAGCCACAAAGAGATCAAGCCTGCAATCTTCTAATGACCGGTTTGAAGCTCTAACTATTAAGCTAATCCATCCGAGTCTCTGCAGCGTAATAGTTAGAGCGTTTATATAACATGCTTGTATAATATGGCATATTACAAATCTGTAGACAATTTTTATGGATATATGAATTGTTGTCCGACGTGGCCTAATTCCTCCGACAACTGAAGGCTGCAGTACCCCCCCCCCCCCCCCCACCCATCCCTGCCCCAAACGAACACCTGTGACTGAGGTTGAGGTACACCTGTCCAATGAGAGTTTATCAGGTCTATCTGTCGTCACCTACGTCGTGCCTTCTTCTGATTGGCCAATAATTGAAATTGTTGCCTACCAAAAAAAATTATTGGCCAATCAGAAGGAGGCAAGACGTGGGTAACGTCAGACCTGATAACTCTCAAACTTCGTTCGGTTCCCGTATCTTTTTTAACTATTTGATTCTCAAACAGCAATAAGCTGGCTATAAAAGCCTCTGAAAATATTAACAAACTCACTCTAATCCTTGTTATTAATGCATTCTAGCGGATGAGACAAAAAGTCCGTTGCCTTTACTGGCGTGGTAAACAAGACATTTAAAAATAAAACAAATACAGTCGCAACTCGCAATTAACCAACTGAATGTCGCGTAGTACCCTGCGAGCAGAGCCTTCTTTTCCTTATTTCTTCGCTGAGAGAGAGGAAGAAAAGTAAGCTCTGCTATATTCGTGACTGGTTTCCATTGCGCATGCATGTCAGTTGCTTGGTTACAATCTCGAACGCAGTCCCAATCAGAGCAGAAACAAAACGCGAACCAGTTAAACAGGTTACTTCGTCCTAAATCTTGGACGAAGCCAAACACGAATACAGCAGAGCCTACTTTTCTTGCTCTCTCTCAGCGAAGAAATAAGGAAAAGAAGGCTCTGCTCGCAGGGTAGTCGCGTAATAAACTTGATTTTAACAATGACCAATCACAGTAAAATACTTAAATTTCTGAAAGCAGCTATACTATCTGTGTTTATTGTAATTCAGGGCTTGTTTTCCGAATTTTATAAAATATCAGGATTTTGCCCCATTTGAGGCAGCAGTTCACTTGCAATAGTAACTTCAAGTTTAGGTAAAGTTGCTATATGGTATACTTATACCTGTCCTTGAGAGTGGTTACACATGTCAAGGAACGGTATGAGAGCCAAATCTGATCCATGGCCACTAGAACATGGTATTTGGTTCTGTCTTGTCATAACGATAGACACAGCCCACCTTGAAAGAAAAAATACATTATTTTTCAAGAAAGACATACAAGAAATACTGTTATAGTAATAATGTATATATATATATATATGTAATATTTATAAACCGCGCAGGAGGGCTTTATCGGATATAAAACACGAGGCGATAGCCGAGTGTTTTAGAGCCGATAAAGCCCGTACTGCAAGGTTTTTAAATGGCTTCTAAAAAGAATCACTTCATACGTTCATTGGCGTAGTAATTTTGAAAATTAAGCTTATCTCAGCCGTTAAAAACCAGGGAGAAACTTAGAGCGAGTCTATATCACATATATAGATCCGATACGCTCATGATTTTTCTTTGTGTTTTCCTCATGAATTATTAATGAATTTTAGAAATATATATATACAATAGCCTCAGGAAATAAAGTCTTTATTATTATTATTATTATTATTATTATTATTATTATTATTATTATTATCATTATCATTATCATTATCATTATCATTATCATTATCATTATTATTATTATTATTATTATTATTATTATTATTATTATTATTATTATTATTATTATTATTATCATTGTGAAAGCAATCAAAACGTTAGCATTCAAGTCAAATGTATACGTCTGGAAATCCCAATAAAGATCATCTTTTGGACAAAGTGATCTGTATCAAAAGTTAAGAATACTAATTAGCTTCATTCTATTGTTTCATTTCACAAGTACGATAAAGCATTCGCGTCCGATCTGTATGGGGATTTACTTCGGCTCGCCTTGTAAATCCCCATACAGATCGGCCGCTCATGCTTTATCTATTACTTATTATTATTATTATTATTATTATTATTATTATTATTATTATTATTATTATTATTATTATTATTATTATTATTATTCCAAATTTTAAAATTTATAATGTAAAATCATTTTTAAAATCATACGAAAATAAACTTAATATAACGAGGTGAGTTCAGTCCTTGAACAGACTTCTTCTGTGGATAGTTAACAGAACATGTACATTGGTTTGGGGCTCGTGGAAAGACATTTTTAATGTTTATGTTCAAGTTCATGAAAATTTGTGCAATAGCAACGACCGGGTTTAAGGTGAAGTAATACGACCAGCAAATTGCTGCAACTTTGTTGCGTTGCAAGTTGAATAGCGTTGTTGCACGTATTACCACCCACCTTAAACATTGTCACGCAATAATGATTTTGTTGCAAGTTGAATCAGCATGTTGCAGCAAGTAGAACTGGAGTCTACTTTTTTCAACAAATTTTTTCAACTTGCAACAAAATCATTGTTGCGTGACAATGTTTAAGGTGGGTGTTAATCCGTGCAACAACGCTTTTCAACTTTGCAACGCAACAAAGTTGCAAGAAAAATGTTGCCTGTATTACCTCACCTTTAATTAGTCTGGTTCTTCATCGTCACGTGTTGTGATGCTTCGTCGTCACGTATCCACATAATTTACTTCCATATAATGAACTCCATTATCTTTCAACATGACCGTTACTTCATCTTGAAAGACAATAGAGCTTTCGTACAATGCATATGTTCTATTAGCTATGTTCTGTGTTTTTCCGAAATACCATGATTCAAACTCCACAGCATTGACATGTGTATTTATAAAAAATGCGCCATCTCGGCAACATGGGAATTCTGTCTTATCTTTATCCTGAAACTACAATGCGTATATAGCGTTCAATTATCGCTTTCCAATACCCACCCTGCGAGCATACAGATCCTTAATGCTTATAAATACTCGCCGCTAGCATTAGATTGAAAATAATTATCGCGCATGCTCGACAAAGATTTGATTCGATTTCGGTAGAGCCTTATTTTATGAGTTGCTAGCGACGAGCATTTATAAGGGTATGCTCGCAGGGTGTCCAATACCACCGACGATTTAGAAAACGTTCGACTGAGTAGATCTTCTTTTGCTTGAAGTAAAACAAAAGAAATCCATGTTTAAGGTGGCTCTCTACGGTTTCTTGAAAAGTAGAAAAATGCAAACTTCAAGCTGCATGGAAAGTCTGCATGGATATTTCGTAAAAAAAATTAAACTAACGTTACGTAGACAATAACGTTCGGTTTAATAGCGTTTTTTCCCCAAAAAAGTTAACCTCCAAAAAATTTTTGCACAAAAACATTTCTCTAAGTTTAAATAATCGACTAGAAAATTTTATATTTATTTATTTTATGTAATATTTAAAACATGAGCAGGAGTGTTTTATGAGATTTAAAACCACGAGGGCGCAGCCCGAGTGTTTTAGATCTGATAAAACACGTGATGCGAGTGTTTTGAATGGCTTCAAAAACGATTCGTTATTGGATGTTATGTTCATTAGTATTCTTTATATAAAATTGTATGTTCATTAGTATTCTTTATATAAAATTGTATGTTCATTAGTATTCTTTCTGACGTCAAGAAGTTTTATCAGGTATAAAACCACGGACATGGTACTGATTTCCTTTGTGTTTTCCTCATGAATTATTAATGAGTTTTTGAAGTACTGTTTAATAAACGAGCAGGAGTGTTTTATCAGATATAAAGACACGAGGCGAAGTCGAGTGTTTTTATATCTGATAAAACACGAACTGCGAGTTAAAGCTAAAGTTTATGTAAATCAGGAGGTATCTTTATCACATATAAAGACACTGATTAAACTTTAATTTCTTTTGAAATTTCCTCATGAATTATTAATGAGTTTTTGAAGTGATAGTTAAAATATGCCCATAAAAATCGGCCGCGAATATTTTAACTTACTTATCAAATTCTAAATGTAAATGATGAACACTTTGTTTAAGAGTCGTAGGAAAGGTTAGATAAGATCATTTACAGTCAGATAAATGGTTTGATAAATATATATAGAATACGTAAATGCGCTTCATATATATATATATATATATATACCTGGAAAAAAGTGGGATCTCGGGATCCTAGATCCTGAGGAACATTTGCTAAGAGCTTAAGATTGAGGAACATTTTGGGTTCTTCATTATTTAAGAATGAATTTTGATGATTTAAGATTGTGAAGTGTTCTTCAATCTTTGTGTCCTGTTAATAGAATCAGAAGCTTATTTTGTTTCCTCACTGTTGCAGGGATTTCAACCAACATAATTGTGTTCCAGATTTTGACGATGTTCTTAAAAGTAACTAAATTTATACTGGATAACTCTATCGGTTGTATCTAAACTGATATCCCTAGAGGTCCAGTAAGGGTCATCCCTCAGTGTTACTATATATAGGAGGAAACAGGAGTACCCGGAGGAAACCTGTGGTGTTCAAACTGGAAGCACTCTTCTCACATGCGGCCAAGGTGAAATTTTCAATCAGATAACTGCTCAGGGCAGGAATAGAACCTGGGTCGCAGAGGTGAAAGGCATGCATGCACGTGCGCTAACCGGCACTGTGCCACCAACACCCCCACCTTCAATTGAAATGTTACTTTTGATGATCGCTGAACTTTATATTAGTCAGGAAATGCAACTCAACTTGTGTTGTTACTAATGTGATTACCGGTATGCAATTATGAAAAATGGCCATAGTTGTCAATATAGACTTAAAAGGGAAATATACACGTTAACAAATTTCAGTTACTTTCACTAAAGAAGTTATAGGTACGGGGGTGAGTGGGTATACAAGGTTGCTATTTGACTACTTTTGAGGAACATTTATAACGGCAAATTCAAGATCCGAGGAACATTGAACACTTTCTCCATATATATATATATTTATTATATAGCATGCTATCGGATATGAGCTTTTGCGTAATCTGATTGGTTCCCTACTACCAGGCTATCAGCTCATATCCTGCTAGTAGAGGAAAAACAAGATGACGGCATGTTTTTTTAAACTGCCGAAAAGAGTTGAAATTGACGGATTTTTATACAGAAAAACATCAACACCCTCAAACCAATGTAAAAAAACCTAACATTGTGTAAAAATACATTAACAAATACACAATTTAGCATGTCAAATGGTAAAATTCACCTAAAAATTACGTCTTTTTACTTCAAAAACACGACTAAATTAGCGGGTTGATATTAATTTGTTGCCAAACAAAGAAACTCGCGGTTAAAATCAAGCTTACAACACACATTTCGTAGGAGATCACCAGTAAAGAGACTTTTTTTATTTAGATAAGCATTTGGAGTAGTAAAAAGCATGTTCTTTTTCAAAAACAACCAACTAAGTGATTTAGTTTCACTGCCGAAGGTGTTTCAGTTTCATTTTTGCATGAAATCAAAACCTTTTTCACGACAGCAACGCTAATATAAACAACTGACCCACCTTTTTACTTCATAAAGGTACCTTTTAATCTTTTTTGTTGATCTGCTTAACATTTTTTGCCTCTCGAGCAACATTTATACAATATTTCGAAGCTGTTTACCGAACAGCTCAGCGAGAAACTCTATGTGAATGCATCATTACGCATGGCGGAAGTATTAGTTGCCTGTGCCGGAAGTTTGTTGTTTCAAACATTTCGCTGTAATTTTGTCTCTTGTACAGTGCTTGGCTATATAATAAAACAGTTATACCATTCGCTCTCGTCGTATACGAACTAATAGCCAACTCGGCGAAGCGCCTCGTTGGCTATGAGCTCATATACGACTCGAGCTCATGGTATAACTGTTAAATATACTGTATATAAAATAAAACACCAAACCTGTACTCGGTGAATGTAAAAGACTTCATAAAATCCAGCTTACTATTTTCTGGGATTTTCTACATAAATTTCAAAAAATATTAAATTAATTGAATAACATAGATCTGGAAATAGACATTTATGTTACATAAACGCAACTATACAATTTTTAGTTATATTCATATCTATTATACTGTACATTCCTAATTGTTTATACCTGAAGTATAACTCAGTATAATTATTGTTTATCATATTTTTACATTTTCCTTGTTTATAGTTATTTTATATTCTTTCTATATTGTACCATTGTAATTTATTTATTTATAAATTTATTCGGAATGCACGTTTTAACGAGTCTTGTACTACTAGGTTGGATAAATAGATTATGATTTTTGAAATAAATAAATTATAAAAAAATGCATGTTTATTATGCAGCAACAGTCGCAAAAACTTGTCGTGCAACGATCCTGACTATCACGTACGACATGTTACACGCACCAGTGTACCACCTCGAAGCCGTTGGCGTTGCAAAACAAGTTGCAATGAAATAAAATTGCACTCTGTTACATGGCCTTAATGTGGATATATAATTTGTTTTCTTTGTTTAAAATGAAATAAATACAAACAGAAAAACTTGGCTCCTTATTAACAGAATCCAGTGTCTAAATTAAGAAAAGCCCTGGGCTAAAACGAATGTGGTTCTTTTCAGATTAATTTTCGGTAATTAATTCTATCGTCTATTAAAAAATTTATATGCCAAAACAATTAGATAACTTGCACTCGTTTTCTATGAGAGAAAGACAACTTGGCTTCACCTCAATGACTGATCTATTCTTAGTAGATTTTAAAGGAATTTTATCACAAATTCTTGAATATGACCCGCTATCGCGCAAGTTTATATCCACCAATAGAAACTCCCTGGTGATAAGCCTAAAGCATAAAATACGACGGTTCTTTTCTACTAAGGCAGAAAGCCAGAGAAAAAAATACAGATGGGAGCAGGTAGATTAGAACCGTAAAGAAAGACACAGAACTTATTTAACGAACTTTTCACGCAATAGTCCTATCGCCTGCAAACATTACCCCTGTTAAAGATCCTTCACTGCCTTGTTGCTTGAATGTCTTCCCCAACTCCTACTCTTTACACTGATGAAGTTTATAATTTTACATCACTAGAGGATTCGCGTTGTTTTACATTGATGGAGGATTTGTGCTATTTTAGATTAACGAATTAAGGATCTGTCTTATTTTACATTGGTGGCGAATCTGTGATATCTTACACTAATGGAGGATCAGGGTTGTTTTACATTGGTGGAGGAATCGCGTTGTTTGAATCGGTGTTATTTTACCTTGATGAAGGATCTGAGTTATTTGATATTGATGAGGTATTCAGGTTGTTTTACATTAATAGAAGATCTGGGTAATTTCACATTGCTGAAAGATTATTGTTATTTTACATTGATGGGAGATATGTTGTTTAACATTGATGAACAATCTGGGTTATTTTACATTGGTAGAGCATCAATGTTATTTTACACTGGTGGAGCATTATTATTTTACATCAAAGTAGGATATATGTCATGTTACATCTATAAAGGACTTGGGTTATTTCACATTGATGGAGGATTCGGATTGTTTTACATTGATTAAGAATCTGGGCTATTTTAGATTTACGAAAGATCTGTGTTATTTTGCATTGGTGGAGGACTTGTTTTATTTTACATTAAAGGAGGATCTAGGTTATATTACATTGGTAGAGGATTCGGGTTAATTGACATTAATGGAGGAACTGTGCTGACGAATTAGTGTTATTTTACATTAACAAATGGTCTGTGGTATTTCACCCTGATCGAGGATCTGGGTTATCCCACATTGGTGGAGGATCAGTGTTATTTTACACTGATGGAAGATCTGTGTTATTTTGCATTGATAGAGGACCTGTGTTATTCAACATTAATGGAAGATCTGTGTTATTTTACATTAATGGAAGATCTGTGTTATTGTAAATTGGTGGAGAATCGGTGTTATTTTACATTGGTCTGTGTTAACAAATGGTCGGTGTTATTTCACCTTGATGGATGATCAGTGTTATTTTACACTGATGGAAGATCTGTGTTATTTTACATTGATAGAGGGCCTGTGTTATTCTACATTAATGGAAGATCTGTGTTATTTTACATCGATGGAAGATCTGTGTGATTGTCAATTGGTGGAAGATCTGTGTTATTTTACATTGGTGGAGAATATGTGTTATTGTCAATTGGTGGAAGATCTGTGTTATTTTACATCGATGGCGGATATATATGGGTTATTGTACATTGGTGGCGGATCTGTGTTATTTATTGTACATGGGTGAATGATGTGTGCTATTGTACATTGATAGAGGATCTGGGTTATTGTATAATACTGATCCTCCACCAATGTAAAATAACACAGATCCTCCATTAATGTAAAATGACACTGATCCTCCATAATGTACAATAACCCATATCCGCCATCGATGTAAAATAACACAGATCCTCAATCAATGTAAAATAACACAGCTCCTCTATGTATGTAGAATAACACAGCTCCCCCATCAGTGTAAAATAACACAGATCCTCAATCAATGTAAAATAACACAGCTCCTCTATGAATGTAGAATAAAACAGATCCCCCATCAGTGTAAAATAACACAGATCCTCAATCAATGTAAAATAACACAGCTCTTCTATCAATGTAGAATAAAACAGATCCCCCATCAATGTAAAATTGCACAGATTCTCCACCAATGTACAATTACCGTCCAATTACATCTCTCATAACCGTTGACAAAATATTCCAACAATTGTTATGCAAGCAAATCTCTGAACGTTATGATCCAACACTATATCAAAGAATGACAGCTTATAGAAAAAAGCACGCATGGTTGTCAGAATACTTTGCTTAGGCTAGTTGAAGATTAGAAAAAGGCTGTAGATAAGAACGATTTTGTGTTTATTATATCTACAGACATGAGTAAAGCTTTTGATTCCATATGTCATTCTCTGGTAATCAAGAAACTAGATGCCTATGGCTTTGGTAGAAACTCACTCCATCTTATTCTTTCATGGCAGGTTGAACAGAATAAAGCTAAACAATGTTACAAGTGACTGGAAAAAGCTAGAGCTAGCGCGGTTGTCCACAGGGTTCATCTTTTGGACCCCTCTTATGGAACTTGTTTCAAAACTATATGGCCTTTCACGTTAAAGATGCTAACCTAATCATGTATGCCGATGACCATCAAATGTAAAAAATGGGAAATGACCACGACACAGTCCGGACCAGCTTACAAACACAAGTCGTGCTGCATGATATGTCCTGGTATAAGAACAATTACCTTTTAGTCAACCCAGACAAGTTCCAGGCACTAATTATTAACCCAAGAGATGTCAAGAATGACGAAGATATGTAGCTATATAGACAATCAAGTTATTAAAAAAAAAGACAAATTAAGTTAGACTTAAATTAAGTTAGACGAAAAATTAGACTTTAGTAGTCACTTTAGTAGTAGATGAGATGTTGGTAAAAAAGTTGGAGTATTTGTAAGACTACGTAATTTAATTCCATGTAACGCTAAGATTCTGTGGTATAAGTCGTCCATCTTGCTTCTCTTAACATATTGTCATCTAGTGTGGCATTTTTGTAAATCCTCGGATAGAAGGAAGCTCGAACGCGTTCAAGAGCGAGCGTTGAGGGCTGTATACAGATCTAAATCAGAATCATATCAGCAACTCCTTAATCGTGCTCAGCTACCAACATTGCACTATGGGCGATTGCAGGATATTGCAACGTTGATGTGCAAGGTTAAACATGAGCTCGTACTTACCAATGTTTCAGAATTGTTTAAATGTAAAAATATACGATACTCACATGGGAACAGTGATTTCGATATACCTCGTTTTGAAACTGTTTGTTATGGTAAGCATTCTATATCCTATTTAGGGCCTTTTATATGATCAAAATTAAGTACCACTTGAAGAGCTTCAGAGAGTCTGAACATTTTTAAACAAAAGATAAAAAAGACAGATTTAAATAATAATAATAATAATAATAATAATAATAATAATAATAATAATAATAATAATAATAAAAATAATAATAATAATAATAATAATAATAATAATAATAATAATAATAATAATAATAATAATATATACAAGATAAAATCAAATGAGGCCAAGTAGCTACTGTAAAAATGAGTTTATTAGAAATGATAAAAAGTTTAAAAAGAGTTAAGCTTTCGTTGTACTACAACATCATCAGAACTACGAGATAAAAAACAAGGTGCAGTTTATATACACAAGAAACAGAAATGTAAGTTATGTAAAATAGATAAAACCAATGAATATGTAAGAATACATACAAATATAAAATAAACAACACGATGATTAAAATAAGAGGTCAGCCAATTCCCTACACTCCTCCCTACTGTTTATTTCCGGTTTCTGCTTACGAATGTAAAAGGCTTCTTTTAGACGCAAGTTAACTGGATCTGTTTCTCTCGTAATGATCTTTACTGATATTCTGTTCGCTAGGTTTTCTGTATTATGGAAGTTGACAAAGTGCTTATATAACGATGACGTATGTTGGCTAAGGTGTTCCTTAATGCGGTCGTGTGTTCTCCTAATTGTGCTGCCGATGTAGCTTTGGTGGCATTCATTACAGGTGATCTGGTAAACTACATTTCTGGCGAAGCAAAGGTTATCTCTAGAGGTGGCGCATTCTGGTTGGTTACAGCTGGACGGAACATCGTTCTTAGATTTTAGTATCTGTCGTAGTGTAGTGGATTTGTGTGTAATTCGTACCGGGATTCCTTCCTTCTTGAAAATGGTTTTGATTTTGTAGTCGACGGCGTCTGAAATGTAGGGAATTTGAAAATACAGCCAATCAGTGTTGTTGTTGTGACGAGTTGTAGGAGATGTAGAGACTTCGTATCGAAGAGTTTCATCTAATATGCATTGCGGGTATCCATTTAAGCGTAGTATTTCATTAAAATCGCTATTGTGTTTGTCCTTAGACTCTTGCGTGGAGCATCTTTGGTTAATGCGCTTCCTCTCGTTGCGGATGGTGTAAAATTTAGTACGTTTAGGTAACGCGGATTTGTGGTGCATAAAAATCGGTTTTTTCGCCTTCTTCTTATAGAACTCGAATTCGGTATTACCGTCTTTGGTAAGCGTAACGGTGAAGTCAAGTATGGTTCTACCTTTGCGTGTAACGATCGGTTTCTCGATTTCGAATTTAAGACTAGGATGTTCGCGGTTCATTTTACCATGAAGGATGTCGGCTTCAGATTCGCTGGATGTTTGACCGTAGATGTCGTCTACGTAGCGTTTATAAGGGTCACTGACTGGGTAGGATAATAGGACGCTGCGTTCGAGTTTGTCCATGAAGAGGATGGCTAGTATACCGGATAAGCTCGATCCCATGGGCAGACCTTGGATTTGGAGAAAGATGCTGGATTCATACTGGAAATACGTGTTACTGAGGATGACGGTGAGTAGGCTCCTGATGTCTTCCTTGGTCAGTGTAGAAATAGGTGTGTTAATTCTATCAATGACGTTCTCTATTGACTCGGTGATAGGAATAGATGTGTATAACGCTACCACGTCGAGGCTGAAAGGATATGGAAATTGTTGGTTTGATAGTTGACTTCTAGTTTTGATGTCGTTGATGAGCTCAAAGCTGTTCTCTAGGTGAGCTGGCACTTCTTTAAGCAGAGGTTTTAATAAATTGGACAGTAACCAATAATAATAATAATAATATTATTATTATTATTATTATTATTATTATTATTATTATTATTATTATTATTATTATTATTATTATTATTATTATTATTATTATTATTAGTGTTATTGTATATTGATAGAGGATCTTGGTTATGTACCTTGGTGGAGGATCTGTGTTATTTTACATTGGTGGAGGATCATTTTACATTAAAGCATGGAGAATCTGTGTTATTTTACATTGGTGGGGGACCTGTGTTATTGTATATTGATAGATGATCTTGGTTATTGTACGTTGATAGAGGATCTGTGTTATTTTACATTGATGGAGAATCTGTGTTATTGTATATTGGTGGAGGATCTGTGTTATTTTACATCATAGAGGACCTGTGTTATTCTACATTAATGGAAGATGTGTGTTATTTTACATTGATGGAGGATCTCTGTTATTTTACATTGATGGAAGACCAGTGTTATTTTTCATTGATAGAAGATCTGTTATTTTACATTGATAGAGAACCTGACAGTGTGTTATTCTACATTAATGGAAGATCTGTGTTATTTTACATTGATGGAAGATCTGTGTTATTGTACCTGGGTTATTGTACATTGGTGAAGGATTAGTGCTATTTTACATTAATAGAGAATCTGTCAGTTATTTTACATTGGTGGAGGATCAGTGTTATTTTACATTAATAAAGGAGCTGTGTTATTTTACATTGATGGAAGATTCGGGTTGTTTTACATTGATTGAGTATCTGGGCTATTTTAGATTTACGAAGGATCTGTGTTATTTTACATCAGTGGAGGTTCAGTGTTATTTTAGATTAACCAGGATCTGTGATATTTTACAGTGATGAATATGAGGCTCAAAGAACAAGTTATGACCAATACTTCCTCATAGAAAACCCGTATTCTCGTTGTCTAATTGTTAAATAGAACCAGGAGTGTTCTATAACACCAAATTTCATAAAAATTCAACAAGATCGATTAATTACCTTGAATATTTGATATAAGTAAGCATATTGACGGGCGATGCTTTTGTAAAGGTTAAAAACGTTGTCTAAAAATAAAATATTCATGGCAAGTTTAGTTTACCACAAACTAAAACATGAAGGGAATGTACCTAAAGGACTCAAGAATAATTTTCTTTTAATTTTTATAAAAATTTATTGTAATTACTCCTAGTTGTCGAACAGTCTCAATAACGCAGGCCCCTCGTTGCAGAAGCTTTTCCAAGAGAAAGAAAAGAAAAGGAAAGGAATAGAAAAACAAAAATTCAAATAATATAAGATATTTGATCATTTAAAGGACATTGGCAACAAAAATTAAGTTTGTCTAATGTGAAAGAACTCATAAAATTGTAATAGAAGATCCTTTACAATTTTTTCGTATCTTTCTTCGTTTTCAAGATATTCCAGTTTGTTTGATATGTAAATGAGATGACCTCTGACGTCAGGAGCAGGGTACAGTATTTTCACACGTAGCAAAATCAGTTATATCCTAAGTTTGTTCAACGAAATCATTTGAAACTGTGCACATAAAACCGCCTTGTGACACTGAACATTTGATAAGTGATTTTGCTTTGTGTAAAAATACTACACCCTGCTCCTGATGTCAGAGCCCATCTCATTTACATATTAAACAAATTGAAAGGTCTTGCAAACGAAGAAAGACACGAAAACGTTGTAAAAGATCTTCTATTACAATTTCAGGAGTTCTTTCAAATTAAACAAACTTACTTTTTATTGCCACCTATTTTCAAAAACCTTTCAATTGCCTTCGATCGTGGTAATCTAAATCCCACCAAATCGCGAAAATACACGAATTAGCACCGAAAATGCCCACAAGTTTGCGTTTTTCAAGTTTTCTGCCAAAACGCGCAGATTTTGTCAGGTTTTTCAAAAATGTCCAGATTCTGTTAAAAGAATATCGATTTACTACGCCAAGGAACATATGGAATAACACCCGTTACAGAATTCAAAAACCTTTAAAACTTAAAGACTTTCATGGACTTCGAAGATTATATTTTAGTAGCCAATAAAGAAACACCATAAGATCAAACCACTGATCTCAATAAAACTGCCCCAGCATGAGGCCGGATTTTGCGTGCCAGTTGTATGATGACGTGACCACCACCCAAGATGGCCACCACTAAAGTTCATAAGCTTTCGTAGATTGAAAACAGACAAAAGAGTTATTTTAAGAAAATTTAGACGAATGTAATGACACAAGAAGTACTCAATAAGGTTTAAGACGCTAATTTCTTGCATTTGTTTCTATTACTGAGCTGTAAAACCTTTAAATTTCGTTGTTTTTCTTCAGTGCCGACAACGAAGAAACTTCACTATAATATAAACTGGAAAACAGAATATAAACTGGAAAACAGACTATAAAATCTGCGAAGAATTCAATTTCAAGTCTTAAATTGTACCTTTTATAGTAATCTTAATGCCTTAACAATATCTCGTGTTGGGTACTTGCCACCTTTTGACTGTATTTGTTGTTAAACAGTGAAAACTAAACTCGAACCGGCATCTGTTGTTTGCTTTACGGCTTTTCCGACTCCCCCGGCACAGAGTATTTTAATAATATTCCTCCCCCAGATAATCTGACGTCAAGATTGCTTATGCCAGTCAACTTTGGGATTGGGAACAAGTTCTAAGGCCGCAATGCGTCATATGTTCCACTACGTAAGATGGCGGCGACTGGCACAAAATTTTTGACTGCTGGCCATAGGGAATGCCCTATCCAGTTTATATAGAGATCAGTGGATTAAACCCATTGATGCGGTATGATAAACTTTGATAAACTTTTTAATAGGGTATAAACACAATTACTGGTAAACAGTAGTTGGGGTTTTTTATAGATCAAGTACCACTTTCAACCAGTTCTCCTCTTCTCTCTCTTTCCTCCTTGAAAAAGCTGTGGAACTAGGGTAATCTCGCGGCAAAACTCATTGACTTTTTAGCATGCGATTTTAAGAAAAAATACCCTGTATGGTTTTTAACCGACTGCTCATTAAACCAAACGTTTTCTAATCATTAAGTAGAGTGAAGAAGGTTAAAATGAAAAGGTTCTTACTTAATACTTGAGATCCCTGTAACACCCTTATCTCTTCCTGATCGAAGAAAAGTGGAGTGTTGAATGTTCGAGGTAAAATATCTTGTTTCAAAGTCAAGGATATACATGGCTTTTCCTACATTGTGGGGGAAGATTTTACAGAATTCTGGAGATCACAGAACGTTATAATATATATGAAAACAAACAAACAAACAAACAAACAAACAAACAAACAAACAAACAAACAAACAAACAAACAAACAAACAAACAAACAAACAAACAAACAAACAAACAAACAAACAAACAAACAAACAAACAAACAAACAAACAGAAATGAGAACATAACCTCCTGGCGGAGGTAATAAAGTATAGTTAAGATACATGCATACGATGCTCATAAATATAAACTCCAAATAGAAATAAACGCCAAATATAAAAACTTGATAACCATGCAGTTAGTCATAATATGCATGACACAATAATTGCATTTTTATTGGTTGAGAAGAGTGCAATAAAATCGTTAATTGCAATCTAGAAAGTGAAAATGTTGTTACCATGGTAATATTAGTAAAAATTCAAAATATCGGTCTATTTTGTAGTGGACATCACAGATTTTTACTTTTCCAACAATTTGCGGCACACTATAAATTGAGAATACAATTCAAATATTTTCAAATGAATACGACGAATACCTAAATTGGCATTTTTTTGTTCTCAAGTAATGAAAGAAGATGTTTTTAAAAGCTTGGGCGAGTGCAAAGCGCGTACATGTTGTATCTTGTATTTTGTCAACAATTTTAATGTTTGTGGTTTCTTCCAAATGTTTGCAAGACGCTTTCTTGTAGGAAAATTAACTGACAACTTTGAAAGACCTTTTCAAAGTGTTAAGGCACTTGGCTATCGCCTCCTGCTTCTACTCAACTTCTTTCGTGTTCAAATGACGTCAAACGTACCTTTATAAGAGTACATATGCACGGAGCTTTATGTTTAATTTTGTCCTGAATATTTAAAATGAGTATAATCACATGATTTTGCTACTTCAATTAAGAATTTACACTGAGAGTGATTCTTGAAAATTGAACCAAACTGATTGCACGAGCCATCATGAACGCATCACGTCAAGGCCCTCGTCCCCAGGGCCTTTTGCGAAGGGGCAGCGCGAAAAGGCGGCATCGGCTGGTGGATTCTGTGTTTTCATTGGTTGATCACTTATCTTAAATATTCTTCGCAAATACAATTAATGCAAAGTTTCAATGAATTTGGTCATGACTCATATTCGACAATAGCTCATAAAGCGTCCGCGTTTATAGTTTGATCTGTTCTTATATTTTTATGAGTAGCGATAATGGCGGATTCCGATAACGTTTGGCAAATTCAGTGGCGAAAAACCGACTCTCGAGGATAAAAATCTTTGCTTGGAGTTTAATCTGCCGTCTTTCGAAAGTCGTCATATGGTTCGGTGTTCAGTAAAAACAGTAATGACAAGGATTTATGTGCGAATGTGCAGAATACTTGTGAAATTATTTAGATCACCGAGGACGATTCGAGTTCAAAGTTGATATGCAGAAAGTGCGAGGTATTTCTTTTCAAGATGAGCGACTTCAGACAAGAGCCAAAATATGCAAATTAGAATAAACGTTGTGCAGCCACAAACGAAGTGCGGGAGGCTGGGAGCAGTATATGCTCTCCAAATGAAATGGTAATTTGGAGAGCACATAGCTACGACAGTGCGAGTCAGTGAGTACGAGTTTGGAATTTTATACTGTTCAGTCAGTTCAGATAAAAAAATAGTTGTGAGAAATTTAATACCGTCAACGCGGGTATCACATTTCGAATTTAGTCAATTTGTATTCGAGGTTGTATATAATTATATATATTCATTTTCCAGTTTCAAAGCGAAAAATCTCAAAGAACAAAGAGTGGTAGTCTGGTAGATAAACCTCTCGGAAACGCCGTTAAAATCACCCTACTAGCAGACCCTTAAGTATTTATAAGGGTCTGCTAGCAGGGTGCGTTAAAATGTGGTCCTCAATGACTATATTAAAAGTGGCTAATATTATATTGTAGTCACACAACTAAGATAACAATGCAGAGTGACAAGGAAAATAACCGGCCAAAAATTGTCAGAAAATCTTATGAACGCTATATTTTAAGCATGTCGTTTTTCCTGATATAAAAATATACATATATCTACGCCAAATAATAAAATATGCGTGTAGAACTGAAAAGCTAGAACGCTTTATGCAGCCTTGTAATTTCTCTGGCAAGCTTTGACGTCTTGTCAATTTCACATCATATTATATGTGATTTCGACTTAGGAAAAACCTGACAGACTGCGGATTATAGTAAAATTTTCATAACACAATTTTAAGTAGAATGACTAAAAAATCTAGAAATTAAACACCGTTCATTTATGAAGACTGAGTATAAAGAAAGTTATATTTACACTTAATTCATGATTTGTTGCTTTGACGGGCGTATTCAATTCGTGCGGCCAGACACGGCGTTAAAATATCTATGAGAAAAGGTACGTCTACTTCCAGATATTATCAAAATTAAATTCCTTAAGATTCTCGTAGCTGTTGCCACACTGAACCATCCGAACGTTTGCAAAGACGTTTGCGGGCTGATTTCATCTCGTCTGCGGTGGATGACTTAACAGATGAAAGCACACTGTTTGCCGTTAGAATTATTGTTTTCTTCTAAATTTCGGTCAACAAAAACTCGTGAATTCCAGGAAGCTGAGTCATGTTTGTCTCTTCCTGTGATTTTGGTAGAAGAAACTGCGCGGGAGATTCTGCTGTTGTTACTTCTTGAACTTCTTATATAAGCGGTTTGGAAAGTTAGCTTCTTATATTTAATTACCGCAACACCTGATTTCACTTAGTTTAGCTTGAGCTGGTCGTTTTGATGCTTATGGACGATGAAGAGGGCTCTATGTAACACTGAAGTCGACGAAGCAGTGAAGAGCAGTCAATTTCCTCGAAGATACCAAATCTATTATAATTTATGACACGTGATTACACCCAGAATTTCTGGGTGTAAAACCAGCCGATGCCAGGGCCTTTTCGTGCTGCCCCTTCGCAAAAGGCCCTGGGGACGAGGTTGCACATCACGTCACATGTTGTGTAGTCCTATTTCAGTTTTATTTGACACTAACAAAATTCTAGTTCTAGTGTGTAAAATAATATTTTGCCATGCAGAGGGGGGCAGAGCTTTAGCCAGGATTAGTAATCTACCCGTCCAAAAGTGCCCGCACTACTAGGGGGGCATGTCCACCCCCAGAAAAATGTTCAAATCAGGTCTTCTAAAAACGTGATTCTTAGCATTCTGGAAAAGAAAAGTACTCTAAATTAAGTACTCTAAATTGGAGAGCACATGCTGCACAGCAACAAAATCTATCGTTTTCTTTGTCTGTATTTAACGATTAGTCACCCACGCTATTTTGTACTGAAAACACGTGTATTTGTGTCAGCGGTTGTAGAATGCAATTATGCTAATACGTGATGTTGTCATGTTTATAGGGTTATGGTTGACGTCCGCCCTCTGCAGATTAAAATAATCGCCAAATTTAGTCCTAAAATTCTAAATATTTCGCAAAAACATAGGAACTTGTATCTTGTGGTCAAGGTATGTGCAATGACTGTTGAATGTCATAGCAAAACTAAAGCTTGTACGGTTGTATTAAAGAACTAAAGACGAAATACTGGAGTTTTGTTTTAATAAATTTTTGCCCGTCCACTTTCAAAAATGCCAGTTCAAAAGACGGGTGGACGGGCCTCTGGCTAAGCCCAGGGAGGGGGGTAGTGGCTTCCGAAGCCGTACCTTACGCATACGTCTATACATACACATACACAAATACATGAAGAAAAATAAAATGGCCGCCCGTATTTATATAGCCTGATGCAAAATGATAGGGAGTTTGTGAGAATTGTAAAGTTTATGTGAACTCGAGCTGGATTCTTTTTTCATATGGTCTACTGGTCTCTTCAAAAAAAAAACAGGTTTTTCCCCCCACAAGTAACTAAATACTCGATATTTCAGCCAGATAAACGATTGAATAAGCCTATCACCGAAGTCCAACTGACATGCAAGATGGCAATTTACGACAATAATAAACTATTTTAAAACGCTTATAAAAGCCAAATAGGATATTGGTGATATGGATTCTATGGAAAGTGAATACTGTATTTCCAAAATGGTAATGATTTGTGTTTTTTTCTTCTCCCTTTTGGTATAATAAACCGCTTGAAAGCTTGAGTGAAAGAAAATGATAAAATATAGACTATACTATACAAGTATATCCGCCATTAAAGTGTGAACTGGGTGACAGTTCTCCTGCAACAGAACATTGTACGCCACATTCATTAACATTTTGGAATTACAAACCTCTATCAATTACAATAAAAACCCAAATTAAAAAATATATAAATTTTTGCATTCAACTTTACTTTTAATACAATAAATCCATAGAGTGTCGTATTTGAGTTTGTAGGCACTAAACGTTTTCCTTAAAGTTTAACGTAGCCAAAATATATCCCGCCAAAAAATAGTCTAGATTGAATAACCAAGTTTCAAAAAATTACCGTAACCATTTGATATTACAACGATTAAAGGATACCAATATAAGGTTTCCAAAATGAATCTTGTCTGTGACATTCATGAAGTAATTTCAAAGCAAGAACTACGTTAGGCATCATTCTAAGCAGCTTGTCGTTTTCAATAATGGAACCTATAAAGATCAGGTTTACTTGTTAAAATTACTTTATAATTTGTCAATATAGAAACCACACTGCATTTTAAATACATTTGAAAATAACTGATGACAATAAAGGCAAATTGAACGTTGTGCAATGATGTTAGTGCGACAGGAACCGAAGCAAAAATTAAGTTTGTCTTAACTCACTTCGTTTTTGACATATTGAAGTTTAAATTTGTTAGTTCTTACTGTATAAGATGTCGGCAGTTGTTAATACTAAAAAACTCAAGCTCTAGGTGGTAATCAAACCCGCAACCTTCCAAACCATTGAGCCACTAAAACGCAGATGGCAGATTGAGTTTTTTTACGATATTTACATCTGCAAACAAGTTGAACCGTAGGTGTGTCCCAATATATAAGTACTTAAACCGAAAATACACATCTTGAAACTCAAAATATGAGCTAAAACAAGATATATCTTTATTTTTAAAGTGCTTATGTAACTTGTAGGGTTTTAACGTATTTAAATAGAGCAGAACAAATAAGTTAATAAGTCATTTTGCCGTTTTTGATTTAGTCAAATAGTTCCTGACATATTGGCTTCTGAACATGCCAATTCTCAAAAATTTCCGTCGTTCATTTTAACACCTTGGGGGGCCTGGGACTCAGGAACGAGTCAATCCAAAACAACTACGTTTCGGCTTATTGATTCACAAAAACACAAATATTTGACTGAAAAATCGAAATGTCGAGCTCACACCTGTTTTCTAGTACGCACGAGAGTTCCAACTATAGGCCCCCGTGCTTAAAAATGAACGACGGAAATTTTTGGCTAAAAGCCGAAATTGGCATGTTTAAAGGCTTATATCTCAGAAACTATTAAAGTAAATCAAAAACGGCAAAATAACTTAGTAACTAACTTTTTTTGCTCTATTCAAATACGTTAAAACCCCACAAGTGATATAAGCACTTTAAAGTTTTTCCGTTTGTTTTTGCTGTACAAGCTGTCGTAAGTTGAACTCAGAGAAAAACTCTGAGCTCCAGACGGGACTCGAATCCACAACTATAGGACTAGTTCCCTGGGACTAGTACCCAGGCATAAATATCGAAAAACAACCTCAGTCTACCATCTGAGTTCCAGTGGCTCAATGGGGGTTCGAGTCCCGTCTTGAGCTCAGAGTTTTTCTCTGAGTTTAACTTACAGCAAAAACAAACGGAAAAAAACTTTACCAACTTCAATCTGAAAAGACTACTAACATCTTTATTTTTATTAAGATATATTATATATTTTTTATTAAGACATTTTTCTTTTTTCTTCATATTTTGAGTTTCAAGATGTTTATTTTCGGTTTCATCTTTGTCTTGTATTTTTTCAAATTGTCGCCTGGATGTGGTTTTTGATACAAGTACTTGTTGGGCTACAAGTCGCTTTGTATCAGGTAATCTCCAGGTAAATGTTTTTGTACGTTATAGTTTAGTGTTTTCAGCTTAGGGTTAATAAAGTTTAAAAAAAAACTTTATTAACTCCAGGCTGATAATACTATACTAAGTTCTTTTTTGAGTTTGTTTAATATCCAACTTATTTAACCTTCGTTTTCGGAAAAATCATATCTTTGAATTATCAACCGAAATCACTTGAAACTATACTTGTACATGTGTGTCTTCCACGACACCAACTATTTCATGACACACCCACATTCCATTGTTCTCACCGACGCATTAAATCATTTATTCAACTGACTAGTGTGCATAAAATGTGTGATAAATAATCACTAATAACCTGGTCACCAAGGAAATAAACAAAAGAATGGAGACATGCGCAAAGACAAATTATTATCCCATAACTTTTGGAGCCTAAAACAAGATTAAATATAGACCTTATTCCAAAATGGCCGCCGAATTAGAATTCTTTTATGTGCAATTAGCCCTAATGATCTCGTTTATATCCTCTTTAGATGCAGAACCGACAGGTTCAAGAAGAGTTTCTTCCCATCAATGTGTTCATCGAACTGTAAATAATTCTGATTGACTTAATATTTTTAGCATAGCTTTTATAAATAGTTTTCCCTTTGTATTATGGCTGAATTAGTTATTGTAATTTATCTATTTAATATTGTAATACCAGTTCCTCGAAACTTTTTAAAATATTACTTTTACTGTTTTACCATTGTAAAAATACGGCAATTCACGTTAAGTGCGAAAGTATTTTAAATAAAGCATCTATTATTATTATTATTATTATATTATTGTTTAAAGTAAAAATTCTTTTGAATTTCCCACATGAAAACGAGTTCATAAGGGCTAATTTATATGGATATAAAAGAATTTTAATTCGGCGGCCATTTTGGAGTAAGCCATAAGGTCTATACAGGATGGATTCTGCTTTGCAACAATTTTGGCAGGGTTGTTCAGAACACAGTCAACAACCTCGTACCCAGGGCATTTTGCCTCCACATCGAGAGGTCGGCGAAAATGGCCCTGGCATCGGCTGGTCACGTGACACCCAGAATTTTGGGGTGTTTTGACAAGAAAATTTATGCGGTCTTTGTGTTTTGTTTTTGTATAATACGTATACATGAATAATAAATGAGAAATATTTAACGCTCTGCCGACTCACTCATATGAACCTTTATCATAAAAGCAACTGGCTAGCATTATTCATCATGATACTCCCACGATTATCCAGGATACATGTAAATGTCATGAACAAACATATCTAACGTTGTTCTTGACTTTAACCAACGCTATCGTTCCACTCTTTGGGTAAACTTTGCAGAGTGGATCTATCACAATTCAAATTTTTATAAATAAATTAATATCGATTAATATTAATTTATTTATAAAAATTTGGCCAATCAGATTATAGAATCGACCAGCCGATACCAGGGCCATTTTCGCCGACCTCCCAACATGCAGGCAAAATGCCGTGGGTACGAGGTTGCACAGTCAATTGGAGAGACTCCCTTCTGTTAACAATGTTCACACCACATTTTCTTTAGCAGCGTACCAATCTGCTAGCATCACCCTCATAACGATTTCCTCATTAATAGTAATAAGGGATGTTTAGTTTAATTGTTCCTCATGAATACCATATGAGGGACGTTTAGAACTAAACGTCCCTCAGCAGTATATATTGATTAGGGAAATGCGACATTAATCGTCCCTCTTGAAACAAAGGATTTCGAGGTGACCATGTAATTATTATAATAATCGTATTACACGAATCGCGTTTCGTTTGTTTTGCAAGACTGGCAGGAAAATTATTTCTTTTGATTGTTTCTTACGGAAGACGTGTACTTAATACTGGAAAACAATCGATTAATCGATGCATTGGGTACATCTCTAGATAGGTTTAAAACACCTGACCCAAACAAAAACTATAACCCTAATCCTAATCCAAATCAGTAACAAACATGGGAAGAAAATCGTAATTGACAATGCAATTGGATTCTTACAACCAATCGAAAAACCGTTCAAATTAGGCGGGTCTTTACCGCTAGTCACAGCGACCCAGCCAATCAGAACACGTCATTTCACCGGAAATAACGTGTGCAAATGTGCATAAAAACAAATCATTCAGTTTCCATTTAACGTCAACCAGGACCAGTTAGAAGTTATAATTTACCTAATAATGTCGAAGCTGGATATTCTGAAGTTAAGATCAACTTTCTGGGAATGCTTAAAATTTGTTCTCCTTCCTTTTAGATATAAAAGACAAAAAAGTATGAAATAATTGTGAATAAACTGGACACTACTAAAAGGGCTGTTATAGAAACAGCGTATTTCCATGCGCCGTATTAATTTGAAGAAAGCACACAAGCAAACACAAGCACAAGCACAAAGACAAGTCGTGTAAATTGGAGTAAAGTATGCAACTTCGAGCGCCAGCACAAGAAAAAGAAAATTCTTTAACTTTAACGCGGAAAGTGAGTGAAATGAGTGAAGCAAAAAATCTAAAAGAAATAACTATGCGTACCATATTCTTGCTCTGGCGCTTGCTTTACACGTGTGAACCAGGTTTAAGCAGAGCCTTCGTTCCCTTTGTTTCCTTGCAGAGCCAGGAATTGTTTGAATTGTCTGAATTGTTTGAAAGCCCATTATCATTGGTTGGCCACAATCTTGTACCCAGTCCACATCAGAGCAGAAATAAAAACCCGGTTGAACGGGTTACTTCATCAAAAATCTTAGAGCCTGTATAGGGAAACGAGTTACCCGGTTTGCCGGGATAACCTTTACGTTCTGTTTATATGGAAGCGAGTTACAGGCAAGTTGTAATATTTGAGATGATTCTCATCAACGAAAGTGACATACTGTAAAGCAACGAATATAGAAAATTCTCCCCTTCTTACCCAGGCAAGAATGTTCATATGGGGAAACCCACATTCCGGCTGTCAGTGCCGAGTTCTCGCTAGGGCGAGTAACCCGTCTGTCTCATATACACACTGTGGTGGGAAAAACAGTACTTATTCTGGCGACCAGGAAGTCGCCATGTGCGAAGTAACTCGGCTGGCCGGGTAACTCGCCTCTATATAAACAGGACCTTGCATGGCAAGTCAAAACACGAATATGGCAAAGCGTTCATTTCTTCCCTCTCTATAGTATCTACTCAATCGCAGTGGGACAAACTCTCTCGCTCAGCGAAGAAACAAATGGAATTCTCGGCCAATTTAATGCGGCATATGAAAAGCTAGACGTTCATAACTCATACGACTAGGTCTAATTACAGCTAGTATATTAATAATATTAATATTATTATAAATGTAAAACCCAAATTATCCGCTATATGTTAGAGAAAAACTGTAAACTAATAATGGAGAGATGCCAAAAAAAGAAGAGAAATTTTTTTATTTCAGTTTTGTAACAAATAAATCTTTTCATATCTGTGCAAAAAATATCAAATTGCAAAATATGTTTTCTAACAACGTTAAATAAATTGTGGAAAAATTAGAGAGCATAAAGATAAGAGAGGGAATGTATAGTAATGGGTCTAAATTATGTTTAGATCTCACGAAATAAACCTCGCACGCAACTCGCGATTTGTCGAGCAGTCGAAAATGACATCGATGTTTATATATAACTAGCAATTTAAGCAAGCGATTTAGATAAATAAAACTGTTTTGTGTTCAATAAGGAGTCTTGACTGTCTTCAATTTTTGAGTAAAACCTTTAATGAAACGTCCTAACTTGTAATACAATTATTCAGTACTTCTGCAAGATGTAATTCACTCCTAAGACTTTGGCCGCCAAGTTGTTTCAGACTTCAATGTGTAGACTTCCATGCACGCAAAACCCACGATAGGTGTGTCTAGAAATAGCTTAAAAGGAATTAGGATAGAACCAGACCCATTACTATACATTCCATCTCTTACCCTTACACTTAAGCCCTAATCAAACGAGAACGCAAGTCATCGCAAGTTGGCAGTCAGAATTTCTGTGGCGGTCGTTCGAACACCCAAATTAACAAAATAAAGGTTTCATGAGTGTTTTAAACAAGTTTTAACTTTGTCACGGTACATGATATTTTCCGGAGATTATTCATAGCGGCTGGCTGAGATAGCGTGACTGCCAACTTGCGATGACTTGCGATGCCACCAGTCAAACGTCGGCACAAGTCGTCGCAAGTTCTGCACTTCCGCTAGTTCCCACGCCTTTTCGCTAGTTCTCATGGTAGTTTCTATGGCGACGGAGCACGAAAGACTTGCATCGATTTGTGTTTCGTGTTCAAACGTTTCGCAAGCTCTCGCAAGTTGAAGAAAGCTAGCGATGAAATTTGAGCTAACGCAAGTCACCGTAAGTACGTCATAGCAAGCTGGCGGTCAAACAAGACACAAGCAAGCACAAGCTAAAACTTGCCATGACTTGTGCTCTCGCTTGATCAGGGCCTTATGCTGTCTCTTTCTCCCCGCTTTGCTTAAATTCCAACCACGTGAATACCGTTGAGGTTGTTTTTCTCCGGTAATTTTTTCCCACCAAAATGGTGTTTTAAGAAGCTACAACTTCGCAACGTTTTAATATTTTTTGCTGAAATTTTCGAGAGTTTGCTAACAACATACCCCCCTAGCTACAATTCCCCCAAAAATCCCTTTTGAACATAATTCGCATTCGATTGTCCTTTGCGCTGATAAAAAAATTGTTACAAATTTCAGTAATTTCTCATCATACAGTAAAAACCCGCATATAAGAATCTAGTGATTAAGAACCTGTGGCTAACGTTTTTGTATTATTATATAAGAACCTGTTGAACCTAAAAATTAAAACAGGTTCTTATTTGGGAAATAAATAAAAAAAAAATAGAAAAAATAATAAAAACTGTTTCTATATGGCAACCAGACTGGGCATTTTAATATAAAAATTTGATATATTGTACACAAATAATTGCCTCTAAACTGATTATAAGTTTATATCGTTTCAGTGAGTACAGTTTAGACTTTTATCAATAACGGTGACAGTTACCAACCACTTTAGTTCTAGTGTTTACTCACAAGTGTTTTACTCTTAAAAAGAATGAACCAAAATAGCCTAAATTCTTAGTAGACACCAAATATACTGTACAAGAGCGCTAGATTCTAATATGCGGGTTTTTACTGTATTTTTGCATTTTTCAACTATTGCTGCCTTTAAAAACGTAAGGATACCTGAATTCCGGTCAAAGCATGCACTCCACACTCTTTGTCAGATGTTGCAAACACGGCCACCTAGAAACAAAGTAACATTGATCTTACGATCCATACAGCACATGAAACTTTAAAAAAAATACCAAATGGGCCGCGCCTAAACTTCGCATAATATACAAATTTAATTCAGACGAATTTAAATGAGCATACCAAAAAAGATAGCAACTTGCACATTTAACCAAATTTCTTTAGCCTATTCTTGCCAATGCCGGTCAAAAACGGCCTCTTCGTTCATATTGTTTCGCCGTGTAACGCCAGCTTATTTTACTCGTAAAAGAAAGGAATGTTCTTCGAGCCATTTTACTCGGAACAAGACGCATGGTCAGGCGTACACTCGCGCTACTGCAAAATGGCAGTGAGTAGGTGGAGGTGTTTGGGTGAAAGATACTGAAGTGTCAGTCAAAGCTGCAATGCACATAACACGGTAGCAGGTATATTCCATTTTGGGAGAGAACGTGCGAGTCAAAGCACAATCTCCGATAGAAAACACAATTCTCAAAACACAAAACACGATTGCCTGTATTTAACGTACAGGCCTGCATACAGCGTTCAATTCATGTCGGGTATCAAATATCAACACAGCACTAAGTTTACCTATCGTCGTTCGCTTCATCAACGTTCTTTTTGCTTCTATTTACAGTATTTGAGCAATTCGATGACAATAAACAAGAGTTTTCATATAGCATTGTATTCAAGTTTCTATTCGTGTTTGGGTTTGTAAGTTTGGCATTCATATACAGTAGATACGTTTGGCATTCGAAACCACTCGTCATCTTTAGTGTAGGTCTACCGCGATCGGCGTTTGCGAATGTATTAAAGCATTGCGAGCGTATATAAGATCAAGATGCTTCAAGTAACTTGATCTTATATACTTGCCAATGACATTACCGACCAATAACTATGTCTGTAAACACACTGGACACGTCCAAGTGAAACAGCCTGAATTGAAGAAAGAGCTCTTGACTCCGAAAAACGTGATCAGTCATCAGAAAGACGACGGAAGGAAACATGAAGATTATAGCCCTAGCGGTTCCAAACTCTGACCGGAAATAAAAAGTGCAAAAATGCAAAATCGTGACACCCGAAAAAGAGAAAAGAAACCGAGCCGAAACCTAGACTCGGGCTATCTGTAGCGGGACTCGAACCCACATGCAACCTCCTAGTATAGAGCGTCCCACTGGCAATGAGAAGGTTGCACACAGCAAAAAAGATTTTTTTATTAAGAAAAAACTCTCAATTTTTTTCTTAAAATGAGAAAATTATTTTCTTAAAAAGAAAAGAAAATCTCAAAATAAGATTTTTAAGAAAATATTGAGAAAATTTAAGCTTATTGAACCTTCAGGTATGTCGGCCTAGGCTACCTGAAGGTTCAATAAGCTTAAATTTTTAGCAATTATTTTAAGCAAGGGGTTAAATTATTCTGCTGTGGTTCGTTTAGCAGAGTCCCTACTAAAAGAATAAATTCTACATTCACCTTTTGGGAATCTCCACCATTTTCTTTAAGCCACTCAGAAAAATTAGGAAGCAGGTCACTTCTATTTCTTATTTCACCTTCAGTTTCTAAATGAATTTGTGAAATTCCTGAATAATTAATGAGGTTAAGAAGCAATCAAAACGTAGCATTCAAGTCACATGTATACGTCTGTAGATCCGAATAAAAATCATCTTTTGGACTAAGTTATCTGTATCAAAAGTTAAGAATACTAATTGGTGATCTTTATCAAAAGTTATGAATACTAATTAGCTTCGATCATTCTATTGTTTCATTTCACAAGTACGATAAAGCATTCGCGTCCGATCTGTATGGGGATTTACTTCGGCTAGCCTTGTAAATCCCCATACAGATCGGCCGCTCATGCTTTATCTATTACATAAAGTATTACTGTACAACTTTGTTAGTAATGCATAGGTATAAATGTTTGGGGGGTTTTGTCAGGTGCTGTATTTAGCAAATATAGACTCCATTTTTCCTTGTGTCTCTATAGTGTAATAAATGCACAGATGGCGAAGTCGAGTGGCGGACTGTTGTTCTATACACAATACAATACATGTATCTGTCACGTGAGCGGTCTTAACTAATCTGATTGGTTCCTGAGCGATCTTTACAAACCGGTAAAGACAGGTTGAAAAACAAATTCTGAAAATTAAGCAAGTCAATCTAAAATTGGTATTCCGATACCGTAAAAAGGAATATACCGCGACGAAAATTTTAAGTCGGTAACTTCGGTCTTTGCTGCTTGTATTCTCGACATTCAAATAAAATTAAAGAAGGACAAGATAATTTTGTTGTAAGGACGTCCCGCTCGGTCAATAAGTTCTTAATTAAGTTTTAGTAAGTTTTCAAAGCTCTCTGCATGAGCGGATACTCTCGTAGGCGGACAGCTCTACTTACTTCTTAGTTGCAATATTTGATATCAAAAAATGTTTTCCTACTTAACAGTACATGTCTTTTACATAGAAAAATTTCGGATACCCCATGTATATTTGAACATTTTAATAGCCGAGCTTTCGTCCTTGGGGCTCAGGCCGTCTTCAGAGTTGACATTTATCTTCAGTTTATAAATGAATATAATTATAAAGTATTACTGTAGAACTTTGTTATAGTAATACACGAGTATGTCGTTTGAGTACCAGGTGCTGTATTTAACAAATAGACTTTATTTTTCTTTATTTTTCTAGTGTAATAAATGCACAAATGACGAAGTCAAGTGGCGTGGCTGTTATTTTATACACAATACAATAGATGGCGCTGTCACGTGAGTGGTACGAAAGCTCAGCAATAAAATGTTCAAATATACATGGTGTATCCGCAATATTTTTATCTTAATTACATATCACATGCAAGACTTCAAATCTTTACTAGTACATGTCTTATTACTTATTAGTCAAACATTGTTCTTAAAATATCAATTTATTCATACATTCTTTCAAGACCAAACGTGCATGCATAAAGGGAACTTCAGTACATTTTGCGCATGCTGTCTATAGGATTTGCTTAAGTTTTGATTTATGTCCTTATCGGCATTTTGATAACATTTCGACAAAAATTAATAACACTTTGATAAAAGTCTTGGACGAATCAGTTCAAAGACTTACCACAGATTCTCCGGTTTCCAGCAGCGTAAAAAAACAAGCAACACTATTAAAGCAGCTTCCTGATCTGTCCGGTTCAGGTTGCTTTCTTCTTCTGCTGGCTAAATATTGTCTCCTGCTACTATACCAGTGCTTGACGAGAAGGTTTTATGGTTTAATCTGACGATTTAGCCATGTTAATTGTTTACGAAAAACACCAACTATTGGCCGCGTAAAATGAGAACGAATGTATCGGATTTCCGGTGGAAACAAAATCAAACATCATGCACAAAACAGACTGTAGTCCCCCTTTAAATTGACTTTCAAGAAACCAAGCCACCTTGATAGATGTCATAAAGCTTTACCTACCATTATTTTGAGTTTGGATTTTTTCTAGTTTCTCAAGAAGCTCGCGGATTGCTACATGTTCATTCCAATGTTCTTTTGCATTAGAAGCTGGTAATGTGCTTGTCTCTAGGACAACCAAAAAGGATGAATTAAACCAATAAACCATGTTATCTTAAGCCCGCAGCAGATTTGATACAACTGGCGTGTTTTTTTGGCCGTGTACCCTTTGTAAGTCAAGAATTACCAGTCGACACATGTACGCTGTGCGTATAGCGCGTGCCGACCTGACTCCGCATTTTCCACTGTGGTGGAAAATGAAATGCGGAGTCAGGTCGGCACGCGCTACATTTTCCATGCTTTTTTTACGATGAACGTGGTACGTTATCAAACGTTAAGCAAGGTAGCAACCAGACACGACAATACGAATGATATTGGTTTGGTTTATAATTATATATATTGTCAATTTTCTTGACAAGATATTTTTACACTGCCAAAACCGCAACAGTTAAGATCGCATGTTGTTTATAAATATAAGTGCCAAAGCTGTGGAACTTTGTACGTGGGTGAAACAACCTGACATTTAGGGGCTGTTTAAAAACTAAATGTACAAAGAAGAATCGATTTGGTTTAGAAGTAAACGAATCCTAACGTTGATTAAAATCTCTTTCTGTGGCCGAGGAAAGAATTTCGTGACACGAGTCAGCCCGGTTAGCCGTCATGTAAACAGCCCCTTACACACACGCGCATCTGAACACATGGGAATTTCGCCACTTACTGCATGGTAAAAAGCGTAAAAGCCCTCCTAAAGGCAATATTCTTCCCCATCATCAAAGTACCGCACACCCTATCGCTTTTGATGATTTTAATATTCTTTCCTCCTGCTCGTTTGAATCAGAACTTCTGTTACGTGAGAGTTTATTAATTAACAAACTCAAACCAGATCTAAACGGTAATATTGGTTCAGCGCCTCTGAAGCGCCTTTACTTATAAGTAATAGCATAAAAAGAGGTGTATTAAGTAATAGATAAATCCCGAGAACGAGGGATGTATGCTATATTAATTTATTATTGAGGAGGTTTTCCAACAAAGTTTTGTCTTTTTTTCCACCTTGGACAAATATTTTCCTTGTTTTTTTCTTCATTTCGTTTCTAATTTTTATTCAAGGGCTTTATGCGATATAAAGCCCTCGAAAGAACAAAGTAAACCGACTCAATAATAAATTAATAGTTATTAAACTCGATGAGGGTCATTTATGCTATTCCTTTGTAATATCATGTTTACGGGAATTTCTTTTGTTTGCGGGAATTTATTTTGTTGTCACCTCCGTTTACGTCAAACCGGGTATTTGACATCAACGGAGGTAGGATTAGTAAAAATGAATATAATGAGGTACAGTATATTAGTTGTTAATGACCTGTGAGAAATCCCGCAAACATGATATTACTCTTCTCACCACTCTGTAATTTATCGTTCTTTTACATGTGTCGATTACCGCTTTTCTATCATGTAACCTGTAATATATTTTTAGTTCTTTCATTTGATTGGTCTATTCATGTAATTAGAATTCTGTTTGTCACCATATATATTCAATTATAAAATAAGGTGTCCTCTATGCACGCTCTGATTGGCTGGGCTCCATGCTTTATATAAGAGTATGAAGATCATGAATGATGTAAAATGGCGTAGGATGGCGTCACCTAGCCTGCGTTGCTAGGCGTCACCTGCCGGGAAAAGCTAGCGATCGACCTTTCAAAACTTCCCAGTTAGTTTGGGTTTTTTTCTTCATATTTTATAAAACAAATAAAACATATCGCTCCTGTGCATATGTACTCTTATAAAGGCACATTTGACGTGATTTGAACACGAAAGAAGTATAAAAATTCGTGTTCAAATGACGTCAAACGTGCCTTAATTTATAAGAGTACATATGCACAAAGCATTATGTTTTATTTGTTAACTTAATTAAGTGTATCATGTAAACAACGAAACGTTAGATTTTATTAAATATTATGTTATTTTTATCCTGTGTTGGATGGCTTTTATTCGTGTTTTGTGCATGTGTTGGATGTGTTTTATCCTGTGTTGGATGGCTTTTATTCGTGTCTTATCCTGTGTTGGATGGCTTTTATTCGTGTTTTATATATATATTTATAAAATAGGTTGCGTCTTACGCACGCTGTGATTGGTCAATTACCGTGTTTATATCAGGCTATGTAAACACGCTTGTGATGTCACAGCACATTTTTTAGCCTTATTTCATAAAAGAAATAGAAAATGGATGCCCTGTGTTTATATAACCTGATGCAAACACTCGAGTGAGTTGGGAGAATTCGAAAGTAATTATGTAAACCCTCGCCTATACGGCTCGGGTTCACATAAACTTTCGAATTCTCCCAACTCACTCTCGTGTTTGCATCAGGCTATATAAACACGGGCGGCCATTTTCTATTTCTTAAATAATTATATAGCATGCTATCGGATGAGCTTTTACGTAATCTGATTGGTTCCCTACTACTACACACGTAAAAATCTCACAGCTTGTCAACAGGATGTGTTCGCAACAGGTCTGTAACAAGGCTGGGAACAGGTTGTAACAATGCTGTTCATTCAAGAAGCTGCTACAACCTTGTTAGCATCAATCTGTTAACAACTTGTTGAGTGCAGAGCGGTAACAGGTTGTTGGAACAACTTGTTATCAGTCTGTTGGAGTCATCAGCCTAGTTACAAGTTGTCAACAACCTGTTACAGACATGTTAACAGACTGGGACAGCCAGTGCGAACACATGACGGTGACAGCCTGTTGAACAGCCTTGTAACAACTTGCTTGCAGGTATGTAACAGCTTGTGCGTTTTTACGTGTGTAGGCTATCAGCTGATATCCTACTACACATGTAAAAACGCGCAAGCTGTTACAGACCTGCAAGCAAGTTGTTACAAGGCTGTTCAACAGGCTGTCACCGTCATGTGTTCGCACTGGCTGTCCCAGTCTGTTAACATGTCTGTAACAGGTTGTTAACAACTTGTAACAAGGCTGATGACTCCAACAGACTGATGACAAGTTGTTCCAACAACCTGTTACCGCTCTGCACTTAACAAGTTGTTAACAGGTTGATACTAACAAGGTTGTAGCAGCTTCTTGAATGAACAGCATTGTTACAACCTGTTAACAGCCTTGCTACAAGCCTGTTGCGAACACATCCTGTTGACATGCTGTGAGATTTTTACGTGTGTAGCAGAGGAAAAACAAGATGGCGGCATGTTTTTTTAAACTGCCGAAAAGAGTTGAAATTGACGGATTTTTATACAGAAAAACATCAACACCCTCAAACCGATGTATAAAAAAACAACATTGTGTAAAAATACATTAACAAATACACAATTTAGCATGTCAAATGGTAAAATTCATCTAAAAATTACGTCTTTTTACTTCAGAAACACGACTAAATTAGCGGGTTGATATTAATTTGTTGCCAAACCAAGAAACTCACGGTTAAAATCAAGCTTACAACACACATTTCGTAGGAGATCACCAGTAAAGAGACTTCTTTTATTTAGATAAGCATTTGGAGTAGTAAAAAGCATGTTCTTTTTCAAAAACAACCAACTAAGTAATTTAGTTTCACTGCCGAAGGTGTTTCAGTTTCATTTTTGCATGAAATCAAAACCTTTTTCACGACAGCAACGCTAATATAAACAACTGACCCACCTTTTGACTTCATAAAGGTACCTTTTAATCTTTTTTGTTGATCTGCTCAACACATTTTTTGCCTCTCGAGCAACATTTATGCCGAACATTTCACTGAAGCTGTTTGCCGAACAGCTCAGCGAGAAACTCTGTGTGAATGTATCATTACGCATGGCGGAAGTATTAGTTGCCTGTTGCCTATGCCGGAAGTTTGTCGTTTCAAACATTTCGCTGTAATTTTGTTTCTTGTACAGTGCTTGGCTATATAATAAAACAGTTATACCATTCGCTCTCGTCGTATACGAACTAATAGCTAAGAGCTCATATACGACTCGAGCTCATGGTATAACTGTTAAATATATATATATATATATAATATATATATATAGATATATATATTTATACAATACCCTGGTTGCTATGCGTGTTTTCATTGTTGGCCATGATCTATTAGAGGACAGACACATGGTCACGTCAGATCATGTCAGCTGACCATAGGGAGCCCATCTTGGCAGTGCATGGGCACCCTGTGGCAGACTCGAAAGACGCGTGGGGGACTGTGGCACACTTGATCGTGGTGTGTTTAGGAAAATATTTTTTTCCTCTCCCTCCCCCACTTTCCCCCCGTTTTTTTCTTTTTTCCACCTTTTTTCCCGCTTCTGGTAACCGTTTTTCGTTTTTTTAAATCCCCTGCCTGCCACAGTCCGCCGCGCGTCTTTCGAGTCTGCCACAGAGTGCCCACGCACTGCCAAGATGGGCTCCCTGTGAGCTGACTTGCCTTTTTCCTTGATCTTCATGCCCCAAAATCCAGCAAGAGTTTGACAAAAACCTTTTAAATTTTTATTGTATAAAACAAATATATTCCATTTTTGTTGTCTGTTCAGTTATAGATGCACAGAAGATGTCACAACATGGTAAGAACATCAGTGACCCACTTGACTGCATCTCATGGGCCACTTTTTTGTTCTTACCATGTTGTGACGTCATCTGCATGCATCTATAACTGAACAGACAACAGCAAAATGGAATCTATTTGTTAATTATACAATAATTTGAATAGTATGTGCATTTTAATTGGTTGATAGCCATGATCTATAAAAGGACAGATGCACAGATTACATTTACATCACTGATGTGGTCTAATTTCTCTAAACCAATCACAGATCTCACTGCAACACCATGAGTCAATGACGTTGCTTGATTTGTATAGCTAGATCATGGATCATGTCAGATGAAGTGATTTATCTTTTCCAATGTGGCCAGAAATTCACCAGGAAAATTTAATAAGTCTGTTAAAACATAACTTTTCCATTTGTATAAAAATTATTAATTTTTTACTAATAATTACCAATTTTTTATTGTATAAAACAAATAGATTCCATTTTTTTGTTGTCTGTTCAGTTGTAGATGCACAGAATATGTCACAATGTGGTAAGAACATCAGTGACCCACTCTCAACTGCATCTTGTGGGCCACTTTTTTGTTCTTACCACATTGTGACATCATCTGTGCATCTATATTAACTGAATAGTGGAATCTATTTGTTAAATATATTGATTGTCATGTTCACTGGCAGTGATCATTTGGACTTTCAGTAATCAATTTGAACAAATATTAATCACACAAGATATCAGTGATCTTGTGTATGTACATGTATATAGTCAAGTTTAATATAATATTCGTTATATGTTTTTGACAGCAAGTATGGCCAATTAGAACATTATTGCTCGGCTCAAAAATAATATTGGAAGATAGCTGGTGCTGGTCAACGACTCAACGTCAAAATGTATCATGATCACACAAAAAAACTACTCAGGCATAAATATTTATTTAATACATCATGAAAGCCGGCGTAATCTGTTATTAAAACAGTATACATATTCTTTGATTCAACACCAGATCTAGAACTATAGGTTATAGAGGCTATACATGTAAACACTAAACAGTTTAATATACACTGCCATTGAAGAGATTGAAATTTATATTTAATAGCAAATTTCTTGAACTACTGTACATATTAAAGGTAGCAATTGAAAGTCTTTAATACGACTTACTTTGAAGAAGAGCTGAAGTAATAGTATCCTCTTCGTGCTTGCTTTTCGCTAGCTTTGAGTCTTTATTCGTTCTGTTTTTCTTTCCCATTTTATTTTGTAAAGTATTAAAGTAGCAAACTAAAAAGTGTCCTCGTTACAATTTTGCAAAGCTCTTTCCAACACAAGAGTATATAAGGACTTTCTAACTAACATTTTACAACGTAGGGGGGTATAGCTCAGTGGTAGAGCATTCGACTGCAGATCGAGAGGTCTCCGGTTCAATCCCGGATGCCCCCTACACATGTTTTTCAAATTTTTTGAATAAAACCTGCAGCAGTAATTTGTTTTTTTTCTCTTCCGAAACAAATCTATATCTTTTTTCTAAGTATAAAAAATACAAATAAACAGCAATTTTTTACTGAAAAATGATAAAAATCAACAAAAAATTCCGCGTTGGAGTTCCACGTCGTTGTTGTACCCAGTCCGCCAGCTACACTCCGGCTTGTACATTCACCCAGGGTCGTTTCTCCGTACAGCGGAAAGACCCTAGGAATTTGAAGAATATACATTTATACACAGGCAACACACAGAGGGCAACACAGCTGTGACACTTCCTTTTCAGAAATATGGAAGAGATAGAAAGTGTTCAGGTGAGCAACTGATAAATAAACGGTGCTTATTTCATCTATGTTGTGGTTGTTTGGGTTGTTTAGGTATCATAGTTGCTAGTTTCGCAATGAAAGGGAACTGTGATGGTAAAATCGTAAATATATTGCAATATTAAATCTTCCTATAATTTCTAAAGCGGGTCACAAGGTGAAGTTCGTGAGCCATTTTCAGCTCTGAACAGCCAGAGCGGTTGGGGAAAATGTAATTCTGCTTCTCTCTTGTCTCAATCTGTTTCCTATTAAGCAGGTTGCTTTTATATTCAGTGGTGTTGAGATTGTATCAGATGTAGGCATTTTTAATTGTAGTAATTTAAATCTAGATTTTGTGTATTAAATGCAAATAAAATTTTATTCGTATTTTTACAAATACATGCAGTAGGTAGCTGACAAGATCTAGATACATACTAATTACCATTATCAATAGCAATAACTCGATTTTAATCCATTGCTGCCTATTGAAAGGGAGTGTTGGGCATTCAAGGGGGGCACTATTTTTGCCTGGCTCAGGCAGCAATGGGTACAACTCAACCTTGTCCCCAGAACCATTTGTAGGGGGTGAATTTAAAATGATGGAAAGAATGCCCCTTGTGGAGGCTATACAAGGCAAAAAATGCACTGTGTATATATTATTGTGTATTTTTTAATTTGAGTCCGTGCTTACATAATAATTATACATAATTATTGCATGTTTATAATATAATTTTTCACACCATGGCAATTAGGCCAGGCCAAAACACAATATGTTTTTAAAAAATGTTAATGTTTTTAAACCACAAGAATGATCTAGATAACTTGCGCAATCAGAAGCTGAGATACCCTAGCCTCCACAGGGCTATTTGTTCCTGCCATTTTGTTTTTGGCCACCATCTTCACCCTAGGTACAACTTTAGAATTCCTGACTTTCATGTGTTGTCATGACAGCTAGCTGCTATGCTGATGGATCTTTAAGCTTTGATGGATCTTTGATTGATTGATTGATTGATTGATTGATTGATTGATTGATTGATTGTTGATATTAATTCTTGTATCAGAGTGAACCAGGCAGCGGTGCAGGAAATGCAGGTGGATTTGAAGAAGTGGAATCCAGTGATCCTGATATAAGGAAATCGTCAGGTAGTTTGGATTTAAGTGACAATATTGAAGATTTGTTTGTTGAAGTGGAAGATCCAGAAAAACATATTGAAGGCTATGTAAGCTACAATGTTTTCACCAAGGTTGGTATTATTTTTCATTATTTCAACACAGAGCAGTAGATACCTGAGAAGTAAGACTCAGTTTCAGAAATTGCAGCTTGATGTTAGTAATAATTGTCAGTTGTTTGCTGTACAAGCTGTGTTAGTTAGTAATACTCAGAGCACAGTCTAAGGTATAAATACCTTAAATAACCTTGCTCTGCTATCTGAGTTCTAGTGTCTGGAGAGAGTGTCTGGCTAGCTTTCAGAAGGTTTTTGGTTCGAGTCCCGCTTAGAGCTCAGAGTTTTTCTGAGTATTACTAACACAGCTTGTACAGCAAACAACTGACAATTAAGTAAGACTCAGTCGCATAAAAACTTGTCCCGTTTTTCTTAACAAGTATAATGCCATCCTATGTCATTTCCAGTTAGTTCCACCAGCACTTTTGATGGTTAATTTAAAGATGCTGGTAGAACTTACCAGGGGGGCATGAGATGGTGAATAATGGTGACATGATGACAACAAGGTAAAAAAATAGGTACGCATTGCGTACATGCGGATACTGGTATTTATTTGGTTTACAGATAATGATTGAACAATGTAAATTGTTCAATAAAACATAGTGAAAATATTAAATAATCTTGTGAAGTATCAGCATATCCTCTCACGTCTTACAGTACCTAGAATTAAGAATAATCGTAAATTTCCTTAAATTAACAATGATCGTTAATTGGCATAGCGGATATGGTTTAGCAACCAGTATACTTGGCAAAAATGCTGGTGGAAGCACCAGGTTTGCATAGAATGGTGATGAATGGTGTTGCAGATGGTCATGGTGATTGATATCCACGAGGCAACATGCGTGAGTACATAAACTTCAAAGGTGCCGGTATACTGTAACTACTTTTCTGTACATGTACACGCAATTTGAATAGCTTAAGGCACAGTTACAATTAAGCAGGGCGTGGAAGTGCATGTCTCTCCCATTTTGTACATACATACTCTATCAATCTCGTACCCAGAGCCTGCGATCCTTTTGGTC
Source organism: Paragorgia papillata (assembly GCA_035771165.1). Taxonomy (NCBI): domain Eukaryota; kingdom Metazoa; phylum Cnidaria; class Anthozoa; order Scleralcyonacea; family Coralliidae; genus Paragorgia; species Paragorgia papillata. The sequence goes on from JAWNZC010000184.1 coordinate 489,242, forward strand.
AATACCAAGGAACGGAGGCTCTGGGGAACTCCGATGAAACTTGTCATCTGATTGGTTAGTTTAAAAACAGTAAAATTTCAAATAATGTACATGTTGCTTGTAAACTTGTTTACTCGATTTCTCGACGTTCTGTGACACATAATTATACACGACAGACCCAAAATACAATTAAACACATGAAATAATTAAAAACAGGAAAAATCCCAACAATTTACAAGTTAAAACTATTATTATTGTCGTTTCGTCGCCAAACAAACATCCATCGTCTGACTCGTCTCGTAATTCTTCGCAGGTTCGTCTAATCGTCTCAGAACTTAAAGAGAATACAAGGTCGATGTACACCAAAATTCCTGACAGAAAGTACAATTCCTTACCTGAGCGGCTGAGCCGATCACTGCCGAGTGCCGACGGCGACGCGGACGTATAAAACACTCTCGTCAAATCGTCCGGTTGACGATTTAGAGAAACGCTAAGAACGGCCATTTGTCGCAACGCTTTGTCAAGAGCTCTGTAAAACATACTGGGCCATTCTTTATGGGTAAACAAATATTTTCCCTGGTCTTCGAACAAGCTAAACATCGTCCATGACAGTAACAAATTATAGGGGACTTTCATCGTGGTTTCCCAGAGCCATTCCAGAGCCTCCGTTCCTTGGTACTGAAGGATCGCAGGCTCTGGGTACGAGATTGATTCTCTATATGTAGCCTTTCAAGTGTTAAGAAACCAAGACTGAACGATGCTCTAACACCTTCTCTCTACACATATTCATTTTCGTCTGAAAACGCAACTTGAAAAGAGGAAAACTGTGTTTTCAAAAAGCTTCACTTTGGTCTTCGAAAAGGCCAATCCGTATAAAAAGAAAGTTTCGTTTTCAAAAAAGTCCTGATATACGTGTGTACGGGGGGTATTAAAATGCACTTCAAAAATCATTAATAATCCTGACCACTAGGAAAACACAAAATAAATCAGTATATATATATATATATATATATGGAAGCACCCACTTATAGTATATATATATATATATATATATATATATATATATATATATATATATATATATATATATATATATATATATATATATATATATATATATGCAATGCTCACTACCCTTGTGGAAGTTTGAGCACTCTGGGCCCATGCGCACTTCACGCTATCTGAATGTATTTCACCGATGCTGTCCCACATGCAGTTGTCACCGACGATCGCATGTGTATAAGTAATTGATGAAATTCATTCAGATTGTTCCAAGCTACACTGATGAGCTGTTGTACAGCGAAACACCGTGTCTGTAGATTCAACTATATATATATATATATATATATATATATATATAAATATATATATATATGTACTGTATATCTTGTTGGTGATTATATATGTGATTTTTTTTTTTGTAATGAATCTGTTTAAAGTTTTACTTATTTATTTGAAAGAACTTTTTAAGATGACAATAACATATTTTACAGGTTTGTGTTTCCTTGCTTCGTTTTTGAGATATTTCAGTTTGTTTGATATACAAATTTGACCATGTATAAGATAACTTTACGTCACCCTTTGCATTGACTTATCGCAAAGTGTTCTATATCTTTGCCGTTATTATCGAACAAAGCACTTGGCGAATTACAGTATATAGGAACCATGTGCAAGTGTTTCTTCTACAACAGCGGACGTTTTCGTTTGAATTTTGACATTAAGACTTAAGTGCTTTTCTTTTGTTTCTAGCACTCGGTGATGTCAAAATTGAAAATTTAAGGAGTCGCTAATTTTGTGCCCACAAGATAAATGTAAAGGCGGCATCCAGGAACACAACATACGAAAATGAAAACAATATATATACTAGTTTTTCTTGAAAATGAAATAAAGCAGATACAGTATCGTAAAGCTACCAACATTTTTAAAAAATTACTTAAGTTAAGAAATATTATTTTTTTTATTAGAGTTCCCGGTTATAAACGGTTATAAAATTGGTGGTTATTTACAGTACATGTCAGAATGGGGTCCAATGTACAGTATAAAGGAATTATTCTCTTTTAGACAACAAGAAGTGAATTTGATCAACCTAATTACACAGTGAGGAGAAGATACCAAGACTTCCTATGGCTTAGACAGAGACTCGAAGAACAATATCCAACCCATGTTATTCCTGTAAGTTTCTTTTCTCTTTGTTGTGCAGTATGATGAGAAATCAATCAAACTAAAATAGTTAATTTATTTACAGTAAACTAATTAACAATTATTCCCCGAAGTGGCATGGAGGTGAATAGTGCTGGATATTTACTGAGCCGCGGATAATTGTTTTAGCATATACCTCATAAACAAAATAATAAGAGATTATTAACCGAGAACGAGGTCTGTACGGGAAAATATTAGACCGACGTCTTGACAGTACGGACCGAGCCGCAGGCGAGGTTCGTACAAAAAAGACCAAGGTCTGATATTTTCTCGTACAGACCGCGAAACGAGGTTAATAAAGCGTTTATTATATGGCTATTTCAAGTTTTTCGATAATTATTGTATCAAACTTAGTGTGAAAACCTTAGAAATTCACGCGAACAAAATCAACATCCGGGACAGCGGTCCGGATACGGAAAAAGACGGACCGTGGTCCGGATACGCATTTTTACGGACCGTGCGTTGACCAATCAGAACTCAGGATATTACAAAGCCATATAATAACAAGTTTTACATTCTTATATATTTTTCGGTACTGCAAGACAGAGGGTCGCTAGCAACTTGGCGTACTCGATATTTGTCGGCAAAACAGTTTTTACAACTATTGGATATATTAATGACTAGAAAACTTTATAGAAACATACCTGCGAACACTTTTCTACTTAATTTTGTTGATTTTTCCCGTTATTCTACTACATCAGCCTTGTTTATCAACAAAACCTCCTGCTTCAATAAACAAAGCAAAACTGGCCACCATTTTGTTTTGCCCACAGGTGAATAGTGCAGGATATCCCGAGATTGAAGAGCCAATCAAATTGCGTAACAAGCACTATTCACTTGCGAGGTATATGCTAATGTTCAGTATTCTGCAGTAATTGGATATTCCTCCAGACCGGACTGGTAAATACCACTGCATGAAATATCAGGAGTTTTTCGGCACTAAAATTTTGTCTTGAACTGTATTGGCAAATTAGTTTTTGTACAGTAGGGTCGTTACATTTTCTTTGATATTATATATACAGTACTTTTTTGTTTTTAGAATGATTTGGATGTGATGAGCACTGACTTTTAGTGTGAGCTACTACTGCATGTTTTAGTGTGTAGCTAGAGGGGGCCCGGCGCACAGCTTTCCTAGTCTTCCACTGGCGATTGACGGCCGTTTGTCGGAATATTTTGATGTTTAACGCTACTCTGGCTTAAACGTTTTTGAACGTAACTTAAATTAAGGAGTTATTATTCATCACCCAACGTTTCGATACTCCGATCTAGTGTCTTCATCAGGGGTTATTGTTGTACGGACAAGTCCCATATTTGTATTCTCGTGTAATTGATTACGTTATCTATCAACAAGATGCAAACATGCTTATATGGTAAAGCCCCGCACAGACGACCAAGTTTTCCTTGACAAGTTTTTCCTTGACAAATTTTATTTGTTCGTGTGTACGACACAAATTGACAAGTTTTACCTTGACAAGGAGCCTTGTTCAAAAGCTGGTCATGCCAGCTTTTGAACAAGGAAATTTGTCCGTGTGTATAGTCGTCAAGGAAAACTTGACAAGATCATCTCCTAAGCTTATTACGCGATCAAGGAAAACCTGTCCAACCGTACACACGAGCAATTATAACTTGTCAAGGAAAATTGTTGGGGAAAAACGTGCTCATCGTACACACGAGCAAGGAAAGCTACCGAGGAACTTGTCAAGAAAAACTTGGTCGTCTGTGCGGGGCTTAATAGACCACCGTCATCAAGATGTGTTTTTTTAGCAGAAACTAGCCTTTCGGTGCTCTTTTAACCGCGTACCAACCTGACGTTTAAAAACCTACGGATTGTATTGTGAAAGGATCGTACTGCATGTACAGTACAGTATTGCATGTACAATACAGTATTGCATGTACAGTACAGTATTGTCAACCATTATTGAATGGTACTTTCTGGTTTCTTTATTTTTACAGCCTTTACCAGAAAAGAATTCCTTCACAAAGCATTTTGATCGATTTTCAGAGGAGTACTTGAAGATGAGACAGGATGCGCTAAAAAGATTTATGTCAAGAGTTTCTTCTCATCCAGTGTTGTCTTTTAGTGAGCATTTTCGTATTTTCTTAACGGCGAAATCATGGGTAGGTGATTCAGAGTTAAAGTGTCTGTAGATCGTTTGCATCTGACGTCACGGCGGCCATATTGGTGCACCGAAATAATGAAATGGCGGCCGTATTGGTGCACTATCTTTATCCGATGGGATTTTAATTCTATTCTTATTCAAACATTTCGTATTGTTTCACTACCCCAACGGGGGCCACCGATCACGTGAGTGAAAACGATCCATACGGACCTGGGGGGTTTACATGTATATTTAGAATATTTAGTCTCTTCCCATCAAAATTGTAATATAGCTTGGGTTTAAAGTTGTCGATTTTGAAGGTTGATCGAGAACCCGATCGTTTTGAACGTAGCCTATGAGAGATGGTCTGGAAACCCTGTAAAAGTTTTTTTGTTTACGTTTATGCAAATTTGTGTACGGTGACTTCATTATGCCAAAAATTATGAAAATACAATATTTTCGTAAGTTTTGGCATAATGAAGCAGTCATCCGATAGCACTGTTTATTTTCGCTCAACCATGCATGTTATTTAAATACTAATAAACGAAGAGGTTTGTGCACGGGGAGGATACCCTGCTCCCAGAGATTCTACGCCGCCCGCTCCCCCTCGAAATGCTGAAATCGGGGAGAGAACCTCTGGTCGAAGACACCACCAATCTCGCTTTCATGTTGCAATAATCTAATTAAAGCCTGATCAATTAAAACACTTGCCTAAGAGATGTACTGATTTCTGAGCCATTCAGAAAATGGATCAAGATCTGACTCTAGCGACTTCATTGGCTAGGAGAGATCAAAGAAACAGCGTTTTCGACCAGGGGTTCTCTCGCTACTTTCAGTATTTCTGGGAGGAGCGTGCGGCGTAGAACCTCTGGGACCAGGATACCGTGAAGACCGTCTAAACATTATAAATCACAGCTCATTATAGGAGCTTCTAAGTTTGCGGAGTTTCCAGACCCATTACCCTGCTAATAGACTCTTCACGCTACAAGACCATATCTTGACTCTGTTCTGACTTGATAGCCCAAATATCCTATGCCAGTCTTGCATTGTTTTAAAAACAATTTGGGCGATAATTGCGTGCATGTTTTCACTATATAAACACTGTATACGGCAATGTAGTAAAGTTCAGTATCTCCATAGTCAATCGAGATATGGTCTGGAAACTCGGTAAACTTTAAAGCGTCTATAATGAGCTGTGATTTTATGTTGAACCGTACCTTACACAGTGCACATCCTTTGTTTTAGGTTTATTAATATTTAAATAGCACGGTTGAATGATTGAGCTGAAACGTTGCTATTGGACAATTCGTTCATTATACCAAAATACAATGTGTTCAGTGACCGTGCACCGTGCACAAAAATGCATAAAGGCGAACAAAAAGATAGACCAAAGACTTTAGCTGAGTTTCCAGACCATATTTCGATTGACTATGGTATCTCTCAGAAACCACGAATCACTTACTAGTATTGAATACTTAAAGGGGATTGGCATTACAAATTAAGTTTGTCTAATTTGAAAGAACTCATAAAATTGTAATAGAAGATCCTTTACAACTTTTTCGTATCTTTCTGCGTTTTCAAGATATTTCAATTTGTTTGATATGTAATTGAGATTGTCTCTGACGTCAGGAGTTGGGTAAAATATTTTCATTCAGAGCAAAATCACTTACATATCTAACATGAAATGTTCAGCGTCGCAAGGTGTTTTTATGTGCACAGTTTCAAATGATTTCGCTGAACAAACTTAGATATATAACTGGTTTTGCTACATGTGAAAATATTTTACCCCACACCTGACGTCAGAGACCATCTCATTTACATATCAAACAAATTGAAATATCTTGAAAACGAAGAGAGATACGAAAAAGTTGTAAAGGATGTTCTATTCCAATTTTATGAGTTCTTTACAAATTAGACAAACTTAATTTTTAGTGCTATTGCCCTTTAAAGTATGTTTTTCGACATCCAAAACCTTATAGATCTAGTTCTAAAAGGATTTCGTTGCATAGTTTGAAGTCAAACTCGACTACGGGTTTCGCCGTTGGCTCGTTCCACGAGTTAATGTTGTCCTAAAGACATGAAAATGATAACGTATGTACAACGGGAACGGCGTTAAGATTACTCTTGGCACTAAAAATTATTCATCATCTTTGTTGTATGAGGAAAATTCTATTGTATTAAGGACGTTGTCCATGACGTTCGCGTTGTATTTGCTTAAGCTCTCTGATATTGGGCAGTAACAGAAACTTGGGCAATGGCCGGGTTTAACCCGTTTTATAAGGTATCCAAAATATTTGCCGGCCCCCATGCCAAACGGTTTGGTACTGGTAGAAATTCCAATTAAAGTATTTATTTTCTTGAAATATGTCTCGTTCAGGAGCTGATGACTGCCAAGAAGCAAGCACCTGGTTTAATAAGTAGAATGGGCGATTCTGTAAAACATACAGCTTCTTCGTGGATGTTGAAAACGAGGGATAAAGAATTCACAGATATCGCTGATTTCGCCAAGAACTTCAATGAAAAAATTAGTTCCATGGAGAAGGTTACTGATAAATTGGCACGAGAGAGATTTGGTAAGCTCTATCCGAGGTCATTAGCCATTTCGGAATTGCGCTAAAGATTTGGGGATAGCGAGATTGACAATGCATCATGGGGCTGTTTGGGGGGACGTGAACAAAGAATCTGGCCCCCCAAACAGCCCCATGATGCATTGGCAACCTCGCTATACCCAGGTCTCTATACTGATCTGAAAAATAGGACTGGATCGAGTTTTCTATTGTGTCAGATGAGCTGATTTTGAAGCCAGCATATTTGCATTGACCTGCGATTGTGCAAGCAAATCAAACTGAGACACTTGCGAAATGGGTTTAGAGTCTGGCCATTATATTTACTTTGCTAACCATAAATGCACAAAATCCTGAACTTAATTTGACGCTTCACAGTTGGCTTTTCTCACCAGATAATTAGAGCCAACGGCGGCCATATTGGAGTGACCTCATTACAAATTCAATGGCTAATCTGAGAGGAAAAGCAACACTGACCGACATCAAATAACTGTTCAACCATAGTTAATAGAACATATACATGGTTTGGAAGCTCTATTGTCTTTCAACATGAAGCATTGTCATGTTGAACTGACAATGGAGTTCCTTATATGGAAGTAAATTATATGGACACGTGACGATGAAGCACCACAACACGTGACGATGAAGCAACTCACTAATTAAACCCGATCGTTGCTATTGGATGACTGCTTCATTATACAGAAAATACAATACCGTGAAATTGCACAAATTTCCATAAACGAACAAAAAACATAGAACAATCACTTTGGACGAGGGGCATGCGCCCTTAGAGCATTTTGAAAATTAGAGCCCTGGAGATGCGTTTAGAGCGTTTTGAGGAATAGATAATTCAAAACTTCAGGCTCCTCCACACTTTCAATATTTACTTCGAAATCAATATATTTTACATTACTAGAAGTTACTATCGCAAGTGAATTGCTTCCTCGAATGCCAAGAAAATCCTGGCAATTTTGAAATTTCCAAAAATAAGCCCTACAGTATACTCCAGTTAAGCCTTCACTCTGCATTTACTCAGAAGTCAGAACAGAATTAAACTAGTCAGAACAGAAATTCGAATTTATATCTTTCGTCGAAATCGACAGATATCTGATTCGTCAACAAAAACCTGGACATAAATCCATCACAGCTTAATCCGGCGACAAAAAAATGTGAAGTAACTGACGATATCCAGGAATCCGGCGACAAAAATTTCGGCAACTGATAATATCCAGAAATCGGTGCTGAAGTCTATATATAAATATGAAATCGCCGGTAGCCACCTTCTATTGAAACCTCTGTTTATAATCTAAAAGTATATTCTCGCCAAACCAGTGTTACGATTATCTTTATGAAAGTTTCGCATGCTATTCACATGTGAATTTTTGTTTTCACAAGCCATCCAATGTTTCATATGTGATTATGTGAATGGATTTTTTCGCGTAGTGTTTAATGAATGAGCAGGAGTGTTTCATCGAGTTTAGTTTTAATAAACGGAACAATTTGTTAGTGTAGGTTAAGCACCTAACTAGTGGGGAGGGAGTCCGACCCAAAGAACGTCTGCGAAGGAGGCTAGCACCTAACGCGAAGTTTATTAGCGATATATAAACCGGAGGGCGAAGCCCGGCCCGAGTGATTTATATCGCTAATAAACTGAGGGTTGCATGGATTGCTAACATATTTATAACATGATCAAGGAGGTTTTCTAAAGAATTCAATAGGAATTGTGCTCGTCACAATTCTATTGTTATTGCGAGTGTTATATAAGGTTGGGAGTTATAACCTTTATATAAACCGAAGTACATCAAGAAAACCGACTTGATCATATTATAATAGTTGATAGATATTTCGAACTAGCCTAGTCAATCATCAGTCAGAGTAAAGCAAAACGGACAGCTCGTTTCCCTGTAAACATTTCTAATAATCCCCTTGGCGGTGGTGATATGCAGTCTCTGAGTGCCCTCTTGTTCTTTCATATTATTTTTATTAGAGAGCACACGCGTATCTACTGTCGTATGCATGGTTACCTCTTTCTTTTTTCAGATCTTCTTGAGAGCTACAAAGATTGCATTCCTGTGTTCAGGCTGTGGTCAAATTCAGAAATTAAGTTGGCTGATGCTTTAACTGAAATGTCAAATGCAATGGAGAAAAACAATGAAGCGTTAAAATATTTGGTACAACATTTACTTATTTCTTTTTTTTGTAACTTAGATCTCATACACACGTGAAAACGCGCAGGTTGTAATAAGAGTTGACCTGGGATATTACAAATAATACATGTAGGCAGCCGCCATACGACACAGTTCAGACAACGGATCACAGCTATGATGTAGGCTTAACTTTTGGAGAGAGGAAGCGCGTTAACAGCGCACGCTACCCGTGCTCTATATGTTAGTGCTATTATTACATTTTAAGACCGAAGTGGGACTACTTGCGAAAATCAAGTAGATCGAGTAGTTTGTCAGGTTTACCCTGATTATGACGTCACCAATTTCCTAGTTAATTAGACCCAATATTACAACAAGATGGCGGACAGCACGCTGTCTTTGGTCGAAATATTTCAAAACACAAGAAAGATACAGAAAAATTACAAAAGGTCTTATACCATTTGACGAGTTATTTCAAATCGAACAAATTTAATTTTTATTGCCAATACCCTTTAAGGCCTTCCGGTTGGGAATCAAACCCGCGATCCATATGAGCTCAATGAGTTCGATATACATATAACGGTGGTAATGCCAGAAGAAGGATTGAGTATATATTACACGTAACTTTCCCAATAAGATAGTAAACAATAAAAATCATACGTATATATCTGACGGCGGTAATGCATACATGCAGATATAACCTAATAAGCTTTGAAGAACATCCCTATATCTATACAAATTATAGCAAGGGAATAAAAGAATAAGCATAACATACCTATAGGTAAAGTATGCCACGGAGAGAATATAGCTTATTGCATAAGAGAATATAGTATCGAAGAACATCCATAGGCAAGCTATGACAATTACAGGGGGTGGACAAAAAAAAGTGGCCATCCATGCAAATATCGTTAATTTACCGTAACATTTTGAAAAACAAGAAAATATATAAAATATAGCTTTTTGAGACATATACGCAGTGAAATCTACTCCAATACAACGTTAAATCGTAATTTTAATAATTTATTTTGAAAACAGATCAACCTTTCATGATTTTAGTTACAATTTTTTATGACCAAAAATGTTGAAAATCTGGCTGTAATGTCATCTCATTTCTGTGATCTCAAAATGATCAGACTAATTTGGCTTTAGTTATAGAACACAAAAATATACCTTCGATCTGGAACGCATATTTGATGTCATACAAATTCAGACTCAGTATCTCTTATAGTACAACAAAAAAGTCACATTCCCTTTGGCGTATCACGTTTTCAAGGAGTTTGTGAATTTTCTTAACTACTTAATTCCCTTTAAAATCTATCGGCGATAGCTTGGAAAAACCGTTGACCTCTTCTAATTAAACACCTAACTTTCTCTTTTTTTTTGGTTTTCAAAACTTACGTGACCTATCTTCAGATTAATACACGATTTTGTAATCTTTTCATAAGGAGTTTGGATGTGCACATCTTCAACTGAACAACTCTCTTATTATTCATAAAATACGATCCAAAACGATCAACAAAAACCGAACAGCGTGGACCTAAATCAGCTTTTTTAGTAACTCACTCTCTTGAAATTAGTTTTACTGTCCAAAATTGTAGAATTACACATTGGGTTAATAATGTTGTAGACTTTCTTAAATAAGTTGAAGTTACACGTACAGCAGATTCAATACACCAATTCCTATTGAAAATTGTTAGTAAATCCATGATAATACAATGTATTTTGAAAACAAATGTCTAAATTTAGGATTTTTTATCATATACGAGCAGTTCTCATTGTGTATGTCCTCACAACATTTGGTTTTACATAAACGTACTGTTCTTTCCTAAGTTGTTCCAAATTAACTATGTTTTCATGGATGGCCACTTTTTTTTGTCCACCCCCTGTATATACAAGGAATAAATAAATTAACAATTAGACAGCGAGCCATGCAGAGTTTTCTATTTATTTTAGTATCAATCATAAACAACTTTTCTTTAATGTAAAGAAGTCTTATCAAACATTGTTCCAAATATTCAGATAGTTTTACCTTTTTGTTTGCAGAAGTCTCCCCATACAAAATGTAGAGTAGTTCGATGGCATATGTGTGGTAAACAATTGCTTACAAAACACGAGATTGTAATTACTTTGCTCTGAATTTGGTGTAGATATACTCCATAAGCATAAGCGAATTCATTTTCTTATTCGAAAATGTCAAACTGAATAATTTTCCATTTCTTTCGTGCCAATGTTTTCCTTACTCGTATAAAAAGTTTAGCGGACACCATGTTTGATTTTAGCGTAGTTTCCAGATTTTGCTTGCGGCGTGAATATGTCGTTGCTTCTGATTGGTCAGAATAGGAATATCTCCAGTTATGAGAAAGCTTGTCATTGGATAACGCTACTAGTGGTATTTCACCAATAGAGCACTAGCAGCTCAGCCAATCAGAATGCCGGATTTGTAATGATCCACTAGTTGGATGATACTAAGGGGATATACTAAAAGGATAAGCATCGAAGAACATCCATATATAGACAAACTGTGGAAGTTTTATAAGGAATAAGAAAATAAGGGAGTAAGCATCAAGGCTATCAGTCATCACCGGCATTCGCTGATTTTTTTGTGTGGGCTTTTGTGCAATACTTCTTGTGGTTCTTTCATGCATGCGAGTTAAGGGCTTTCTTCGCGTTTCCCCGATATACATTACACCAAGCCACACTCGCAAGGAATGCGATACACCTCACGGGTTCTACAGTATAAGCTATCTACTGCGTCTTCGTGTGTGAAGAGTACCAACATTAGTACGAACTCAGCATTAAAATAATAAACGTAATATATCCACAAACCTAGCACGAACTACACAATTATTACAATGAAAACCTTCAAAGAATTAATAGAAAGTTTACTTTTCTAGCTAAAGCAACAAGATGCTGGTATAATGGAACCACTTAAAGAATATATTTTGTACGTTGAAGCCATCAAGGTATGTTTTACGTGTACATATTGTTAGAAATCCCAACAGCGTAAAAAAGTAGAGTGCTGCGTGGGCAGTATTTTAGATAGAGAAAAGTAAAAGGGTGGTAAAGTGCCGAGATTTTTACCTGCGGATAGCAACCCAATAAACCGTCGTCTTCTTATTCCGTCACCATTTTCAAAAATTTGAAAACTGCCTCCCCGGACTGGCATGCTTCAACTATCCCGGTGCTATTCGACCGATCGTTGAGAAATTGCCTGCGTCCCTCCGAACGAAATGGCAGAAAGAGGTCGTCAAGTACGCTGAAAGAAACCAAAACGCGTACCCAGGCTTTCCCATTTTTGCGCGAGTTGTCGAAAGCCAAGCGCCAAGTAACCACCCAAACATTTTGGCCGGAAGCCCCTCCACCGCGACGCAGAGAGAGGTCCTATGGACGGAGAACAAAGTCACTGAAAGAGAAAACGGAGTGGATAAAGGCCGGTTTGTGTTTTCGCTGCCTAGCAACCCAATAAACCGCATGGTCTATTCCGTTATCATTTTCAAAAATTTGAAAACTGCCGTACGGATCCACATCAAATCTTTTTGACAGTATGTCTAGGCTCGAGGGGCATTTCCAGTCGTTTCCCGGCCCCCGGTATAAGTATACTTACCTCTCCCGGAGGAGACGGCTGGACGCGTGAGCCACCTAACGGGTCTGTGACGTATTGCATAATAAACTTACTGGTTTGATTTCCAACCGTCTCCCCTAAAACTATAGAAGCTGAATGAGAAAAACCTTTTGGCCATTAACTAATTTCGCTATAGCTTCCTCTTGTAAATGTTTGAGACAATCAAGCTTAACTGCTTAAAGTCTTACACGTTTCTAAAATGCAATGGCATGCCTCATCAGCACTATTGATTTCGCCATTTTGAACAGACGGGGTAATTCTTGCAAAAAGTGTACGAGTATAATTTTTTTTTCGTGATTTTTTAAATTTTAATTTGTGATTTTTTTATCTTTTATCTCTTTTTGATCATTTCCAAGTTTAATTCTAAGATTTTAAAATTTTATTCATTAAATTGAAAATTCTTTTGTGATTTCTTCCTGATTATTTTTTTATTTTACTGTGATATTTTCTGACTGTTTTGTTGTCATATGATTTTTTGGTGCTTTTTTTCGTGATTTTTCTGAAGATGTATTGTGATCTAAATATTCGTGGGTATTAAATGGTGTATGTAATATACTTGTTGAGCTAGTTGTATTTAAAACAAAAACAACGAAACATTTGTAGTACACAAATAGAGATGAAACCTGAGCACATAACATATAGGAAACCAACCTCGTACCCAGGGTCTTACCTCCGCTCCTGGGTACGAGGTTGATAGGAAACAAGAGGGCACTCGGAAACAGCGGACCGGATTGCTTGATTGATGATTCGGTTATATATAAGGTATAATAATAAGAGCTATCAAACATTTTTCAGAAAATTCATCAAGAAATTTCCATCCGATTTTGAACCAAATTAAACCAAAATTGAATGATGGTTCTTGGCCTATGATCAATCTTTTCACAAACCTTCATGAAAACCTGTGCAGTACTTTGTGAGATCTGTGGCGACAGAGGCGAAGGTAATAACTATGGCAATAGGACGTCATGTTTAATACCGCATCAAAGCATTCTGCCAAATTGAATCCTGATAAATCGAGACAAATAAAGATGTGTATAATAATTAACAATTATTCGCCGAAGGCGAGGTGAATATCGGTGAATAATAACCGAGACGAAGTCAGGTTATTATTCACCGATATTCACTGAGCCTGAGGCGAATAATTGTTTTAGTATAAATACACATTTTCGTACTTTTAGGAACAACATTTTCTTTAAAATTGTTAATTTCCTCGTCTGTCGCATTGACAACTTGGCTGGCGGCCATTTTGGATAAACGCTGTAGGTGATTATCGAGAATTAATCCGAAGTAACTCGACCAATCAGCGCGCGCGATTTTCTATAATCACCTGTGTATTTATACTAATAGTTTATATTTTGAGCGGGAAGGATAATCTCGAAAATGATTCACAACCGACGCTTTAACCAGAGCCACATCACAAGTTCGTCGAAGCCGTCGTGGCGACCGCGAGTTAAACATTTAAAAATCAATATTTATTACTGTTATCAATATTTATTATGTCCAATTGATTGTCCAATACTGGTCGGCCGTCCTTTTCGATAAACGACGATGACAACCGAGCAAACTAAGAGGTAGCCTATGTAAAGCCGCTTGTTTTGTGGAAAAATTGGGAGAGAGCGTCTGTGAGTTCCAGACGATAATCGTGTTCCAGGTCACGTGGATCACAGATTGCCCAACCTGATGCTAGCTTCACAGTTGTCACATGCAGTTGTATGAGAATTGTTATATAAACACTTGGAAAATGTTGCCGTATTTTAATTTATAGTTCCGTAAATCAATAAAATAAACTTACTTTGAACAATTCATCTCTCATGTTGTCTATGCATTCAGTGAGTTGAGTAATATAATTAACGTTAATTATTACCAATCCGTCTGTTAAATATGATTTGTCCGTTTGCCACTTTTGAGTTTTCTACGACGGCCATGCAATCATATTTGTTTCGACGAATCCGTGGACAATCCACGTGACCTGGAAACATCCACGTGATCTGGAACTCGATTATCGTCTCGAACTAACAGACGCTTTCTCCCAATTTTTCCACGGCAGAGCAGCGGCTGTACAAACGTTCTTGCACTGCCCTTGGTATGATCAACGCACCGTTGATTATATAGTCGAATATAGTGCAATAGTCGAAGGCGCTAGCTGAAGACATTAATGATCTGCCAATCTATTAATCTTACCAGGAATGTGAATGGCGCGGAAATTCAACTTTACTGTTTCAACTTTTTAATGCTTATTAATTTCCATTCCGTAGTATTGTTTCTTAAATTTTAGCTCGTTTTTGTTAAATTAACCATTTCCAACTGGTAATTGATACCCGCCATCTTAGCATATTATATGCCTTCCACTTGCAAACTAATGCTCGATATTCAACGTCGGTTATTCAAGATAAAGTACAATTATCACGCAACTAGCAATGCTGTTCGTGGCGCGTGACACATAAGTATCTCTCAGTAGGAGGTCACATGACAAAGAGCAATTACTCTTTGCCTACTGTATCTTTCGTTTTCGAACGAAGGAGGCTTATAATTAGTATTTTACTCTGTATAACGCCAGAGTATTTTACTTTGTCTAACGCCAGACGATTTCATCTTGTCAAGTGCACATGGAGAGCCCTTGGTAGGGAAGCAGTTAAGGATGATTTAAAAACTATATCTCCCTAACTCTTCGGCTTCCCTATCGTTCGTTTTCGAACGAAGTAGACTTTAGTATTTTAGTCTCAAAGTATATCTTGCTCTGTGTCTAACGCTAGACGATGAGATGGAGAGCCCTCGGTATAAAGGAATTAATCAAGATATGAAAATCTGTCAATCCTACTATGTCGCGCCGTTTCGGTCAAACATTGTGGAGAAATAAATCTTAATATAATAATAAATCTTATTGTAATATAGTATGGTCTTCCACTTATGCATCTAATTTAAATAGAATTTTACTTTTACAAAAACGAGCTGTACGCACTCTTACAAACTCCAATTACCGTGCCCATTCTGATCCACTTTTTAAACGACTCAAAATATTAGACATATTCAAGCTAAAATTCATTTCATATTTTCCTATTTATTACAAATAATCAAATACATGGTTATAACACTAGATCTGCTGCAAATTATAGATCTGCTTGTCGAACTAATACAAAACAGTTCACTATTATTTAGGTCCTAATATTTGGAATTCCTTACCATTATATATTACTGCTATAAACACTATTTCTTCTTTTAAGAAACAATTACGTGATTACCTACAGCTTGCTCTGATGTTATGACCATGTTCAATTATTTTCAAATATAATAATTATGGTAAACTGTACTCTAATGTTGTAAATGAGCATAGGTCTCTTAGCACAAACTTGGCTTGGCTTTCGAAGTCTCCTCAAAAATCCCTTCCTTCGAACATGTCCGCAAACAATTCTTTTCAATTTACTATACAGTGTATATAAAAAAAAACGGAACCCTTAAGAAATGAATTAGTATTCTGTTCAAACAACATATTGTAGTAGTTTGAAAGCCCTAAATGCCTCTGAGCCTGGGAAATTAAGATAACTTGAAGTGTATGCATGGTGAAAGTATTTAAAGCTTTTTCTCTTCCTGTTTAACTTATGTGCTGATTAATTTATAACGCAGCGCTTTTAGGGCTTTCAAACTACTACAATAGGTTGTTTTAAAAGAATACTAATTCATTTTCTAAGGGTTCCGGGGTTTTTTTATACACACTGTAGATATCTAATTATTTAAATTTAATTCTGTGTCTCCTCACCAACTTGTATTTTTCTTTACTTTGTAAATAGTTTGTTTTTGGCGAATAAACCATTCATTCATTCGTTTTCGAACGAAGTAGACTTAAGTATTTTACTCTCAGAGAACAGCAGGGAATTTTGTCTGCGCTGTTGAAAAATATCGCGGGCTCATCGTGTTTTGTAATCGTCTGTGGCGAAATTTTGAAAATGTGGAGAAGGCATGACGACCAAGATATCTTCAAGATTTACCATAGTTAATATAACATGATATACATGGTTTGGAAGCTCTATTGTCTTTCAACAAGAAGCATGGTCATGTTGAACTGACAATGGAGTTCCTTATATGGAAGTAAATTCTATGGACACGTGACGATGAAGCACCACAACACGTGACGATGAAGCAACTCGCTAATTAAACCCGATCGTTGCTATTGGATGACTGCTTCATTATACAGAAAATACAATACCGTGAAATTGCACAAATTTCCATAAACTTGAACAAAAACATAGAACATGCAATCACTTTGGACGAGTTTCAATTCCAAACCATGTATGTGTTCTATTAACTATGGATTTACTAACAATCTGTCTGTCAACCAGAGTTTTAAACTATGTTGTCCAATTAGTGGAGACACTGACGTTCTTCTGATAGGTGAAAGAAAACATTTTAACCAGGAAGGTGTATAAATATCGAAGATGAAGTGATGGTACGAAGAAGCCGCATTGCAGTCAAGTTGATAGCGAATGTTTGATCGACTATAACTCAAAATTTGCTTCTTCCCCAAAATTTAAATGCTCTATTCATGTTATTCTATTACTGCTTTTGATATCTGATAGGTATTTCGTAATGGGAAAATTGGGGAAAATGGGTAAATTATGTATTTATTCCTTTCATCCGACGACTTGTTTACTAGTTAGTGCTGTGTTTAACTGCCACAATGTTGTGCTAATTTTATGTATAATTCCGTTCGTACATAGAAATATATAAATCAGGTTTTTTGTCTTACTCAGATCTTACAATAAAGTTTGACAGCCTACGCTACTAATTTCATTGCGGCGACGACGTGCAAATATTGTCAATTTCTGCAAAATCTGCCCTATTGCTCCAAAAGATTTTTACCGATTGTCAGTTTTTAGTTGATTCACAACGTACTCAAGTACGTTGACGCCAGACGATTTTACTTGTCAAGTGGAGAGCTCTCGGTATACTAAAGGAATTTATCAAGATATGATATCTGTCAATCCTACTATGTCGCGCCGTTTCGGTCAAAAATTGTGGAGAAATAAAAACGTGTCGAGAAATCGGCCAAAACCATAGTCGCAGTATAAAACCGTGTCGACATGTTCTTTTGTTAGTCATACTTTTTGAGCTGCCGGTCGAGATTAATATATTTCTCGTTTGCCGAGAACATAGGTAAAGTAATACAGGCAGAGCCAATATTTCCCCCCAAATGGGGAAATAAAAAAACGCTTTGTACTTTTTATGGAATGGTATATAGGTGTTGGGAAATACTTGTTGTAGTTTGTTTTTGTTATTAGTAAATTAGAACATGCATTAGTTAAGATAAATATAGCAGCGACAACGTAAACAAACTCTATATAAATGGGAAGAAATTAGGTGGGAAGACATTAGATGGGAAGAATCGTAACAAGTGATTTACCGGGCGGAAACCGTAATTGCAAAATGAATATAAGAGCCCAGCTCAAAATGTTAAAATGCAATACTATAACGAAAGGAAACCATCTATAACAAAATATATTTATTGACGTTTCGTTACTTAACCAGTAACATTTTCAGAATGAATTAAAGATTGCATTCAGTATACTTCTTATATATTAATGAAACTAATTAATATAGTATACTCAATATATATGTATATAATATATAGTATACGTAATATATACGTATTAGCAATGTTTTTGTAGATGGCCACTTTTTTCTGGCCATCTACAAAAACATTGCTAATTTTGAACAACGTACAAAACAACAGTACGTATATGTAAAACCATTTGTTTTTAAAACGTACCCAGTGAGATCTGCTCAAATATGATCAATACCGGTCGGCTGTCTTTTTCAATTGACGGGATATAGATGGGAAGAAACGCGAAAAATGCAAGCGCCTTGTAAATTGGAAAATCGAGCCTCGAAAAATGGAGCCTTGTAAATTATTTTCCCCTTTCTCCCGCGTTTTACCTCGCGTTCCTCGCACTTGAATCACGCACATGCATTACGCTGGAGTTTTTCGAATTTTACTCCCCTACCCCTATATACCATGCACGTGCATCATTTTCGCTGGCGTTTTTTTTACTTCCCTATTTTAAATAAATTCTCTCTAACGAAAGACAAGAGACGACCGAGTAACCTGGGTGAAGCATGCGACGTAATCAAAGTTGGTGTAATGAAATCAAACTGATCTGACTGATGCCACAACGTAAACACATATCGACGCCTAGACTTTATCGCATGGTGGTTTCAACCATTGTATTCTAAATAGTAGAAATTACTATTGCAAGTGAAATGCTGCCTAAAATAGAATGAAAACATTTATCCTACTTCGTCACAGGCAACTCTGTGCCGTCTGTGGTCAACGTGACACCCCACTTGCCCACTCCATCCGAGTTTGTCCATGCACTCCACCCGAGTTTGCCCACTCCACCCAAGCTTGTCTCGTCTCTTCCAAGTACCTTTTCAACGATCGAAACGTTCCTTGGCGTTAGGCTTGTTATTGACGCATTGTTATTTTGGGCCTCACGAGCACTCTACTGATTTTGGTAGTATTCTAAATATAACCAAGTGCATGCTACTTCTCAGATAATGTTGAATTATCGTCATTCAACATTATTTCGACTTTGAACAGACACATTCAGTAAAGGGACGATTACTTGAGTGATGAGGCCAACTTTCCCTTGTAACTGCAACTCGTTTGATTAGTATCCTATATACTGTGGTTTTAAAATTCGTGCACGTAAACTAAATTCGCAAAGCAGAATAGACACCAATGGCTGCAAGTCGAGGTTGGCGATGATATCGCAATGCATTTACTGTTATTTAATTTTAAAAAGACTAACTGTATGATTGTAAGGTCTTTTAAGAAAAGAACTTCAAATATTTATATCAGAAATATAGAACAAAAAGAATATGTCAAATATTTATGCATATATCATTGACAAACATATTAGGTGGGAACAACAAATAAAACATGTTAAATGTAGAATTTCTAAAAATACCGGTATTTTAAATAAACTAAGATATTACGTTGATTTGAATATGTTACATTTTTAATTTACTCCTACATTAATTATGGCATTATATGAGCCGGAGTAATACATACTCTACTCATCTTCAAAGCCGGCGGTTAACAATCAAGCTACGATTCATATTGAAAGGTACATGAAGGTGCCAAATCCTTTGTTTTAGGTTTATTAATATTTAAACAGTGCGGTTGAGTGATTGAACCCAAACGTTGCTATTGGGTGATTGCTTCATTATACAGAAAACACAATATGTTCAGTAACCGTAAAAGTGCAAAAATTTCCATAAACCTGAACAAAAACATAAAACAATGACTTTTGTTGAGCTTCCAAACCATGTATATTTTCTATTAACTATACCAAAATAAATGTGTTAGAAATATATTTTTTGCTAATAAAAGAGAACATGCATGCTACTTCCTATATCTTATAAACGAATTCTTACACTTGTTCGAGTACTATTGCAAAAGCTTCAGAATGTGATACTTATAATACAAGATTTGCTAGTAAGTAAAATTTCAACAGACCAAGAGTTCGAACTAATTATGGAATTCATACATCTAGATTTATTTCGTCCAAAATTTGGGAAACAATTGATAGCAATTTAAAACAGTGTAAATCGTCTTATGCTTTTACAAAACAATATACAAACAATCGCTTCTACTTTCGCAAACTTGAATTAAAACATATATATATAGCATGAGCTCGTTCTCTGGTTCCTGTTCACATGTCTCAAAAGTAATTAAATTAATATAAATATCGTAGGCAGTGGTCAACCCGAAAGCTAATGCTACTTTGACCACTGTGCGCGATCGCTTATTATATATCTGTTTTAACATCTAAATTTTGTATTCTTTTTCTTACAACTACACAAGAATGTAACTGTAATAGTTGACCTCGTGCAAATAAAAATTGACTTGACTTGGCTTGTTATCTTTCATATCCAGCCTCGATTTCAAGCCGTTGTTCGTGCTCACGGAAGCAAACTCGAGAGGTATCTATTGGGTCAGTGTAGAATCTATTGAAAACACGGCCTACGCAGACCTCTACTTTTCGTATCATAGTTTGTATTTAATTTAAAAACCAATGATATATATACTGTACTTGATTTGGGACTATTCTTTTGGTTTGCATTTGACGTTGTGGCGGCCATGTTGGAGGAACTTAACAAAAGCTATCATATTAGCAAGCTATAGAGCGTTTTCACTCACGTGATCGATGGCCCCATTGGGGTGGTGAAACAATACGAAATATTTGAATAAGAAAAAGCTAATTCCCATGCCTTACACCAATATGGCCGCCATTTCATTGTTTTGGTACACCAATATGGCCTCCGTGACGTCAGATGAAAACGCTCTATTGCATTTGGAGTGTGTTTTCCTCTAGCATGGCCGCCGTTTTTTTGTCTTCGAAATCTCAAGGGATTGATTGCATACCACCAATTGAGATATATTTTGCTTCAAAGAATAGAATAAGGCCCTGTTTACATGAAGCGGAATGAGTGTTCAAGTCAAATCTCGCGTTGTTTCTTCTGGTTGTGTTTACATGAAGAAGTTTGAAAGTTTTCGATCTGATCGAAACGAATGACTGAAGTCAATCCACGCAGTGGAGTGGATTGACCTGAGATTGAAGCAAGGATCGACTTGAATGTCCCCAATTTGATTCATGTAAACACGGTTTAAATTTGAAAACTGCGAACGCAGCATTAGCCAATCCCGATTCCTAAATTAGTTGTTGTTTGTTTTCTGTTGACAGGCGGCATTAAAAAGACGTGATGCGAAACAAATGGAATACGAAGTTACCTTAGATGAGCTAAAGAGGAAGAAAAGGGAAAGAGAAGAGGTATAGTAAAATCAACGCTAGTGAAATGGCCTTGAACATGTTTATTTTAGTTTCTGGCTTTAAAAGTGAAATGCAACGTAAAACCAACTTAAACTAACGTCACTCAAAACGTCACTCAAACTATGGTCTGGAAACTCAGCTAAAGTTTTTGTTCTATCTTTTTGTTCGCCTTTATGAATTTTTTGCATGGTGCACGGTCACTGAACCCATTGTATTTTAGTATAATGAACGAATTGTCCAATAGCAACGTATCAGTTCAATCACTCAACCGTGCTATTTAAATATTAATAAACCTAAAACAAAGGATGTGCACGGTGTAAAGGTTCGGTTCAACATAAAATCACAGCTCGTTATAGGCGCTTTGAAGTTTGCCGAGTTTCCAGACAATATCTCTATTGACTTTGCTTTGTTTTATCATCTCAAACTCGTTAAGAATTCATTCATAAGATAAACACCTAGGAAATCAGTACCGTGACGGATTTTGGGTGTGTGATCAAACACTTGCATAAATTAAGCAAACTTTTACCTCAAATTTCACTTAAAATACTGATTCATTTGAGAAGCTATATCAAACACTGAAAGTGTGTTTTCTCTACTGTTTTCCTCTACTGAGTTGGCTAAAAAACCTTGGCTTCGCTTTGGTTTTCCAACACCACTTCTCGGTGTTTGATATCAGATCAAACACTCCTTCTCGTGTATGATATATTATATACTTCTTAAACTCATGAGTAATTTATGAGGAAAACACAAGTTTACTTTACATATACTGTAGCTTTGATTTTCTGGACTTAGACGTTTATATCATGCACTCGGAAGAGTGTTTCATCAGGATTCCAAACACCTCGAAATTTGTTCAAAAAACCTCGGCGATATAGCTTCTCAAACAAATCAGTATTTTAAGAGAAAATCGAGGCGAAAGTTGGCTTAATTTATGTAATTTCTTCCTCCGATATCAAAACCTCCGTCTCGGTCCTGATTTCCTTTGTTTTCGGTTCATGAATTATTAATGAATTTGAGAAAATACAATACAATGCAATATTTAGTTATTGTCGATGGACATGGGGTGTGATTGCCCATTCTCCCAAGCCAAAAGCTCGTGTTTCAAACGCTCGACCATTAAAAATAAATATAAATAAATAGATTACAAGTAATAAATAGGTATAACAATAACAGTTTATAAACTAGGTATAACCATAACAGTTATAAAGAACAATATAGATAATTATGAAGAAGATCTATTTACAGTAATAATAATTTAATTACACAGTACGGTCTATAAACACCTGTTGCATTGACAGCCGGAAAAACTCATTCCCTTAATTTGCGAACGAAATTCAGACGTAGAAGTAGCTGATTTAGCAGTAGTTGGCAGTTGGTTCCAGACAATATTGTTCTTAAAAATTACTACGCCAATGAACTTTTCAAATGGGTCATTTTTTAAGCTATATTCAAAACATTTGCAGTACGTGTTTTATCAGATCTAAAACACTCGGTTATATCACCTCGTATTTTAAATGTGATAAAACACCGCTGCTCATGTTTTTCATCATCATCATCATCATCATCACTATCATCATCATCATCATCATCATCATCATCATCATCATAATCAACAACAACAACAACAACAACAACAACAACAACAACAACAACAACATTATAACCGTCGTGGTCAACATCATTACTGTCTTGATGATTATCATAATTATCATAATAATGATTATCATAATCATATCTCAAACTCATTAATAATTCATGAGGAAAACACAAAGGAAATCAGTAGCGTGTCTGTGGTTTGGATATCGGAGGAAGAAATTACATAAATTAAGCAAACTTTTACCTCGATTTTCTCTTAAAATACTGATTTGTTTGAGATGCTATATCAAACACTCGGAGGAGTGTTTCATCAGGATATCCAAACACTTCGAAGTTTGTTCAAAAACCTCGGCTTCGCCTCGGTTTTCAACAAACGTCTCAGTGTTTGGATATCCTGATGAAACACTCCTCCTCGTGTATGATATATTACATCATAATCATCATCGTCGTCAACATTATGGTCATCATGTTCGACATTATTATCGTCATGATCAACATTGTCATCGTCCTCATTATCATCATCATCATCATCACTATCACCATCATCATCATCATCATCATCATCAACAACATCGTCATCATTATCATCGCCATCATTATCATCGCCATCATTATTATCGTCATCATCATTGCATGTCGTCGTCATTATAAATATCTTTACCATCATCATTATTAATATCATTATCTATTAAATGTTTGATTTATTCTTTGGTATTCCAATTAAAAGCTCGAGAGTTCAACTCAAAGTCGTTCATTTGGTGTACTAATTGGAAGTAAAGATCCGGAGGATGTGAAGAAAGAAAAAATTGACAAGTTGAACACGGTCATTCAGGAGGTATAATAACTCAGTTATCGTTTATTGAAAGTTTCTAGTAGATACTGAACTTTAAATTGCTGTCGTCGTCCTAGTTTGCTTAAGCTCGCTACTTTTATGAAGGTACGTATGAGGTCATTTCAACAAGAAAGAAGTGTAAAGCCTTTTGCCTCTACTAAACTTCTTTCGTGTTCAAATGACGTCAAACCTACCTAGTCTAAAAGAGTACATGATTAAGCACGGAACTTTATGTTTTATTTGTTAAATAATAATCTTACTTTTCTGCTTACTTTAGCTTGAAAGTAGCGTTGAAATGGCTAACGACAAAGCGGAGTGTGCCAATCATGACTTGAAGGCTGATATTGAAAGATGGCATAAGAATAAACGACAAGACTTCAAACAATTGTTCACCGAGTACTCCAGTTGTCTCATCGATTACTACAAGCAGGTAAAATTGACGATTTCTATAAATTAGAAAAGATGCACGGGTGGGGAAGCACGGATAGCGTGTGCTCATGTTAGCGCGCTGCCTCTCACCAAAAAGTTAAGCCCGGTTAGATTGGGAATAACCCTGTTGTCGAGCTTTGAACTCATTTCAGTAGAGTTGTACAGTAGTTGATCTCTCCTGTACTTCGAGGGTGTTTTCGCCCCGTTCTCCTTCCTCCGTTAAATCAACACCTACATCTTAGCTGTGAATGTGATCCGTGGTCTGAACTGTGTCGTATGACGGCTGCCTATAGTTGAACTGCGGTTGAGCTGGGTTTTTGTAACTTGGGGTACATTTTTGAAGACAGTTCTTGAGCCAAACTATATATTTTGTCTCCACGGCTCTCATTATTCAGGCTCGCTCGACCTTGAACATGAGAGGCCTGGAAATCAGACTGACGGTTTGGCGTCTTCTAATGTAAAACAAGATTCAAACCGGTGTCGGATCGACTAACCCGCGAAGTCAGCCTGCAATACTACAAAACTAAATATACGTTATACTAGCTAAATTATGACTATTGTGTACGACCACAGTATTCCATGCAGCTTCTATGCTTAGAAAAAGAGAGCAGATAATTATAAACAAATCATGCAAACTTTGTTTTGTTTTACAATTTGTAGAGTCTGGAAGCTTGGAACGATGCATTGACAAAAATTAGTGAAACTTCTTTGGATGACGAGCCTTTCTTGGAGACCAGCGTAATACATACATATTAAGATGGGTAAAATGGGTGTTGGAATTTGACTTAAACCGTGCCGATTAATTTACCAGCCACCATACTGGTCGGCTGTTTTCTTCTTTTTAACAAATTGTACGACAATCATGCGTATATGTTCAGTATGTGTGCCAAAACTATCTAAAACTAAAGTGCTCCGTGATTGGATAACCGTTAGTATGATATCATAGTCAATCGAACTGTGGTCTGGAAACTTGGCGAAAATCTTTGTTTTGTTTGTTCATGTTTATGAAAAGTAGTGCACATGCAGTAAGGACAATATATGTTTGGTATAACGAAGCAACCATCCAATAGCATCGTTTGGGTTTAATCACTCAAACTTGTCTGTAATCTTGCTTAAAGTGCCTATGAAACGAACATTAAGATTGTCCTATTTGAGAGCTTTATCAGTTTTTCGTTTCCTTGCTTCGTTGTCGAGATATTTAAATTTGTTTCGTATGCAAAGTTACCTCACACGTGCATAATGAGTTATCAGAGAAGGTTATATATCGTTGCGATTATCAAACGTAATCACTTGAAAATCCACATGTTTGATGTTGTGGGAAAAACCCACCAACACGCTTCCTTCGAATTAGTTTTGTTTGATTATAGCAACGATATATAACAACGATATAATATAAAATCACAGCTGTTATAGACGCTTTGAAATTTTCCAGATTTCCAGACCATATCCCGATTATAAGAGAATTTTAGACTATTAGACTCGTGTACCAACATTGACGCCGCCATGTTGAAATCATAATGCATTGTGGTCATTTGGCAAGTATGTAACTGGACTGCTTGCTCCCATCTACCTCTTCCATGCACGAGTGTTTCTTTCTCCGGTAGAACTCATGCTGCGCGTAAGCTGGATTGCAATGCGATTCCTTGCAACATTTCAGCGCTTCTTTATATATATATATATATATAGTGATAGAGTGATTTGGTTAATGATTACTTTTACGTTTATCTCAGCATTCATCCGTGCTTCCCACATTTGAGAATTTACAACTGGCTCAGTATAACATAATGCTTGGAACGGGGAATCGGGTTTTGGAAAACGCGAGTAAGAGTTTGTATCTGGAGTTATATATATATTTCTAAAATTCATTAATAATTCATGAGGAAAACACAAAGAAAAATCATGAGCGTATCGGATCTATATATGTGATATAGACTCGCTCTAAGTTTCTCGCTGGTTTTTAACGGCTGAGATAAGTTTAATTTTCAAAATTACTACGCCAATGAACGTATGAAGTGATTCTTTTTAGAAGCCATTTAAAAACCTTGCAGTACGGGCTTTATCGGCTCTAAAACACTCGGCTATCGCCTCGTGTTTTATATCCGATAAAGCCCTCCTGCGCGGTTTATAAATATTACATGTCTATATATATATATATATATATATATATATATATATATAGTTCAATCTACAGACACGGTGTTTCGCTGTACAACAGCTCATCAGTGTAGCTTGGAACAATCTGAATGAATTTCATCAATTGCTTATACACATGCGATCGTCGGTGACAACCGCATGTGGGACAGCATCGGTGAAATACATTCAGATAGCGTGAAGTGCGCATGGGCCCAGAGTGCTCAAACTTCCACAAGGGTAGTGAGCGTTGCATTATCGCTATATATATATATATATATATATATAACTAACAATACCCTAGTTCCAGATGCTCTTAAAAGGGAGACGAGGCGGAATAGAGGGGGAGGCGAGGCGGAATGGAGGGGGAGGCGAGGCGGAATGGAGGGGGAGGCGAGGTGAAAAAGAGGTGCCCCTGGTCGAATCGGTTGAGAATCTCGTGGTTGAAGCAGTTCAGAATTTGAACCTTCCTTTTGGTTGAGTAATTGTTAAACCGGTTTGGGAAATCACACTGAATGTCTACGCGCTGGAACTAGGGTAGGGCGTACGTAGCTGGGATTTTCCCAAACCGGTTTGACATGTTTTACAGCGGATTCAGCCAAAATCACAAGCTAGCCGCTAAGTGAGATTCTCAACCGATTCGACCAGAGACTCTTTCTGCCTCGCCTTCCTTCAAGAGAAGACATTTCCGAAGTTTCCGTTTACTAGCTACGCGAATGCTCTCACTGTCAGCCACGACATCTGCAAGATTTGCCAGGCGCTCCTAAAAGTCTTCCAATTCCATCGTTTCTTTCGCGCTCCTATTGCAATCGTGCCTGGGTATGCGGCAATCTATATACGCCACTGACCTGTATATAACTGAACTGCGGATGCCCTACGTGAAAAAATGACCCGGTTATTATAGGTCTGAGCCGCGAAATTGACCAACCACAGGCCAGTTTTTGGCTAGCCGTGTCTCATGAGATTGAAAAGGGCTTGGGACCAAATTTATAAAAAGAAAACAAGCTGAGCAAAAACAATATGCTCTCCTGACGTTTATAGATACAACCCACGAATTTACGAAGATCAATTCATCAACCCGATTTGTGGGAATGTATTTGTAAATGCATTCGAAGAGCAAAGCAAATCGACTCAAATTGGTACTAATTGACTGTTATCCTGGATGTACCACAATGCATTGCGATATTCTAAGATGGTATCGCTGCCTTTTTTTAGTCCTTAGTCTTGGAGATTTATTATCAATCTTAGAAATTAAATGTTCTTCTCTTTTACATTTCTAAATATTTCGAGTTTTAGTCTGTATGTCTAAGACATGAATATCAGCTTTTGCAAAAAAAATCAAAATGACGATATATCGATAGATGAAATAGAATAGCTAATGTTTTTAATTAATTGATTTATTAAACTTAAATAGTCGGGCTATCTGTGGTAGGCCCGAGTAATAAATTCGGCTCTGTCTTTTCTATTTTTTCTCTGCCTCGCAAATCGGCATTATTGCGCAATCCTTGACTCCGTGTACTTTGGTGGTGCCGTTGATTGAAACTTCATTTAAGGTGGATCCATACAGTTTCTTGAAAAATGCAAAATACAAGTTTGAGAGTCACAAATACGTGATTAAACAATTCGGAAAAAGAATAAAAATAAATTTTATGCATAGTTAAACAGTCTGACAATCAAAAACTGTTACCAAATAAATATCAACAGTTGTTGCTATGGCAACAATGAATTTTCAAAATGGCTGCCAATTACCCTTCAAACTAATTTAATTCGAAAAAAACTTTGGTGACCCCCAATTTTTTTTTCATTAAAACTTTTCTTGAAGTATGAGTAATCAATAGGCCGATTTTAAAAAGATTCTGTAGAACGAAATTTTTTAAAAATTAACAAACATGATTTTTCCGGAAAAAAAATTATTCGTTCTACAGAATTTTTTTAAAATCGGCCAATTGATTACTCATACTTCAAGAAAAGTTTTAAGGAAAAAAAAATTGGGGGTCACCAACGTTTTTTTCGAATTAAATTAGTTTGAAGGGTAATTGGTAGTCATTTTGAAACGTGATTGTTGCCATAGCAACAACTGTTTCTATTTATTTGCTAACAGTTTTTGATTGTCAGACTGTTTAACTATGCATAACATTTAGTTTTATTCTTTTCCCGAATTGTTTAATCGCGTGTTTTGGACTCTCAAACTTGTATTTTCCATTTTTCAATAAACTGTATGGAGCCACCTTAAACACGGAAAATTCGTCAGGCAAAATATTACATATTCAAAAATCTAAAATTAATTATTAAAACCTTGTTAAAGTCTTAAATTGCAAAGATTAAAACTATAAACTAGATCCCAAGGATAGTGCAAAGTTTCTAGTCAAAGATAATTACAATTTTTGCTACATGCATGGACAGAGCTGCCAGCCCCGCAACCTGCCAGCCCCGCAACCTGCCAGCCCATTTTCTTGAGCAAAGCTCAAGTTAATTTAATACAAGCCTAAACTCAGACAAACAACCCCAAATACCCCAAATTACGATCGTGTGATGATTGTTGCTAGCTTCACGTTATTGTAGCCTTGCGAATCGTCTGCCCAAATCACGCGCTAAGTTCACCAGGTACAGATTAGTGGTGTGCGTCGGATCGGATTGACCCCTTGTAATCCGAGGGTTTGCCAAAACTGTCAATCCGAATCCGATCCGAAGCCAAAAAATCGTAGTCCGATCCGAAAACAGCTGCTCAAATCCGATGCGGTCCGAAAAAATTAAAACACCATATATATATTGCAATAGTTGCGCAAACCTTCCGAAAAGAAAACCAATGAACAAATAAATTTAAGAAAACTACTATACAATAATAATCTTATGTAATAATAGCCTTCATATATTGCGCAACGTGCATACAACTAGTGAATTTGTTAATTTTGTGACAAAAGTGAACCTGATGCGGGTAAAAATGAACAAAATCCGATCCGATAAAAAAAGAACAAAATCCGATCCGAACGATAAAAGTTTAGTCCGAATCCGATCCGAATCGGATCGGATTCGGATCAGTGATGTTTTTCAGGGGGAACACGGGGGAACGGCGTCCCCCCACTATTTTTGTCGGGGGAACGCAACCGTATAGTCCAACACCGCACTATTTTTGCTTTGAGTCAATGAGTGTACCCGTTTTCAACCAAGTTAGTCAACCAGCTAGCCTGAGCCAGGCTTTTAGTGGTCTAACTTTCAGGTTGTAATTCCATGACACGCAGTCACCAAATGCATATCGAGCCCACCATATATATGTAAACAACATCTACACAACATAATGTACTGCATATAATACACGATATAGAGCCCTACTATATACTACATAGCATCAACAACCATATACACAAGCAACAACGACCATACACAAGCATCAACAACCATACACAAGCATCAACAACCATACACAAGCATCAACAACCATACACAAGCATCAACAACCATACACAAGCATCAACAACCATACACAAGCATCAACAACCATACACAGGCATCAACAACCATCAACAACCATACACAAGCATACACACGCATACATAGCTATACACAGCTATACACACATATACACAGCTATACCTAGCTATACACAGCTATGCACAGGGGTTCTTTTATGCGGGTTTTTACTGTAAATTGTGCAAAAATGCAAAATCGCGAACCAAAAAAAAAAGGGGGGGGGAAACAAAAACCGAGCCGAAACCTAGATTTGGCCTACGGCACCACAGATATCTCGGGTAATAATCCAAACAGAGAAGGCATTTTGCAAAACTTGGTTCTACGCCAGGTTGGAAAACGTGCATTTGCTCGCAGCTTCAGCAAGAATATATTTTTTTTGTTGCAGCGAAAACGGATATATATATATATATATTTGTATATACTATGATTACATGACGTTTTTCATATTGGTGCGCGAAACACAAAGTAATAACCCCGTACGCCCTCTCCCGTTTTTTCGCCCTCAATAACCACACCACCATCAACACATCCACCATCAACCCCATCAACACCACCACTACCAACACCTCCACCATCAACATCTCCACCATCAACACCTCCACCACCAACACTTCCATCACCATCAACACCTCCACCAACATTAACATCCCAACCATCAATACGACCACCACCAACACCACCACCATCAACACCTTCACCATCAACACATCCGCCACCATCAACACCATCAATCCAACACTAATAATCAAGCTTCAACTACAAATTTACAAAACCCGCCTTAGTTGCAGTTCATGATAAAATAACCATGGCAAAATACCTGGGTCCTTAACAACCATGGCAAAATAACCACCAAAATTGGTCCCTAATAACCACCGCAAAATAACAAGGTCAAAATAACCACCAAAATTGGTCCCTAATAACCACCGCAAAATAACAAGGTCAAAATAACCACCAAAATTGGTCCCTAATAACCATCTCAAAATGACAAGGTCAAAATAACCACATAAATTCGTCCCTAATAACCACCGCAAAATAACCACCAAAATTCGCCCTTAATAACCATCGCAAAATATTAAGGTCGAAATGACCACCAAAATTGGTCCGTAATAACCATCGCAAAATATTAAAGTCAAAATAACCACCAAAATTGGTCCCTAATAACCATCGCAAAATAACAAGGTCAAAATAACGACCAAAATTGGTCCCTAATAACCATCGCAAAATAACAAGGTCAAAATAACCACCAAATTTGGTCCATAATAACCATCGCAAAATATTAAGGTCAAAATAACCACCAAAATTGGTCCCTAATAACCATTGCAAAATATTAAGGTCAAAATAACAACCGAAATTGGACCCTAATAACCATCGCAAAATATTAAGGTCAAAATAACCACCGAAATTGGTCCCTAATAACCATCGCAAAATATTAAGGTTAAAATAACCACCGAAATTGGTCCCTAATAACCATCGCAAAATATTAAGGTCAAAATAACCACCGAAATTGGTCGCTAATAACCATCGGAAAATAACAAGGTCAAAGTAACCACCAAAATTGGTCCCTAATAACCATCACAAAATATTAAGGTCAAAATAACCACCGAAATTGGTCCCTAATAACCATCGCAAAATATTAAGGTCAAAATAAATACCGAAATTGGTCCCTAATTACCATCGCAAAATAACAAGGTCAAAATAACCACCAATATTGGTCCCTAATAACCATCGCAAAATAACAAGGTCAAAATAACCACAAAAATTCGTCCCTAATAACCACCGCTAAATAACCACCAAAATTGGTCCTTAATAACCATCGCAAAATAACAAGATCAAAATAAGCACCGAAATTGGTCCCTAATTACCATCGCAAAATAACAAGGTCAAAATAACCACCAAAAATTCGTCCTTAATAACCACCGCAAAATAACCACCAAAATTGGTCCTTAATAACCATCGCAAAATAACAAGGTCAAAATAACCACCGAAATTGGTCCCTAATAACCAATGCAAAATAACCACCGAAATTGGTCCCTTATAACCATCGCAAAATATTAAGGTCAAAATAACCACCGAAATTGGTCCCTAATAACCATCGCAAAATATTAAGGTCAAATAAATACCGAAATTGGACCCTAATTACAATCGCAAAATAACAAGGTCAAAATAACCGCCAATATTGGTCCCTAATAACCATCGCAAAATAACAAGGTCAAAATAACCACAAAAATTCGTCCCTAATAACCACCGCAAAATAACCACCAAAATTGGTGCTTAATAACCATCGCAAAATAACAAGATCAAAATAACCACCGAAATTGGTCCTTAATTACCATCGCAAAATAACAAGGTCAAAATAACCACCAAAATTCGTCCCTAATAACCATCGCAAAATATTAAGGTCAAAATAAATACCGAAATTGGTCCCTAATTACCATCGCAAAATAACAAGGTCAAAATAACCACCAATATTGGTCCCTAATAACCATCGCAAAATAACAAGGTCAAAATAACCACAAAAATTCGTCCCTAATAACCACCGCTAAATAACCACCAAAATTGGTCCTTAATAACCATCGCAAAATAACAAGATCAAAATAAGCACCGAAATTGGTCCCTAATTACCATCGCAAAATAACAAGGTCAAAATAACCACCAAAAATTCGTCCTTAATAACCACCGCAAAATAACCACCAAAATTGGTCCTTAATAACCATCGCAAAATAACAAGGTCAAAATAACCACCGAAATTGGTCCCTAATAACCAATGCAAAATAACCACCGAAATTGGTCCCTTATAACCATCGCAAAATATTAAGGTCAAAATAACCACCGAAATTGGTCCCTAATAACCATCGCAAAATATTAAGGTCAAATAAATACCGAAATTGGACCCTAATTACAATCGCAAAATAACAAGGTCAAAATAACCGCCAATATTGGTCCCTAATAACCATCGCAAAATAACAAGGTCAAAATAACCACAAAAATTCGTCCCTAATAACCACCGCAAAATAACCACCAAAATTGGTGCTTAATTACCATCGCAAAATAACAAGGTCAAAATAACCACCAAAATTCGTCCCTAATAACCATCGCAAAATATTAAGGTCAAAATAAATACCGAAATTGGTCCCTAATTACCATCGCAAAATAACAAGGTCAAAATAACCACCAAAATTGGTCCCTAATAACCATCGCAAAATAACAAGGTCAAAATAACCACAAAAATTCGTCCCTAATAACCACCGGAAAATAACCACCAAAATTGGTCCTTAAATACCATCGCAAAATAACAAGGTCAAAATAACCACCGAAATTGGTCCCTAATTACCATCGCAAAATAACAAGGTCAAAATAACCACCAAAATTCGTCCCTAATAACCATCGCAAAATATTAAGGTCAAAATAAATACCGAAATTGGTCCCTAATTACCATCGCAAAATAACAAGGTCAAAATAACCACCAAAATTGGTCCCTAATAACCATCGCAAAATAACAAGGTCAAAATAACCACAAAAATTCGTCCCTAATAACCACCGCAAAATAACCACCAAAATTGGTCCTTAAATACCATCGCAAAATAACAAGGTCAAAATAACCACCGAAATTGGTCCCTAATTACCATCGCAAAATAACAAGGTCAAAATAACCACCAAAATTCGTCCCTAATAACCATCGCAAAATATTAAGGTCAAAATAAATACCGAAATTGGTCCCTAATTACCATCGCAAAATAACAAGGTCAAAATAACCACCAAAATTGGTCCCTAATAACCATCGCAAAATAACAAGGTCAAAATAACCACAAAAATTGGTCCCTAATAACCATTGCAAAATAACAAGGTCAAAATAACCACCAAAATTGGTCCCTAATAACCATCGCAAAATAACAAGGTCAAAGTAACCACCAAAATTGGTCCCTAATAACCATCGCAAAATAACAAGGTCAAAATAACCACCGAAATTGGTCCCTAATAACCATCGCAAAATATTAAGGTCGAAATAACCACCAAAATTGGTCCCTAATAACCATCGGAAAATATTAAAGTCAAAATAACCACCAAAATTGGTCCCTAATAACCATCGCAAAATAACAAGGTCAAAATAACGACCAAAATTGGTCCCTAATAACCATCGCAAAATAACAAGGTCAAAATAACCACCAAATTTGGTCCATAATAACCATCGCAAAATATTAAGGTCAAAATAACCACCAAAATTGGTCCCTAATAACCATTGCAAAATATTAAGGTCAAAATAACCACCGAAATTGGACCCTAATAACCATCGCAAAATATTAAGGTCAAAATAACCACCGAAATTGGTCCCTAATAACCATCGCAAAATATTAAGGTTAAAATAACCACCGAAATTGGTCCCTAATAACCATCGCAAAATATTAAGGTCAAAATAACCACCGAAATTGGTCGCTAATAACCATCGGAAAATAACAAGGTCAAAGTAACCACCAAAATTGGTCCCTAATAACCATCACAAAATATTAAGGTCAAAATAACCACCGAAATTGGTCCCTAATAACCATCGCAAAATATTAAGGTCAAAATAAATACCGAAATTGGTCCCTAATTACCATCGCAAAATAACAAGGTCAAAATAACCACCAAAATTGGTCCCTAATAACCATCGCAAAATAACAAGGTCAAAATAACCACAAAAATTCGTCCCTAATAACCACCGCAAAATAACCACCAAAATTGGTCCTTAAATACCATCGCAAAATAACAAGGTCAAAATAACCACCGAAATTGGTCCCTAATTACCATCGCAAAATAACAAGGTCAAAATAACCACCAAAATTCGTCCCTAATAACCATCGCAAAATATTAAGGTCAAAATAAATACCGAAATTGGTCCCTAATTACCATCGCAAAATAACAAGGTCAAAATAACCACCAAAATTGGTCCCTAATAACCATCGCAAAATAACAAGGTCAAAATAACCACAAAAATTCGTCCCTAATAACCACCGCAAAATAACCACCAAAATTGGTCCTTAAATACCATCGCAAAATAACAAGGTCAAAATAACCACCGAAATTGGTCCCTAATTACCATCGCAAAATAACAAGGTCAAAATAACCACCAAAATTCGTCCCTAATAACCATCGCAAAATATTAAGGTCAAAATAAATACCGAAATTGGTCCCTAATTACCATCGCAAAATAACAAGGTCAAAATAACCACCAAAATTGGTCCCTAATAACCATCGCAAAATGACAAGGTCAAAATAACCACAAAAATTCGTCCCTAATAACCACTGCAAAATAACCACCAAAATTGGTCCTTAAATACCATCGCAAAATAACAAGGTCAAAATAACCACCGAAATTGGTCCCTAATTACCATCGCAAAATAACAAGGTCAAAATAACCACCGAAATTGGTCCCTAATAACCATCGCAAAATAATAAGTTCAAAATAACCACAGAAATTGGTCCCTAATAACCATCGCAAAATAACAAGGTCAAAATAACTACAAAAATTCGTCCCTAATAACCACCGCAAAATAACCACCAAAAGTGGTCCTTAAATACCATCGCAAAATAACAAGGTCAAAATAACCACTGAAATTGGTCCCTAATAACCATCGCAAAATAACAAGGTCAAAATAACCACTAAAATTGGTCCCTAATAACCATCGCAAAATAACAAGGTCAAAATAACCACAAGAATTCGTCCCTAATAACCACCGCAAAATAACCACCAAAATTGGTCCCTAATAACCATCGCAAGATATTAAGGTCAAAATAACCACCGAAATTGGTCCCTAATAACCATCGCAAAATAACAAGGTCAAAATAACCACAGAAATTGGTCCCTAATAACCATCGCAAAATAATAACCACCATCGTCAAAATAACAACCAAAATTATCCCTAATAACCATCGCAAAATAACAAGGTCAAAATAACCACACAAATTCGTCCCTAAAATAACAACCGCAAAATAACCACCAAAATTGGTCCTTAATAACCATCGCAAAATAACAAGGTCAAAATAACCACCAAAATTGGTCCCTAATTACCATCGCAAAATAACAAGGTCAAAATAACCACCGAAATTGGTCCCTAATAACCATCGCAAAATAATAAGTTCAAAATAACCACAGAAATTGGTCCCTAATAACCATCGCAAAATAACAAGGTCAAAATAACCACCAAAATTGGTCCCTAATAACCATCGCAAAATAACAAGGTCAAAATAACCACAAAAATTCGTCCCTAATAACCACTGCAAAATAACCACCAAAATTGGTCCTTAAATACCATCGCAAAATAACAAGGTCAAAATAACCACCGAAATTGGTCCCTAATTACCATCGCAAAATAACAAGGTCAAAATAACCACCGAAATTGGTCCCTAATAACCATCGCAAAATAATAAGTTCAAAATAACCACAGAAATTGGTCCCTAATAACCATCGCAAAATAACAAGGTCAAAATAACTACAAAAATTCGTCCCTAATAACCACCGCAAAATAACCACCAAAAGTGGTCCTTAAATACCATCGCAAAATAACAAGGTCAAAATAACCACTGAAATTGGTCCCTAATAACCATCGCAAAATAACAAGGTCAAAATAACCACTAAAATTGGTCCCTAATAACCATCGCAAAATAACAAGGTCAAAATAACCACAAGAATTCGTCCCTAATAACCACCGCAAAATAACCACCAAAATTGGTCCCTAATAACCATCGCAAGATATTAAGGTCAAAATAACCACCGAAATTGGTCCCTAATAACCATCGCAAAATAACAAGGTCAAAATAACCACAGAAATTGGTCCCTAATAACCATCGCAAAATAACAAGGTCAAAATAACCACGGAAATTATCCCCTAATAACCATCGCAAAATTACAAGGTCAAAATAACCACACAAATTCGTCCCTAAAAACCACCGCAAAATAACCACCAAAATTGGTCCTTAATAACCATCGCAAAATAACAAGGTCAAAATAACCACCAAAATTGGTCCCTAATTACCATCGCAAAATAACAAGGTCAAAATAACCACCGAAATTGGTCCCTAATAACCATCGCAAAATAATAAGTTCAAAATAACCACAGAAATTGGTCCCTAATAACCATCGCAAAATAACAAGGTCAAAATAACCACCGAAATTGGTCGCTAATAACCATCGCAAAATAACAAGATCAAATAACCACCAATTTTCGAGAAAAGATTTCTTGCTTCTTCCAGCTTTTCGTTACTTGCGCTCGCAATCATTGTTTCGGTTGTCGTAAAAGAACTGGGAGCGTCGAATTGTTGTTCCTGAGAGAACTATGAACCAATGTCATTATACACCAGCACTTGTCTTTCGTTCGCAACTTCGCAGCGAAACGCGAGGGGCAAAGCACTCCAAAAAAAGTGTACGAGACTTTCGGACTTCCAAAAGTCCTTGGATTTTCTCATCGGACTTTCGGACTTTTGTGAATTTTTTGCGGACTTTTTGTGAAACTTATTAACGACATTTTCTCTTCATTTTTCATCTTCTGGCCGAAGTGAAACTGGAAGATAATAAAGGCGTAGGAGCCAAATGGGAGAATAGTAGGGAAATATATTCATAAAAACAGTCAAATATGAAAATACAAAAAGTAAAAAAAAATTTTAAATTACATAAAGTACTGCAGGAATTCGTAGGAGAAAGTGCAGATTTCTTCGGATTTTCTGGGGATTTTGATCATGCAATTGAGTCAGCTCAAATTTCCTCAGCGTGTGTTCAGTTGTTTACGCACAGAGAATGGACAGCGACGAATCTTCTAAACGCTGTAATGGTCTGTCGTTTCTTTATATCGCGCTCCGTCCAACTTACCAATATACTTAGCCGACATGTCGACAATTATTGTGGACGAATATTAGTCGATGGTTCTCATGATGAAGCATTAGTCGACGATAACGGGATGGTTTTGCTTTCTTTCCGGCTATAGATATGTAATATCAAACCAGTGAATACTTAAGTGTTAGTGAGGAATGACGCAAAGACGCACCGCGCGCAAAAATGACTTGTTATTTTATATTTGTATACTATATACGTTACCTAATAAATGGTATGTGAATGCTGTTTTGTCAATTAGATACTATATAGCGCGAAAATTAGCATAAAGTATCTAAAGTATAAGCTTTGGTCGAGTAATATCTTTCCCCTTGGAAAATATGGTAGTGATGACATACATTCACAGCAAGCTAAGATATTTATGAAATATGGACTCGGCCACAATAATTGTCGACATGAAAATCGATAGAAGTCGGCTAAGTAATATTGGTACGTTGGACGGACCGCGATATAAAGAAACAAAAGACGATTACAGCGTTTAGAAGCAGGGCCGTCCTCAAAAAATTCTGCAGGGGGGGTTGTACGCTCAATTTTGCCGACTGCCTCATAATCGTCACTCGTCAGTACTAGTACTCGCCGAGTCTGACTGCTGGTGGGTGCCGACTGCCGACTGAAATCTCTTGTCTGCCGACTATAGAACAAATAAAGCAATTCTTGGGGGGGTGTCACACCCCCCCAAACCCCCCCATAGCTCCGGCCCTGTTTAGAAGATACATCATGATCGCTGTCCATTCGCTATGCGTAAACAACTGAACACACGCTGAGGAAATTTGAGTTAATCTTTAATTGTATCTATATGTTTAGGTTCTTTGTCCCCCGGTAGCAAAACCGGAGAAAAAGACCCAGGCAAAATTAAATCCGGAACAAAAGCCCGCGACAAAAGTTTACTCGCGCCATTTTAGTCGCTACTCGCGCCATTTACGCGCGACTCGCGAGGCGCGCCAATTAGACTATCTCAGAATTGTGTACGATGTATCGGCAGAGTAATGAGGAGGTGACATTCTCTCAACCCCCTTATTATTTGACATTCTATTGAGATTCAGAGTGAAAAACGTTGCTGTAGTAGGGGATACCGAAAAGGCGTTTCTTAATATAGAAGTGGATAAGAGGGATAGGTTTATTAGGTTTGTGTGGTTAGAAGACCCAAAAAGAAACAATAGTCAAATTGTGGTATACCGATTTTGCCGCGTTAGTGTTTGGGTTAAATGCCTCTCCGTTTCTTCTGAATGCCACGCTGCGGCACCACATTTTGAAATGTGGGAGGGAGGAATCCAGAATTTGTGAGGATAATGCTAGAGAGTTTTTACGTCGACGACTTAGTGACCGGGGAAAGCAACGGTAACGACGCTTACGCGCTTTACGAAAAGTCTAGAAAGAGAATGGCGGAAGGAGGGTTAGACTCAGAAAGTGGATTACGAATGATAGTGTGTTAAAGGAACGCATTAAAAAGAAAGAGGAAAGCTCAAATAACACAAATATGGCGTCACCGTGCACGGAAGAGGAAACTACGGTGGCCCACAAGGGCAACACGGAAATAAACGAAGACATAGAAGATTTATATTCCAAAAGCACAATATACGTATTTACAGTACAGATAAATGTCCAACCGAAAAATATTTCCAGCTGAAAAATATTTCTATAGCAGAAATATTTCTGACCGAAAAATATTTCCAGCCGAAATATATTTCCAGCCGAGAAATATTTCCAGCCGAGAAATATTTCCATCCGAGAAATATTTCCATCCGAGAAATATTTCCTGCCGAAATATATCTCCAGCCGAGAAATATTTCCAGCCGAGAAATATTTCCAGCCGAGAAATATTTCCAGCCGAAATATATTTCCAGCCGAGAAATATTTCCAACCGAAATATATTTCCAGCCGAGAAATATTTCCAGCCGAGAAATATTTTGAGCCGAAATATATTTCCAGCCGAGAAATATTTTGAGCCGAAGTATTCCAACAATGCATCCCATAAACCTTTGTGCAACAGCTGTCATTGGGTGACGTATGGTTCAGCGCAAACATACGCAAAATGGCGTCGGAAATTGCAACTTGCCGTCAATGCAACGCTGACCTGCCAACTCTGTACAATTTCTGTACTAACTGTGGGGCTGAGAATACCAATGAGACAAGACGTAACGATAATACCGAGTCTGGAACAACTTGTCAGTGTGGTTTTGTAATGTCACAGTTCGACACTTTCTGTACTCGCTATGGTACAGAGAAAGGAGCTGATGAAAATACGGATGAAGAAATGACCTTGATTCAACAATACTTCCGAAAAGGTTTCGAGTACAAAACAATTGTTGCCTTCATGGCCAAGCATCACGGTATTAACATGTCTATACGAACGGTGAAGTCACGATTGAAAGAATGTGGACTTCAAAGGCCAACAGCCAACAGGTCGAATAAATAAGGTTATCTTAGAATAACCGTAACCAGACTCGTCTTTTACTCGCTTCAACGCGAACGGTTCGGCAGGGCTTGTTCCTGGAACGAAACTCACCTCCGTACCGTCTTTGAATGTTAAACGGTAGTTTGCGTCGTGCTGGAACCGTTTATTAAACGCGGTGTGTTTCGCAACAGCCGCTTGTACGATCTCATGCATCTGGCGTTGCAGAAGACGGAACTTTCACCGGCAAGGTCTCTCCCCTTCTAGGTGTCATATCTTGGTTCATCACTCCCACCCGAATAAGAACCGATTCAATCGCGATACGTTTTTTCTTTCTGGTATTTGATCGATTATCAAATCCTCTTCTATCCTGTTCCTTCAGGCTTTTATACTTTTCAAAATTGGGAAAAGAATGCTTTATTGAAACCGGGACGAAGATTCAGGGTTTTAAACTTGGGTATGGCTCTCTCTTTCACCTCGTGAATGGCCACAAACTTGCATTCCACATTTAGGACAAAACCTAAAACTACTTTGCAGATGGCAACCACACTTCACACAAATGAACATATTACCGCGACTTCCGTCCATAGTAGATGCCACTCATCCAGTAACAGCGGTACGCTGGCTTATGTTCGTAAAGGCTTATGGGATGCATTGTTGGAATACTTCGGCTCAAAATATTTCTCGGCTGGAAATATTTCTCGGCTCAAAATATTTCTCGGCTGGAAATATTTCTCGGCTGGAAATATTTCTCGGCTGGAAATATTTCTCGGCTGGAAATATTTCTCGGTTGGAAATATTTCTCGGTTGAAAATATTTCTCGGCTGGAAATATATTTCGGCTGGAAATATTTCTCGGCTGGAATTAATATTTCTCGGCTGGAAATATTTCTCGGTTGGAAATATTTCTCGGCTGGAAATATATTTCGGCTGGAAATATTTCTCGGCTGGAAATATTTCTCGGCTGGAAATATATTTCGGCTGGAAATATTTTTCGGTCAGAAATATTTCAGCTATAGAAATATTTTTCGGCTGGAAATATTTTTCGGTTGGACATTTATCTGTACTGTAAATACGTATATTGTGCTTTTGGAATATAAACCTTCTATGTCTTCGTTTATTTCCGTGTTGCCCTTGTGGGCCACCGTAGGAAACGTACGCGAAGCAAATGCTAGCTCTAAGTTGTGGCGAAACAAACAGCGGTGTCAAAGTCCTGGGAATTTTGTGGGACTATGAAAGCGACAAGTTTAGGTTTAACTTTCGAAAACTTTCTGAAAAGGCGAGAAAATTGCCCGCAACAAAACGAAATGTGCTTAGCCTGCAAGCTAGCGTGTTTGACCCTTTAGGGATGATCAGTCCGATGATCGTTCGCATGAAAATGCTTTTTCAAGAGTTATGCTGCGCTGACCTTGATTGGGATGATAATCTTGAAGGAAAGAATAAGCAAAAATGGGATGATTGGGTCAACGATTTATCTAAGGTTGAGGAAATTTCAATCAATAGATGCATTTATGAAAATCCAAAACAAAAAGTTTTAGAATGCTATTTACATGGTTTCGGGGACGCGAGCACCAAAGCTTATTGCGCCGTAGTGTGTGTATTTAGTATATCTCACGAATGAAGGAGTATACCCGACACTGTTGACATCGAGATCTCGTGTAGCACCATTGTAGACGCTGACTGTTCCGCGTCTAGAACTCATGTCGGCTAGGATTTTAGCACAACTTATGGATACGGTTAAGAGCCTTAGAGTGCCAAATTAAAATAAGCGGTACTACGTATTGGCTAGATAGCAAAACAGCTCTTTGCTGGATTCAAAACAGGGGGAGTGTAAACAATTCGTGCGCCACCGGGTAAATGAAATACTAAAATTGACGGACAAAGGTAATTGGAGACATTGCCCAGGCGAGGTTAACCCAGCGGATATCGGCTCCTGTGGTATGGACCGCCTTGGTTATCTCAGAACGAGAATGAATGGCCTCAGAAGTCAGAAAGAAGCCAATGAAGGGGAAATTAACACCCCAGAAAGTATGACAGAAATGAAAAAAACGACTACAACGCTGGTAGTAAGTTCGGAAAACACCCACAGCGTTGCGCAGATCATCGACCTCAGTACGTAC
This sequence comes from Paragorgia papillata, assembly GCA_035771165.1. Taxonomy (NCBI): domain Eukaryota; kingdom Metazoa; phylum Cnidaria; class Anthozoa; order Scleralcyonacea; family Coralliidae; genus Paragorgia; species Paragorgia papillata. Next base: position 531,504 of record JAWNZC010000184.1, read on the forward strand.
AGTGATTTAAGAAAAGCGATTAGAGTAACCGCGCGAGTGATTCATTTCAATGACAACAAGGGTGAGAGAAAAGGCTGGCTGAGTAGAAACGATTTAATGAAAGCGGAGGAAGAGTGGATTAAGGAGGCGCATTCCAAATTAAGGAAACAAGCAAATTTTCAACAATATAGTGAGCAAGTTTGGGATTCTTGAAGAAAGAGGGATTTTAAGGTGTGTTGGAAGATTAGTGAATTCCGATCTAGAAACTGAAGCGCGAAGGACCAGTCATTCTCCCAAAAGAACACCAATTAACAGAGTTAATAATAGACGATTGTCACAACAGGGTCCATCATGGTGGGGTAAGGGCTACTGTTACGGAATTAAGGTCGAAGTATTGGGTTCCTAGAGGTAGAAAAGTTGTTAAGAACGTAATAAAAGCTTGCTTGGTGTGCAAAAAAGTGGAAGGAAAACCCTATAAACCACCGCCAACTGCACCCTTACCGCGATTTAGAGTTCGAGAAGCCCCTGCGTTTTCAAAAGTAGGTGTAGACTTTGCTGGGCCGTTATACGTAAAGAATCCCAATGATGGAATGAAGAAGGTGTATATAGCTTTATTTTCTTGCTGCGTTACTCGCGCAATACATTTAGAGTTAGTTGAAGACTTGTCAAGTGAGGCATTCAGATGAGCGCTAAGGCGATTTGCAGGAAGACGAGGTAGTCCAGAGCTAATTGTTTCAGACAATGCCAAAACCTTTAAGGCCACTGAAAAATCATTAAAAAATCTCTTTAAGCACCCCAATGTAGCTAGTGAACTACAGAACGCGAAAACAAAATGGAAATTTAATCTAGAGAGCACCAGGGGATGGTTTTTTGAGAGAATGGTGGGGAGTGTAAAGAGGTGTTTAAGGACGGTCTTAGCAAATGCCAGGCTAACATATGATGAGTTGGTGACTGTTCTTGTAGAAGTAGAGGGAACCTTGAATTCTCGACCGCTAACCTACCGTAGATTATAACGAGCTAGATCAGTGGCGTAGCCAGGGTTCTGTCTTTGGGGCAGCGAAATTGGTCGAGCGTCGAAGACGCGAGCCTCGTAGGGGGTCCGGGGGCATGCCCCCCGGAAATTTTTTGAATTCTAGAATCTCTCAGACTGCATTTCCCGCATTCTGAGGCGAGATTTAAAAAAATAACTGATCGCCATAAATAGCAAAGTTTTGTTGTCTCCAAACCAAAACAATGTAACACACATATCAAAATTTATTGAGAATTATTTATGATAAGTCGTATGTATGTGGACCTTGTAATGCTATATTTTCCATCTAGACTACACCAAACTGAAATTTGACCCATCAAAAAGTTTCAGGCCAAGTTCAAACCTGGAACTTCACATGAACCAAAATCAATGCAAATTAGGTTAAATTACGGAAAACATTCTTGACAATTGAGTTAGGTTTATGTGCGTTTGACGTTTGAACTTGAACTACAATCCTGGCCAAAAGTCCTTGGGACACCACGCGTAAATCTCTTACATAACTTCCTGTCTTTAGCTATTCACATCAAACTTATGTTATTTAAAGGAATTCTTTTATTCTCCCTCCCCCCTTCCCCCAATGCAATGTTGGACTAGGCACCTGCGAAGATTTTTTTACCAAATGCAACATTGTGCCGGGGGGAGGGGGAAATTTTGTGTCCATTTTGTATAAGGCGGGAAATTTGCTAATTTAGTTTGCCAGTGTCCCAACAATTTTGTCCAGGATTGTAGGCTATATGTACGTAGGTACTTTACAACTGCGGCATATAATCTTACATTGCTTAAGGGGGATAAGGATTAAGTTGATTACACGTAAGCGCGAAAGCACGTTTGTGCAGAATCACAAGGTCAAATATACGACCTTGATGAATTGCGCTACATTGCGTTTAACGTCGAAGCCGCAGATCGTTTAATATTTTCGTGCATATTAAAACAGTAATATATAGTAATATCATTACGAGTCAACTTGCTTCTCCCTTGAAGGCTTCACTACGTAACATCATTACCCCCCCCCCCCCCCCCTTCAACAAGTTTCTCCCCGGATTTAAACTTTTCACAGGAATGGCCTGGAAGCCCATTGGGGGGGCGGTCGCCCCCCCTCGCCCCCCCTTGGCTACGCCACTGAGCTAGATGAGGAAGTTTTGACACTCGCATTTAATATTCGGTAGGAGAATCAAGTCTTTACCAGATGAAAATTCAGAAGATGCTACGGAAAACGAGAGTAGCTGTAGCCAAAGATTTAGACATTTGAGTATTAGATTAGCCCATGTTTGGAATAGGTGAAGGAAAGAATATATCTGACTAGTCTCGGAGGGAGAGTTTAACCGCGCACTAAGGTAAGTAGACTGATACTGATAGAACTGTACAGATAGGGGTTGTCGTGATAGTTTTTGAAGAAAACAAAAAAGGTCGAAATGGAAGACGGCAGTAGTAGAAAGTTTAGTTAAAGCATTGCCAAGGGGAAGCCTGCGCGCCTGTCAAGACCGGTGCAAAAACTGTACCCCATATAGAGATAAGCGTCTTAATTGTGTTAATTGATTTGTTATTGCATGTTGTCAGTTTATATTAAGGGATTTATTTAAATTGTATTAAGTTCAGGAAAAGGGGATTAGACCTTCCTGTACATAGGTTTAACGACACGCATGCCAAATTGCATGAAAGGGGACATTGTAAAGGGATTAGTTAGTAGAGTAGGGTGTATCACTAACATAAAATAAGACGAAAAATGTAAAACCGTCAGATTGGAATCAGAGATCGCAACCGATTGTTACAGACAGACCGATTGAGACGAATGATGCGATCTGAAGTATTGATCTGTAAGACTTTCATGTAATAAAGAGATAGAAAACGATAGATACAGTCCCCAGTCTTCGAAACCGGCGTGAGTTAAGTTCTCCTGATTGCTTCGTGGTTTACGAAACATAACAGTTGTGATGTACTTATGTAAACAATTCAAAGCTTGTTCTCGACCTTGAACTACACTCACTTACACAAACAAACTTTTGCCTGGTCAAGATCACAGTGACCAAGGCAATCGGAAAAGCTTTAAGATAACTGATGACAAGACGATCGACAAGTGTATCACGACAAGAATTCAACATTGTTTCATAAAGAACATGCACTTATAGTTAAAATACAATGACAAATGAAGGTGATGTCTAGTGGCGGGAAAGAAAGAGATATTACCTTGGCACTGTCTCTGATATGAGTTTCGTATATTTTGTTAAGTTTGTTAAATCGGAAAAATCTCGCACGATAGCGTGTCGAACCCCCGTTGAGCTTCTCAAATGTGAGAAGTATTAGATTCTTGCCAAATTACAAGCTCTGTCAATCATGATTAGTTCTAGACAATCTTCGCAAGATTAAATTTATTACAATTTATTAGTTGAACATTCCATTTAACTCGGTAACTATATATTTTTGGAAAAGATATATGAGCCGATATCAGGTTTATACATAATGATATGAAACAAGCGCTCACTGATAAAAGTTTTTATTATTAATACGAGCTTTCGGCTGTCAGACTACATCCTTCAACGGGTTAAGAGAAATGTGGAAATCTACACCTATATATATATACAAGCAGAAGAATATTAATGAGAATAACAGGATATGACATAAGATATGGATAATAAATGTGTTATTGTTTCTTTAATGGCATATTGTCCAGGAAGAGGCCTTGCTTGAGTTGTTGTCGGCTTCTTTCGTTGATCCGGTGTGCCAAGATTCCAAAGTTTTTCGTATTCGATAATTGCCTCTATCAATAATCCGGCCGTTTTCAAAATCAATGGCATGATCGTTATTCCAAGCGTGGTTGGCGATATTTTATCCATTTTGTCCAAATTTTAATTCCTTATGTGCTCCTTCTTTCTAGTTCGAAAACATCTTCCTGTCTCGCCAATGTAGCTCCAATCGCATTGTTTACATGGTATTTTATAAACGACATCTAGTTGTTCTTCAAAGGGTGGTCTGTATTTGGGAGAAGGGAATTCCTGTTGTAGTGTCTTTAGTGGTTTGTTTGTAACCCTAATGTCATGTTTACGTAAATGTCGCGTCAAAGTCTCAGTTAATCCGTTGATGTAAGGAAGAACTGCGTAGCCGTTGTGTTGTTTTCCCGATTCAACTAAATTAAAAAACCTGCTCACTAATTCTTCTGGAGTTGGTGTCATATCATGCGTTAGTTTGTGCGTTATCTCTGTAATAAATCTATGTGGATAACCGTTTGCTCGTAACGCATTAGTAGTATAAAAAAACAACACACTCATACACCGATCTTTTCATCTCCCTAACACAGCACTACTAACGGAAAAGCACACGAATTAGATCATGTTACTAATGCGTTACGAGCAAACGGTTATCCACATAGATTTATTACAGAGATAACGCACAAACTAACGCATGATATGACACCAACTCCAGAATAATTAGTGGGCAGGCTTTTTAATTTAGTTGAATCGGAAAAACAACACAACGGCTACGCAGTTCTTCCTTACATCAACGGATTAACTGAGACTTTGACGCGACATTTACGTAAACATGACATTAGGGTTACAAACAAACCACTAAAGACACTACAACAGGAATTCCCTTCTCCCAAATACAGACCACCCTTTGAAGAACAACTAGATGTCGTTTATAAAATACCATGTAAACAATGCGATTGGAGCTACATTGACGAGACAGGAAGATGTTTTCGAACTAGAAAGAAGGAGCACATAAGGAATGTAAAATTTGGACAAAAGGGATCAAATATCGCCAACCAAGCTTGGAATAACGATCATGCCATTGATTTTGAAAACGGCCAGATTATTGATAGAGGCAATTATCGAATACGAAAAACTTTGGAATCTTGGGACACCGGATTAACGAAAGCCTCTTCCTATGGACAATATGCCATTTTAAAGAAACAATAACACATTTATTATCCATATCTTATGTCATATCCTGTTATTCTCATTAATATTCTTCTGCTTGTATATATATATAGGTGTAGATTTCCACATTTCTCTTAACCCGTTGAAGGCTGTAGTCTGACAGCCCAAAGCTCGTATTAATAAAAACTTTTATCAGTGAACGCTTGTTTCATATCATTATATATTTTTGCTTGGAGTTGTTGTCAACAGATCTGTCTCAAAATTACCAAACATGAAGACCGTTGTGGTTACAGCTTTAATCCTCTTCCTCTGTCTCGTGAAAACGTCCAATGCGACAAGCAAAGGTAAGAAAATTTATCAAAAGTAAATCAGTGAGCCAAGCCTTGTTAACGTACAAAATGTAACGTTGTTCAGTCTCCGAGTTTGTCCGAAATTAATACCAACTCCTCAACTATGGTATGAAATGTCGGCCGACATTCAAGCGTTTCCAAATGTTTTACAACATATATATCTACAGCTAGTGTATCAATTGCAATAAATACTCTAAACTATACCTGTAACCTAGCTTTTTCTGTTCATTTGAGTGATGCCACCATGTAAACACACATTGGGTGCCGCCTATAGGCTTTATCACTTGATAGTATCAACCATTGTTCTGTAAATTGCATGTCTCCTGTATTAAGAAAATGTGAATTCATGTCGCATTATACCTTATCAACTGTCATCAGTTTTTTCTCGAAAAGTTTTTTGTTATTTTAGTTAATGGTATTGTAACCTTGTACCTATTTACGTGGTCGAACTAGTCAAGCTCCACTCAGCATGATTTAATAGCTCAAAGAATTGCTTCGATTTGTTTACACAAGGAAAGAGAGCTAATTACACTTGTGATCTAGATCACAGTTGGTTAAAACACACTTCTCTCTCCTAGTGTATTATATATTATTAAACAGTAGCACAACACACAATTCAACCAAAATTAAACTTATAAAGCGATTTTATCATTACAAATCACTTCTATCTTTTTTATTTTTATTTGAAAATCAGTGTAACCACGACAAACAAACAAAAAAGAATTGTACGAGAGCTACCTTGTAACAGGCCCTTAAATTGACAATCTGAAAAATATGAAAAGCATGTTAAATGTTACAAATAACAACAATTACGGCTTATACGCAGTAATATATCTTATTGAATGGTTTGCCCAATAATACGACCAGGTATTTTACGATTTTCGGATGTACTTTTTAAGCCCTGAAAGAGCGAGGGAAAATGCACAAAATACCAGTATTTAACTTAAGCTGCTACAGTAGATGTATGGAGTGATAATCTCATCGATCATATTAGTCAGACGGTCAGTCAATAATTTCTGCTTCAAAATATTTATTTTTGCAGTTGGTGCACGCGTTTTGGCACGTTGGACAAATAATCTGTACTACAAGGCTAAAGTGGCTGATATTTCTGGAGATTTGATTCATATCCAATTTGACGATGGCGACAAGATCATTCACCAATCAATGGACATTTCTGCTGTGATTCTTGATACCATCCCTTCCAATGTGGAATTTAAAGAGCACGTGATTGCTTCGTGGAAAGGAGGAAACAAACATTACATCGGATTCGTCATAGAAGTCGACCTGTCACGTGGGTATAAAGTGCGTTTTGACGACAATGACGAAGATTGGTACACAAAAGAAAATCTCAGAATATTTCCTCATGTATCGTCACCACATACACGTAAGCTCATATAGCTAACTGATTTGAAGGTTTTTGTGGTGAGGGAGGCTGCGGTAATCGTGGGTGTAGCTATATCCATTTGACTCTCAAGATTGTTTATTCAGCTCTGTCAAGGGTTGTCGTTGCTACGATTTGAGGTTATTTTACCAAACGAATATTCCTAGAGGTAAATCACTCCCAAAAATCTCGTACATGCACCTTCAAGAATCAAAAAATCTCAAAAAATCCGAAAAAATCTCAAAAATTTAAAACAATTAAAAAAACCCTAAAAATCCGAAAAAATACAAAAAATCTTGAAAATGCCAAAAGTCACGTACGCTTTTTGTATCTACTGCGCATGCACTGGTAGATACTATGCTATCGACGGGTTGAGTAAGTTAAGATTAAGTTAACAATAGAATAACTTCGGAGCCAATGAGAATGCAGTGTTACCGAGTGATAGCCGAATACTGTAGATCTGGTCGTTTTCCGAAGTGATTTTAAATTATAGGATACTTTGCCACGAATCTAATAGTTCGCGCTGAGTTGAACACTGAATTGGCGAATAGAAATACGATGAGAACGACAAGTTGTGTCTATATGGTGGGTTTGTATGTGTTCGCGCTGAATGTTGATCTAAAATGCGATCAGAGCGACATTTTGTGTTAATTAATAGTGTGTTGTGAATATGTCCTCGTCGTTTTGTGAAGTGATTTTAAACTATAGCATAGTTGATGAATTAAATGAACTTGCTTTGCTAGTCTTCGCGCTGAATGATGTAAAATCCGATCAGAGCGACATGCTGTGTTTTAATATAATGTGTTGTGAATGCATGCATGTGTTCGCGCTGAGTTGAGCACTGAATGGCGATCAGAAATACGATCAGACAACGTGTTGTGTTTATATGGCTTGTTGTGCCATTACGTGTTTAGTAGCTAGTGTTTAGTGTATTGTGAATAGTTTGTTGTTTGCCTTATCCCCTAATCATAAAATGACAATTTTAGGTAAATTGGGAAAAACAGGAAACGCGATCGCTAATCGCATTGTTAAAAGAATGTCACACTATATCGCATTCGTTCCATTAATCTTTACTATATGTTAGACTCTGGTAACACATTCATTGATTTGCCTGAACAATGATCAACGCGCTTTTGGAATAAGTATTTTATACGCCTACATATAACTCAAGCAGTGCCAAGTTGTGCCAAGTACAGTTGATTTCCGTAAACGCAGTAGATACATGCACGCCTGAGCGTGCCTATTTTTTGGGAGTGCATTTGGCCCCTCGAATATTCCCACTTAAAATTCGATCGTATCTTCACTCCTACCGACGGCCGCCATGTTTCTTTTTTTTCAAACCGGTGGCCAGATCGTCACTTCAAAAATATACAGTGAAATCATGGTGTTTCTGGTGTTTTGTAGACTGCAGTAACATTCATGACCAGAATTCACTATAGGCTTTTAGCTAATCAAAATTGAGATTGTTTCAGCCATTTGCACTTTGATGTACAATGGCGTTGGGTGACTACAACTACCAGAATGCTTTGCCATGCGGTATTCTAGGCTTTCCGCTAAAAAGGATGACTCAACAGGATCCGTTCAGTCTTTTCGCTGCTTTTCAAAAATATGTCGTCAAATTTGGGGTTTTTCCAAGTTTATCGTCAAGTTTCAAAGAGTCTCGAGATTTTAGCAATCTTTTCGATAACCTAACCACAAAATAAACCATGCATGAAAGGGTTAAGTCAATTTGTTTTCTGTTAAATACAAACCTCAAAAAATTTACCCCATCTATACCGGGTTGTATTTCTTCGTTTGTTGATTGTTGTTGTTTTATTTTAATTTCAGTCGGTTCCAGGGTTCTCGCACGCTGGACGAATGGACTCTATTACCGGGGCTTTGTTACCAAAGTTTATTCTTCGACCGTTTTCATTAATTACGACGACGGTGATAAGATCACGTTGTTGAGAAATGACCCATCTGCTGTTATCCTAGATAAACTACCGGCATGCAATGAGTTACAACTGGGTCAGAAGGTGATTGGCTACTGGCCAGGAAGAGTGAGGTATTACCCTGCCACTGTCTCTGCTCTGGGTTCTGGGTATTTTGTTAAATTTGATGACGGAGATAAACGATGGAATGCATTATATGAGATACGCACCATTCCACATTCATTGACATTAAACTAAAGAGAAGCAACTCAGTAACACAATCTTGTATTAAATATGATTGTTTGTTTGAATTAAAACGTCTTTAACTTTCAATAGTATAGTCTTCTAATACATCTTTGTGGTGGATATATTTACTAGTTATTGACGGAGCGTGACGTCTGTACTAGTGAAATATCGGACCAACTGCGCGAAGCGAGGTCGTGCAGGAAACGGAGGTCCGATATTTCACTATAGTACAGACCGAACAAGCGAGGTCAATAAGTAGTTTTTTATATGACTAGAAGTGCTGTAAACGCTCTGTGAAAACTTGACAAAGTGTTGGGTTCGTATTCGCCACCATCTTTCTTGCGAATTAAACCAAAATGGCATATGTTTTCCCATTTTTAAAGTACTTTCCATTTAGATAGAATCCTGGACTTTCTATCCCAAATAGCATTTTTCAATTGCTTTTGTTTGACATATCGCTCAAGGTTGTACGTTACGTAGTTGAATAAAAAACATTTGAAATTCTATAATATTTGTGAGAAGTAAATGTTATATTAATACGAACATTGCCACGAACATTTTGAACATTTTTAAAACGTTTCACATAACATGGAAACTTAAAGTGTCTATGAAATGAAAAATTCGTTGGCATTTTTATTGTACAGAGGAGCATGGCCAGAGGTGACTAAAGTCGTCTGGCGTTAGCCAGGAGCACTCACTGAAAATTTCAAGAGAATCTGATGCGTAGTTTTCGCGCTATTAACTCTCAAAATTTGCCATGGCTAGTTTGTTCTTGGAGAAAAATTGAGCTTTCGGTAACAATGCTTATAACGTACGCAAATGACAACTAATGCATAAGAACAATAGATTTCACTATTAGTGACCGTTTGCGTACGTCATAAGGCATTGTTGCCAAGAAGCCCAAATTTCCCCAAAACAAACTATCCACGGCAAATTTTGAAAGTTGATAGCGCGAAAACTACGCATCAGATTCTCATGAAATTTTCAGTGAGTGCTCCTGTCATACTCTTCTGTAGAATAAAACAACAAAAATGCCAACGTATTTTTCACTTCATAGACACTTTAAACTATACATCAAATGAAAACGTAACACAATTTCTCACAACATACCTGCATGCACGATATATTTCAACAATGAGTAGTTCTGAAATTATTATCCTTCTTGTTGCATGTATACTGACTTGACTTTCATTTTGTTTATAAAAATTCTCTTAGCGGTCTGGAACGGCAGATCCCAGGTCGCTCAGGAACCAATCAAATTGTTGAATTTCACGTTCTAGACCGCTCGCAGAAATAGTCATAAACAGTGTTACAGCTAGCATATCATTGTAGTACCAAATTAAAACATAACATATAAACTAAATAATTTTTACCAATACCATGACATGAGGAATATTAGTAATTAAATGTCCCCGACAGCCAAAGGAGCTAGGGCGTGTGTAAGTCACGAGGGCCGCAGGCCCAATGGCCTTTACACATCGACAACGCGTATTGTTTAAAATTCCGGCTTTTGAGTTTTTGGGTGAGAATATTTGTTGAATTATAGGCGAAGCCGTATCCGACTCAGACGTCTTATGTGTGATTAGGGAGCTTAAGCAAATCTGTACAACGCGAACGTCAAAGACAACGTCCTTTAATACAATATAATTTTTCTCATACAACAAAGATAATGAATAATTTTAGTCCCGAGTGTAATCTTAACTCCATCCCCGTTCTGCATACAACGTTATTCAGATCATTTTCATGTCTTCGGCACGACAACGCGTGAAACGACCGCGAAACCTGTTAGTTAATTGAGTTTGACTTCAAACAATGCGACAAAATCCTTTTAGAAACTCTAAAAAAATGTCAAAAAACATACTTTAAGTATTCAGTACTATACGTAAATAATTAGTGGTTTCTTCTAGATACTGAACTTTAGATTTACGATGTTAGGACGACGACGGCAGTTAAAAAGCAATGTAAATCTTACATTTCGCGGTTAACTAACTATTAATATTGGAAGCTAGTTTAATGACTTCCCAGTATTACTAAAATGATTGTAGTGTCCGTATTGAAGTCAATCTCAAGCAACAGTTCTCATCTTTTGACCGTTGACATCGCCTTGAAGACGTGAAAATCCTCTAAGTGGCGTTGTATAAAGAACGAGGACGGTGTTGTGATTACTCTTGGGATTAAAAATTATCCATTCTCTTTCTTTTGCAAAAATAATTATTTTGTTTAAAGGACTTCCCCGTTGAGGTTGATGTCGTAGATCTTAAATCCCTAATTAACTCCCTAGTAACTCCACCAATCTACGCCAATTAACTTATCAAATTAATGCATTGTTTTTGAAGTTATTCAAAACATTCACCGTACATGCTTTATCAGATCTAAAACACTCGGCTATTGGCTCGTGTTTTAAATCTTATAAAGCACTGCTGCTCATTTTTAAATATTACATAAACCATGCGTCATCTGATAATTTCAATGTGGTAAGCCAAGCCCACTGCTACAGCAATAGTAGTATAGAGAGTTTATGACGTTTGAAAAAAGCCTTTTAGAAAGGCCTTTACTTCGGGATATATAACATCTGATTCGGTGCCAGAAAATGTTTTCAATATTCCTTGATCACTATAACAGAAATTACAAACATGGTCGTATTAATTGCCAAAAAAGCAAACACAATAAACAACCACTTATTATAAACTCTCGCTCCGGAAGCACTTGCATGTGACTATGAATTTAGTTGCAACATCCAAGCTTCACATAGTCCATCCGCGAGCTTCACATAATTCGTGCAATTAATGCATGCATGGTTAGTGTGTCTAACCGGTCATTAATATAAGCCAACAGTGGTGGACTATTACAAATGCCACATTCTGATTGATTGAGCTACTCATTGTCTATTGGTGATAGACCAGTATACGTAATAGAAAAAAAGTCTTAGGAATTGAAAAAAGTTTTAAATGCAAAAAATGGCAGAAAACTCGCATTTTACTGAGGTTTCAGTTTGTTTCTATAAAATATAAGTTTGTCCAACTATAGTTAGTTTACAGTATGCTAAAACAATTAGACAATTCGTCTTCGTTATCTGAAAACAATAGTCAACTCGGCTGGGCCTCGTCAACTATCAGCTCATAGACAAATCAGGCTCGTTCTAATTGTTTATTAGAAGGTTTCAGACTCGATCCCTGTCTAGGGCTCAGAAGTTACATATTCAGAGCATTTGAGATTCACGAATGTCTAGCGACAGTCTGTCAGTTACACCAACTCACAGACGTTTCACATGCAGTCGTGCACTAATATTGAACTACATCTCATATTCAAACACCACGGCTTAGGGGTACTGCCACATATAACTATGAGGCCTACTGTACTGTTTTAGTTCAAACGCCTAACTTTTCATCTGCCAAATCTAATGCAAAATAGCTTGAACATAGAATTTTGCTCATTTAAATTAGATTCGGCACATGTTCGACGCTTGAACTACGCGTAAATGTTGAACGAGATGCAAGCTATCATCAGATACGTATCCATAAAATTCAAGTAAAGGAGCCATTTGCCACTGGAATACTTTCACTAAAAGATGACAAGGCCATGGTACTTAGGAAGTCTAGTTCGTTTAGAGAGACAAATGCACGTCACGGCACGCATAGAACAAACATTACAGGGTTAGGGTTAGGTACATGGTGTATCCGCAATCAATCTAAACACAGTGAAGCAGTCTCTCAATACCCAAAAGAATAGTAGCGAGCCCAACTCGTCGTTTGACTTATTGCTGCATGAATGCATGGGTTGCAATCAATCCCCTGAGATTTAGAGGACAAAGACACAGCGGCCATGTTGGTTGGTAGGTGCGACATGTCCTGTCATGAAGCACCTAATATAATATTCTTTTGTACCTACTAACCAACATGGCTGCCATGACGTAACGTGCAACACAGCAATACATGCACTTTTCTCTTATTTCTAGCCATTCATATTTTTGTGTTACAGATAACGCAACCGTGTAGCACTTTGTCTGCAATACGGATGTTTTTATCCCTGACTTTATTTTCGTGAAATTCTATTTTGCCCTTATAAATCCGCCATTTTGAATTTTGCAAGGGTTAGGAGGAGGGTCACGTCAGTGCAGCTTATTGTTCTCTCAAAAATGTTTTGAAAAATATTTTATCCATAGTCTACACCACATGGTCACCAACCTCCGCCGTGTTAAAAACTGTAGACGAGTTCCCTTTGCCCTCATATAAATCGGCCATTCTAGTGACTCTCTATGCCGGGGTCACTTTTTTGACTGACAAGAGATAGGAACCCGCATTCTAGGTCTATTTTTTTCTATAGTCTGTATCCACATGCAAAATGTCAATTGATTTTGTTGGACAGTTTCGAAGGATAATTTCAACGTAAAGCCCAATCTCGTATACCCAGAGCCTTCGCAACGCACAGACGAATGCTCTGGGATAATCGATTACAGGAAACAGAAAAATTAAAACCTGTTGCCACTTCAAACTAAGCTGCCTTCAGCTAGCTAATCAAAACACATCCCGGTGATGGATTATACCAAGAACCTTCCATAGGTGTACCTGACCAGTTACGTTTGGGTGGGCAAAATATTTTTGCCCGAAAAATTTAAGAGACGACTGTCGACTATTAGATCGTATTCAACATACGAGTTTCTTCGTGAGCTATACATTTAGCGTATGTGATATAGCCCTTAGTATAATTTTAAACCGGGCAACTGCAAAACAACTCTGATATATTGTGTTAATGTTAAAACATATTACTTTAATATTAAAATAGTTCAAAATAGAATTTTTCAGGAATATTTAACAGCAATATTACCCGAATTTACCCGGAATTTCTTTCAAAAAGTGCCCGAAATTTTCATTTTAAAAACTTGGGGGGGGGCAATTGCCTCCCTTCGTTTGTGCGCGGCGAAGGCCCTGGTTACGAAATTGCTTAAAGCCTTGCTTCAATGTTGTTGGCCTGCATAGACGTCGTTACTGTTCATTTGCATATGACAAAAACCCAAATAGCTCAAGAACGAAAATCGATATCGAAAAAAGGTTATATAAGGTCATCTATGAATATTTTTAACGTCTTTTGAAAACATTAAAACAGAAATATAGTTTCATTTTTGGGGTTAGGTGCACTTCAAAGCAAAGAAAAAAGTTCAGTGCAAACTCCTGTTCACCTTATCATCTTCTCTTTGTATAAGAGGTTCACCACTGACATCGCCGGGCATAAAAGGCGCCAAAATCGCCGGGATAAACCATTGAACTAAAAATAACTGGAACGCTACGTTCAGTAAACTGCGCATACAAATCTTGAAGCCAAAATTTGACTTCCATGAAGCCAGTTTTGACTCCCAGACACGCACTTCCACGCGTGTTTCTACTTTTTGTTTTGGCCGTGTTTGTTTTTTTCGTGGAAAGGCTGGGTACGACTTGCATAATTTGGCTTCAAACTTCCGGTTGAACGTAGCGTTCCAGTTATTTTTAGTTCAATGGGATAAACGTGCGCATTCCGCCATGTTGGACGAGCGGCAAATGTGGGAGTCTGGTGACGAATACCGATCTTGCCCGAGTCGTCGAATTTGAAGCCCTCGGATGACGATCGTATCGGGGAGTGAAGTGAAGTGAAGTGAGGTGGAGTGAAGTGAAATGAAATGAAGTGAAGAGTGGGGCGAGCGGATGTGGGGTGGAGTGATGTGAGGCAGTGGCGGACACTTGACGAAATATTCGGGGGGCGAGTGCCGAAGGCACGAGCCTTCTAGAGGGGTGCGGGGGCATGCCCCCTCGGAAAATTTTTAAAATCTGGATCTCTGAAATGGCATTTGCAGCATTCTGAGAACACATTTTGTAAAAAATTTTAGGTTTTCAAAACACTATTTTAATGGTGCATTTTGTTATAAATCACATGCTAAGCATAAAAAAACAACATTTCAGAGAAAATATTCTAGATGATTATCTACATTTGTGAATGGAATTGCAAGGTGGTTTAATTAACACGCCAATGACAATGTAAAATTTCTTTATCCAAACTTACTTCATAACACTTATTTTGTGGGATTAGAATACTTTCGCTTGTTTTTATTAAAACACGCCATTTTGCTGCTGTTGTTATTGTAATAACTAATAAGTAGTGCTTCCACTTCTTGAAATGAAAACTTTCTTGTGCTTCCACTTTTCAAAATGAAAGCTTCAGCTAAAATTATTGGGGGGTCGATCGCCCCCCTCGCCCCCCTAGTGTCCGCCACTGAAGTGGGGTGAAGTGAAGTAGAGTGAAGTAAAGTGGAGCGAAGTGGAGTGGAATTAATTTTTTTCTTATTTCAGGTCAATATCTATTCATTGAATCGTCATCGCCTCGTCGTCCTGGTGACGTAGCTCAATTACAGAGCGAGTTCTTCACTGCTACATCAGTGAATGGAAGGTGTCTTAACTTCTGGTATCACATATATGGTGCTGACATTGGCAACCTTACTGTATACCTGAATGTTAGCAACTCAGTCAAACTTACCCCACTCTGGCGCCTGTCTGGTAACCAAGGCAACACCTGGCTTAATGGCAAAGTCCCGATTAGAAGCACGCAATCATATTACGTGAGTATACCATAGAGTACAGGCGACATACTACACTTCAGTAAGGGAAAATTAGAAAACTATACCGAATGTCAAAAAGACTTGAGACCTTGACTGTACCACAGAGAGTGATCACTGACCTATATGGACTGTGGATCTCCTATCTCAATGACTGAAAGAGAGTGATCGCTGAGGGACTGCACGTCTTCTATATCAATGACTGAAAGCGAGTGATCACTGACCTGTATATAAATGGACTGCAGGTCTTGTATATCAATGACTGAAAGAGAGAGATCACTGATCTATATACAACTGGACTGCAGGTCCTCTATATCAATGACTGAAAGAGAGTGATCACTGATCTATATATATAACTGGACTGTGGGTCTTCTATATCAATGAATGAAAGAGAGTGATCACTGACCTATATATAAATGTACTGCAGGTCCTCTATATCGATGCCTGAAAGAGAGAGATCGCTGACCTATATATAACTGGACTGTGGATCCCCTACATCAATGATTCGCGTTTTCTCGGTTGAGTGTAAAAACGGGTTGTGGCGAGTCAATTAACGTTTCACATTCTTATTTTGTATTTTATGTTCCAGGTCGTGTTTGAGGCTATTCGTGGTAGCAGTTTCCGTGGTGATATTGCCCTCGACGACATTTCCTTCACCGAAGATGCTTCGTCGTGTCCCGTGTTCCCGACGAACGCCGGGGCCGTTAACCTCGTGACACCTATCCACACCCCCCCCCCCCCCCCCCCCCTCGAAGCCACTACTCACGGACCGACATCTGGAAACACTGGGAACAACTGTAACTTTGAACAAGGATTATGTAAGTTCACTCAAGACTTGAACGATCACTTCAATTGGACTGTGCACAAAGGACACACCTTCTCGTCAAATACTGGACCAGGCATAGATCATACATTGGGAACTGGTAAGGAGTAAATCGATTATACAGTATAGCTATAAGAAATCATTAGTTCAAATTTCACGCGGTTGAATAAGTACCAGTCTCTTTTCCAAAACTACTTTTGAAGAACAATTTCTTGTGATGCAATAGTCAACTACTTATTGACCGAGCGTGAGGTCTGTACTGGTGAAATATCGGACCGATGTTTTTTAAGTACGGACCGACACGAGCGCATATATAGCATATGCATGCCTGCTATATAGTATATATCGCTCCCCCCCCTTGGCTACGCCACTGATTTTAGTCAGTCTAATGCCAGATGAGGGTGTAGGCAGAGGTTTACAAGTAAATACTCTAATTTTGCATGTGGCTCACATACGAACAGTTTAATTTTACATGTGGTTTGCATGTAAACACCATGGCATTGGTGGTAAATGCTATTAGCGTGCTGTTTCTCACCGCTGAAGTTAAGATATCCACAAAGGCCATACAGGTACCGAATATCCACGAAGGCTAAGTACAAAAATCAGAAAAACCGAGTCAAGTGAACTGGTACCTAACGTCCACAAAATGTGGCCTTTTTGGATTTTTTGGGTACAACACAGGGCTATGATGGTGGCATCTATATAGTACCATACAGGAGAGAGACACTAAACTGTAACAACCTACCACCAGGTGGCCTTTGTGGATTTTTCGGGTACCACACAGGGCTTTCATGGTGGCATCTATATAGTACCATACAGGAGAGAGACACTAAACTGTAACAACCTACCACCAGGTGGCCTTTGTGGATTTTTCGGGTACCACACAGGGATATCATGGTGGCACTATATACCACCAGGAGGCCTGGGTACCACACAGGGCTACCATGCACTAGGTGGCCATTGTGGATTTTGGGGTACCAAATTTTCAAAAAAATTACAAGTGCCATTTCAGCATTCATGCGCCCACTATGTGGACCTAATATTTACTTATGTGCATGCACAATTATTACTCGGGCTACCGCAGGTAGACGAGTCTAGGTTTTGGCTCTGTTATTTTTTTTTTTTTTTTGTGTCGCCAAACCGCACTTCTGACGTCACAGCTCAAATGCTGATGTTTCATCATGGCGGATTTTCATGCAGGAGTGGCGAGTTTTTTGCTACTCCTGACGCCTTTGGTTGTGTTGTTCGAAGTTAATTTGTGTTTTAATGATAAACACGCTCGCAATGCTTTTTATACTATAGTAGACCTAGGTTGGTCCGGGTTCTCGATAACCGTACGCTGAAAATGTGTAGTACTCGATCAAACTTGATACGAAAATTCTCGATCAATGTGTTCTCGATCAGTTTTAATACATGTGTTATTAATTAAATTGTGCTGAAAAATGTTGCTCAAGTGCTGTATACGTAAATCAAAGAACAAAGAAAGTTGATAAAGCCAACTTGCAAGCGAAAGGTAAACATGCTGTGTTTTACATCTTCATCGAAGTTGTCATTTAGCTGAACTGACTTGTGTCTGTAAATGCTGTATGTAAGCAGTATTTTGCTTTATTTTTGCTTGTATTGTTTATTATTGTACTGATGTCTTGCACTAAAATTCGATGTTATTAAACAGTTTATATATTACTGTACTTTCATCAAGTGTGTGTTATTGTTTGGGTACACCAATATGGCCCAACCATTTCAATGTTTTGGTTCACCAGTATGACCACCATCTCAATGTTTTGGTACACCAGTATGGTCACCATTTCAATGTTTTGGTACACCAGTATGGCTAGCACTTAAATATTTTGGTACACCAGTATGGCCACCATTTCAATGTTTTGGCAGACCAGTATGGCCGCCAAATAAATATTTTGGTACACCAGTATGGCCACCATCTCATTGTTTTGGTTCACCAGTATGGCCAGCATTTCAATGTTTTGGTACACCAGTTTGGCCAGCATTTCAATGTTTTGGTAGACCAGTGTGGCCACTATTTTATTGTTTTGGTACACCAGTATGGCCACTATTTTATTGTTTTGGTACACCAGTATGGCCACCATTTGAATGTTTTGGTACACCAGTATGGCCACCATTTCAATGTTTTGGTAGACCAGTGTGGCCACCATTTCAATGTTTTGGCAGACCAGTGTGGCCACTATTTTATTGTTTTAGTACACCAGTATGGCCACTATTCCAAGACGGGAAGGAGAGGGTCATAGCCTACGCAGCTAAATCCTTAACAAAACCGCAGCGTAATTACAGCACGACTAGGAAGGAGCTGCTCGCGTTAGTTTGGGGAACAGAACCCTTCGAGACGTATCTTCTCGGAAGAGAGTTCCAAGTACGAACCGATCACAATGCATTGAAGTGGCTAAGGAACTTCAAATAACCCAAGGATCAGATGGCTCGCTGGTTGGAAAGATTATCGGAGTTTGATTTTGTAATTGAACCTCGTCCAGGACGACTCCATGGAAACGCAGATGGATTATCGCGCGTGCCATACATGGAAAATGAGAGGAAGACGAGGAGTCAACCCAAACTGTTGATGGCATTATTGATCTGAATTCACCTATGCTCACAACCTACAACATCACCAGAACCGGTGGAGACAACTGGGCTTGCCGCTGGAGTAACAACGAGCTGAACCTCTTCCAACGTGAGGATCCAGTGCTCAACGAAGTGATTAAGTGGGTAGAGTCAGGAGCCAGACCCGACAGAAAAGAGATTGCCGGCGCTTGTCCAGAGAAAGGAAGCATGTGGAGTCAGTTTGGACGACTGAAGTTGATAGAAGGACAGAAGGACTGTTGTGTCGAGAGTATGAGCCGGAAAGTGGAAATACTAAGTTCCTTCAGCTATGCCTTCCAAGGAAGATCGTTCTTGAAGTACTGGAGTTGGTACATGCTCTACCTACTTCGGGCCACTTAGGGTTTTTCAAAACATGCAGCGAATCAAGTCGCGCTACTACTGGAAGGGCTGGAGAGAAGACGTGGAGATCTACTGCCGACAGTGCAAGGAATGCGCTGGTCGGAACCCACCAAGCAAGAAATTGCGCGCACCACTTGTAACCAGTCAGTGTGGCTACCCCATGGAAAGAGTGGCAATGGATGTCATCTGACCTTTACCAAGAACTGAAAGAGGCAACAGATTTATCATTGTAGTAAATGATTACTTCACCAGATGGCCAGATGCATACGCGGTAGCCGACCACGGAGCCGAAACAGTGGTGCAGAAACTTATTGATGAATGGATTTCCAGGTTCGGGGTTATGCAGTACCTCCATATGGATCAAGGGAGAGAGTTTGAGAGCAAAGTCTTTCAAGCAATGAGCAATCTACTGGGCATCAAGAAAACGCGCACAACACCGTACCACCCTCAAAGCGATGGCTTAGTGGAAAGAAACAATCGCACGATCAAGGACATGCTGTCGAAAGTGATCAACGATAACCAAGACGACTGGGACATTTGGATCCCCCACGTTCTGTTGGCGTACAGAACTGCCGTACAATCGTCAACCGGTTTTACGCCTCACAAGATGCTATTTGGAAGAGAAGCGAGAATACCAATCGACCTGATAGTAGAAGCACCACCAGACCTTCGTTCACCCGCTGAAGAAATACCTGCGTATATCCAGAATACCAAACGGATGCTGCAAGAGGCGCACGAACTGGCCAGGGAGAAGACTAAGAGGAGTTCTAAACGATACAAGGATTACTATGACCGTACAAGCATGGAACTGACGTACGAAGTTGGAGATAAGGTATGGCTATATCAACCAACCGTCAAGAGGGGATTGTCCAAGAAACTTTCCAGACCGTGGCAAGGACCATACACAATCGTCAAGAGGCTATCGGACGTGGTCTACCGTATTCAGAAGGACGGTAAAGGCAGGAAGAGAATTGTAGTCCACTTCAATCGACTCAAGCCATGTCTAAGTGGAAAGAGAAGCTGCAGTCGACCATCAAGGACCGGGATGACCAACAAACTGCGGAAGGGAGCGACGAGTCAAGTGACGACGAAGAGGAGTGGAGTGAACCATCCCGAAACAACCGGACTCGATGTAGGAGGCAGCGTAGCCTAGAACGTGAACGCGCCAGTCAAATGACTGATACTTTAGATCAGATGGACCAAGCACCGGGATTGCAACATTTGTCTACACCGAGGGGATCGGAGTTTGGCGAATCGGAGGAGTTAAGAGAATCACAGGGGGAAACTGAAGAAGTGGGCCAACAGACGAGACCACGTAGAGCAAGAAGAGTCCCTGCATGGATGCATGACTATCGGATAAAATCAAATCGGACATGATCGAAATGATTGGACGGACATGCTCAATTAGGGAAGGGGATGATGTTGAGTGCATATATAGCACTCAGCTGTAGTTTTATACGTCAATGTTGTATTAACTTTTGAATTAGTTTGTTATGGCGTAGCTAGCTTTGACGTGATATGACGATGACAACGTTTTTCCGTCAGTTGATATATCTCTGTCTTTCAGAGGTTTAGGATCTGTTCTCCGTTGTGAAGTTGTTAAACTCGTTATTAATTAATAAACTATTTAACTCAACAGTTTTGGTACACCAGTGTGGCCACCATTTCAATGTTTTGGCAGACCAGTATGGCCGCCAAATCAATATTTTGGTAGACCAGTATGGCCACCATCTCATTGTTTTGGTTCACCAGTATGGCCACCATCTCAATGTTTTGGTACACCAGTATGGCCACCATCTCATTGTTTTGGTACACCAGTATGACCACCATTTCAATGTTTTGGTACACCAGTTTAACTTTTGAAATAAAGCTAAATTATGCTAATTTAGCCCAAATTAGCCTTTCTCTTTGCTAAACCAGTTCTTGGCACACTACACAGCAGTCGTCTCAAACAAAGATGTCAGAGTAGTCGGACTGTCAGCGAATGAAGGTGTATTAAAAATAATTGGAAACTTTAAACTGAAGGAGTGAAGGACGTCAGAGAACAGTCATGTTTAATAATTGCGAAACTGAAGTTTGGCCGAGTTGTCTCCAGATGATCAGTGGTTGTCTCTTTTGAACGAAGGTTTTATTGCCATTTTATCGATGTTTTTGAATATTTGAAAGACATTTCACTGTTTCTCAGTTGTTTACTTGTTTTTACTTGCATTGTTTATTGTGGTGCCAGTTTATACAAAATAAACACAATCCTATGGTACATGCATTTTAATACTAGTTTATACTATTCATCGTCTATTCACAAATTGTGTTTTGAGATCTGGTTGTTTTAGATTTTTTATCATGCAGTCAAAGTTTCAAATTGTCAATGGGCGTTGTTTGTGATCACTAGTTGTAATGAAGTTAATCAGGTGATTTTAAAGAACGACTGAACGAGGGAATTGTATAATCCCAATCTGAAACTGAATCAATGTTTTGCCCGACCCGGGGGAGGGAGGGCATACCCAGGGTCATTTGACATTTTCAATTTTTTTTGTGTCGATAAGCCCCACTGCAGAGCATGCACCCACCACCTGGTAGGCAATCTTTGTCAAATTTTCCCCTGTCTTGAGTTAGAGCACAACATGTTTTTGTTTAGATATTAGTAGATTATTTTCTTGCATAAAGAAATTATGTGTTCAGTCTGGTTAGCCGACTATAATATACTGTTATTTACTGCCAAAATCAGACTCTTCGACTCTTTTCAATAAAATTTCAGCTACCACAAAGTTAAAAAACAAAAGTCTGATTGAAAAGTAAACAAGAGTTCAAACATGTATTATTCGCATGACAAAAAGTAGCCTCCATAGCAGACATTCTGTTCTGGACGAGAGGGTACCTGCCTCCCTTAATCCCTACCCCTCTCAACCCTCTTCCCCAGAACAGAACGATATATAAGCATGAGCAGTGCTGTTGATAATGCTAAACATTGCGGCCTTTAAAATGAATAACTTCAGATATTGTTATGTGAGATCTGTGAACACCATCTAAACAGTTTATTAACAATAACTAAAATATTAAAGTGTAATATGTACACAAAATGTCACAATAACATACATATAATTCGAGATATAGTTAAAGCAATGTTATGATGGCTCTGTATATGAATTCTATGTTGTCCCAATTTAGGTTGTCCATGCATGTAAGGGACCGTTCATTATTTATCGGAGGGGGGGGATGGGTGAGAAAATGGGGGGACCTGAAATTTTTGCTACTTCTTTTGGGGGGACCCGGAAATAATTTATAAATTCTTAAGGGGGGGGGGGGGGGGGGGGGATAAAGTTTTTGTATTAAACAAGGATAAGAGTCTTTGATGATCAACATTATTATACAAACAAACATTTCTTATTGGGATAAATCATTCAGAAAAGCCTTTAATTGGAATTATTTTGTGTTGTTTTGTAAAATGTAAAGTAAAAGTAAACCATAAGGCTCCGGTATTTAGATCCTGGTTGTGACTTACCATCCTTGGTGTATTGTGTTGGTGTATTGTGTTGGTGAATAGTAGTGGAGAATGGTTAATAGTTAAGGTTTAAGGTGTTAGGGTAATAATTATGATTGAGATTAAGGAGAAGGTTAAGATGACAATTGGTTTAATGTGCGGGTCGGGTGGGAATTAAGATTGGGGTTAAGAAGGTTATATTTAGGGTTAAGGTTAGGTTTAGGGTTAATGGGGTAATTGAATTTTGAGGTTTTATAGGTAGGGTGGGTGGGGTTAGTTTTAACATTAATGTCAGGATTTGAAGGGTTTGGGGGGGGGGGGGTACTGAAATTATGTCAAATAAAAACAGGGGGGCTACCAAATTTTAAACTTTGCTTGGGGGGTACCTGAAAAAAAAAAGAAAGTTTGGCAATTTGTCACCCATCCCCCCCCCCCCCCTCCCCCCGATAAATAATGAACGGTCCCTAAGTTTATAATAGTAGTCAATAAAAAATTGTTCTTTGTAAAACAAATGTGCGCTTTCTAACTAGCTTTCGAACATGTCCTCCTCCACCAATCTCATTCTCCACATCACCATGCCCATTGCCCAGTAGCCCGAGTTAACGCCTAGCGGGCGTCTTGTTGGATATGTGTTGGCCAGCTTGTGTGTGCATTCAGATGTCCAATCAGATTTGGTTTACATTTATTTGTTTGTAAGATAATCGATAAAAAGTAACAAATCTGAAAAACCGAGTGATTAACTGGGGACAAGTTACCAGGGATACTCGTCTTTTTCAAGATTTTTATAAGGGCGCCAACGTTCACAACTGATAAGGACAATTATTATTACGACGATTTTTTCAACGTTAAAGGCGAAGATCAAACGTAAGTTCTCATCTACACTACCTTCTCTGTGTGCAACAGTGTTTTTTCTCATTTGCAGCTGGGTTTTTTAAGTATTTTGACTATAATGACCGAATATTGTTTGTGACCTGATTTTAATTCATGACTTAATTTGGGTTTTTTTAAATTGTGCTGTTATCGTTCTTGTTATAATCTACTTTTTTTTATCAACCTTCCTCGGGTCATCGAGGAGATGAATATCTAACTCTCTATATACCACAATGTATTTTCTTCTTGTAATTTGAGTAATTACTAAAAATAGATGGCAGCCATTTTGAATTTAATAATTTTTCTAAAATTCATTTTCAACTTTTTTGTCATTAGCCTTTGTGTTATGACATGATTTTTTTTCTTCTAAACATTCATCTGGTCACTGTTTAGAGGAATATATAAGTTGCTCAATGTGAAAATGTGTTTTCTTCTTGCAATTTGCATAATTGCTAAAAATATATGGCAGCCATCTTGGATTGGGTAATTATTCCAAAATACATTTGCATATTTCTCTCATTAGCATTGCTGCAGTATCGTGTAAATTTTTCTCTGAACATCTGTAGAGGGATGACCGACATATATTTCTAAGTGTCGATATCCCACAATGGATAAGTAGCCCAAAAATTTACATAATTTCTTTTTCACCATGATAGCCCTGGGGTCATTATTCAAAAATGCACAAAGGCCAGGTACCAAAAATCCACAAAGGCCACTAACTAGGGCCACTTTGAAAAAATCCACAAAGGCCAGGGTACCAAAAGTTAATTATTATTGTTTGTCTTCCTTTGTTTAAGGACCATTAAGGCGATTTGTTTTTAAACTTTAAAAGTGAAGATCAAACGTAAGTTCTCATCTACACTACCTTCTCTGTGTGCAACAGTGTTTTTTCTCATTTGCAGCTGGGTTTTTTAAGTATTTTGACTATAATGACCGAATATTGTTTGTGACCTGATTTTAATTCATGACTTAATTTGGGTTTTTTTAAATTGTGCTGTTATCGTTCTTGTTATAATCTACTTTTTTTTATCAACCTTCCTCGGGTCATCGAGGAGATGAATATCTAACTCTCTATATACCACAATGTATTTTCTTCTTGTAATTTGAGTAATTACTAAAAATAGATGGCAGCCATTTTGAATTTAATAATTTTTCTAAAATTCATTTTCAACTTTTTTGTCATTAGCCTTTGTGTTATGACATGATTTTTTTTCTTCTAAACATTCATCTGGTCACTGTTTAGAGGAATATATAAGTTGCTCAATGTGAAAATGTGTTTTCTTCTTGCAATTTGCATAATTGCTAAAAATATATGGCAGCCATCTTGGATTGGGTAATTATTCCAAAATACATTTGCATATTTCTCTCATTAGCATTGCTGCAGTATCGTGTAAATTTTTCTCTGAACATCTGTAGAGGGATGACCGACATATATTTCTAAGTGTCGATATCCCACAATGGATAAGTAGCCCAAAAATTTACATAATTTCTTTTTCACCATGATAGCCCTGGGGTCATTATTCAAAAATGCACAAAGGCCAGGTACCAAAAATCCACAAAGGCCACTAACTAGGGCCACTTTGAAAAAATCCACAAAGGCCAGGGTACCAATAGTTAATTATTATTGTTTGTCTTCCTTTGTTTAAGGACCATTAAGGCGATTTGTTTTTAAACTTTAAAGGTGAAGATCAAATGTAAGTTCTCATCTACACTACCTTCTCATCTACACTACCTTCTCTATGTGCAACAGTGTTTTTTTCTCATTTGCAGCTGGGTTATTTAAGTATTTTGACTATACCCGTACGAAAACGAAAGATCTAAAAAGGTCTTGGAAAGGTCTATGATAGGTCTTGGAGACCTTTGCTAGACCTTTTCTAGACAATTATAAGACTTCAATAGTCTGTCAAAGGTCTTGCAAGACCTTTGTGCCGCGATTGTCTTGAAATGTCTTGAAGAAAAGTCTTGAAAAGTCTTGAAAGGTCTTGAGTAGATCTATTGGATAGATTCGGCAAAGTATTTTGCCTTAAAGGTCTAGATATATGCCTCAAGGTCTAGCAATTGACGTCATTCACTGCATGGTTATTACTGATCAGAATATGATTTCAACTGTAGCTACTAGCTAGCGCACAAAATTTGCGCTGTGACACAAATTCGCATGAGTTTTTGTTGCCAGTTTTGCTAAAATATTGGTATAAGCTATATATATATATATATATATATATTGCGCAATGCGTCAATATATAGCTCTCGCTATAGGCTAACTAAATCCAAAAACTTAAACTTACCGTAATTTAAATTGGTATAGGTTAAGCGGTAAAGAATGAGCTTTAGTCCAAATGCTAAATTGATGCCGTTTTGAAATATCTTTTACAGTTGTCTGATCGGATTGCGTGCACATGCATTTAAACTAGAAAAAATAGCCTTGAACCTTGGCAGGAAATAGCAAAAATACTTTGTTGATGCCGAAGGAGATAACTTAATCACTTTAATTTGCAAATACACTTTATTATCATCGAATAAGGACGGCGTTGTAGACTTGTAGCACTGTAGCAGTAGCAGTTCTCGCATCTGAGCCAAACCAAATAATACCTATAATCAGTCCTAAAACTAAATAAAATATATTATTATTATGTGCGACTATTAAACTTTTCCAAATTCCGTCAGATGCTTGCGGCTAAATTCAATCTCGGTCAAGTGTCTACTGACACCATCTTGGCGCCTGCATTTGAATCTTGTGCGTAAAGCCGTTGATTCGGAAATACATAGGATATTAAATTGCGCGTTGCTTCTTCTGATTCAGTTGAACCTGTTACGAAGGTATTAAACTAAAGAAAGAAAGATGGAAAAGTGTGCTGGTACTTGCCTTTTAAAGCTATTGTTTCAGGCTGCCAACATTCTCCTAAACGTTTACAAAGAAGCACAATAAACAATCGGACAATCGGCGCCACTCAGAGGTGAGTCTATTTCAAATTGTAGTCGCGTTGCAAATTTTGCTTGCCTATATACAGTATTACTCGCTTTTTCGTAGTCCTATTAACATTCTGTGTGAATTTTAATTGGCATTGCCCTTAAACGTTTAATCAAGTAGAGTTTCTTCAAATGCTTTGTCTGATTGTCATATTATAAATTGTGAATATTGATTTTAATAGTATAGCTACGTTCTGATGATTCTGTGACTTGGTTTAGCTTGGTTTTGCGAAACGCGCGTGGCTTTAATATTTGCCGTAACAAAGAACTGTGCTAGTACAAAGCAGCTAGAATATTACTGGACAAGTATAGAGAAAACTCTGCTTGCTGACAACAGCTGACTCAACCCGCATCTGGCTTTGGTTACTAATCCGCCATGCTCTATGCCGTTCGACTCGTTCGGTTTAAGCGGCGTTGCGGGTTCGAATCCCAATCGACGTCAATTAAATTGTTTTCTCTATGCTTGCTTCTTTCATATCCAACATCTATTCTACAATGCTATTAGTAAGGAATATTAATTTCGACATTTTGTAGCTGACTGCCTGAGTCATCCCATGCAGTAGATGAAGTACCCACAGGTATCGCCACTGGTTCTAGACAGTGTAAATCATTAATATTGCGTCGTATGTATGTTTCGCGGCTTTGCATGTTTCAGGGATATACAGTAGATCTATTTAAATATAGTTTCAAAATATTTCAAGGCTCTTTTTAAATATCTGAAGACCTTTTTTAGACCTTTCAAGACATTTTTAGACCTTTCAAGGCCTTGCAAGACCTTTCAAGACATTTTTAGACCGTTCAAGACAATTTTAGACCTTTTCAACGGAAATAAACCAATTTGCGAAAGGTCTTGAAAAGGTCTTTAGAGCTGTCAATTTTAGATCACATTTCAGACCATTGCAAGACTTTTACCTTAGGCTGTTCGTAGATCTTTACAAGACCTTTTCAAGACAAATTTCTAGACCTTTTCAAGACCTTTTCAAGACCTTTCCAAGGTCTTTCATTTTCTTACGGGTAATGACCAAATGTGGTTTGTGACCGCCATGTTTAATTCATGACTTAATTGGGTTTTTTTTTAAATTGTGCTGTTATGGTTCTTGTTATAATGTACTTTTTTTTTATCAACCTTCCTCCGGTCATCGAGGAGATGAATATCTAACTCTATATACCACGATGTATTTTCTTGTAATTTGAGTAATTACTAAAAATAGATGGCAGCCATTTTGAATTTAATAATTTTTCTAAAATTCATTTTCAACTTTTTTGTCATTAGCCTTCGTGTTATGACATGCTTTTTTTTCTTCTAAACATTGCTCTGGTCACTGTTTAGAGGAATATATAAGTTGCTCAATCAGTGTTTTCATTAATAGGCGGTTACCGGCGGTTTACCACCGCCTGTTTGGCCTAAGACCGCCGGCTATTTTTTTTGTGTCTGGTAAATTTTTCTGAGCCACGTATAAAACTTTTAATAAAAAATAATTTAAGTATTGTCTATCGAGCATGTGTATAATTATTTAAAATGACAAGTTAGGTAATAGTGTTTTCGTTTTCTATAGTAAACTTATAAAATAGTGTTCATGACTCACGAGTTTATGTCGTATAAATATTTCACATTGTTTTGAAATTTCTCTTGCCATTTTCTCGCAACTCGAAAAAGTAATTTGAACGATCAGCGGTCGCCGATCTATCTTATGCGATACTTCATAACATATTTGCATTAAGGCCCAACAAACATGGCGGGTGAAAATTGGAAAACATGGCGAGTAAAAAGCATGGCAGAGGAAATTCAACAGGCTTTCAGTCATCAGCTTTTGATGCATTTTTCACTCACAAGCAGAGAAGAATGGACAACACAGGTAGTGTACATTATTACCTATTGTTTTTAATATTAAATAATCGTCACGGGTCAGTGATAAAATGCATATAATTATAAATTCTGTTTCAACACAGTCTGGCTGTCATGACAAAATAATTTAAAACTATTTTATAATAGTACCATATACCAGTTCACAGTGACACTACAATGTTGTTAAATGAATAAAGATATAATAAAATCTATTTCATAGATACATCGGGGTACATAAATACATTGGGGTACCATGTATTTATGTACACATTACACATACCTGTCGAGGTTCAAAAATTATTCAAATTTTCCAAAGAGGTTGAGAAGAGTGCACTTGCATTATCACACTTTTGTTCACAAAATATTATTTATGATTTTTTTAGATGGTGATGTTCAAGTGGACAAAGATAAAAATGAAACTCAAACAGAAACAGAAAGTGCATCTTTTACTGCAGCTGATTCAAACTCAAATAAAGCCAAAGAAACCAGACGTTTACCAGCTACAATAGATGAGGCTGGTGCCATAAAATATATCAATGAATCATTCCGCCACAATAACAAAGTACACAGTTTCTACTCGTGCAAAAACAAGAAATGTACCAACCTGAATCCAGATGAGGTGAAGCGTATCAGTACAAAAGGTGATCGTTTTCAACATGCTTGGATAACAGATAATAAATTAACTTACTGTGAAAAAACGGGATATAATTGGCTTATTTACGAGGAAGGTGAGGGCATGTTCTGTTTCATTTGCCGAAAGCACAATACTGAAAATGCAAAAAACAAGTGCAAGAAGTTTAATCTTCAGGCTGGAGTCCCGCTTTAAAACGTAAAGCAGTAGAGGAACATGCCAATAGTCAACAGCATAAAGCTGCAATAATGTGTGAACTGATTAACAGAACCTCTCCATTCCAGGCAGAACTTGACAGGAAAGAACAGAAAAACGATGCTGTGTATTACAATGCTTTTCTGGCAATATATTGGCTAGCAAAAGAAGAGTTACCAAACTTCAAAATTTCCAGCTTTTTGGACGTGCTTGAACGATTAGGATTGACAGATATGAAATATTTTCAGCATCGCTCAGCTGGATCATTCAGAAGAAATGTTCTTAGCGCTGGGGTATCAAATTAAATCACAAGTGGCAGAGAAGTGCAGAAAAGCAAATTGGTTTGGATTACTGTGTGATGAAGTTTGCGACATTTCTAATCAAGAACAGTTGCTAACTTTCATTAAGTATGTTGACCCACAAACCAATAAAGCTACAAACAGATTTTCTGTCTGCAAATGACCTGTTTCAGAATTCACAGTCAGCAGATGCCAATACCATTTGGACTGTTCTCAATCAACAACTTGAAGATAGCAAATTGGAAAAAATCTAAGCTTGCAAGCTTTGCAAGTGATGGAGCATCTGTGATGACGGGAAAGAAGAATGGCGTGGCAGCTAAACTTCGCTCAGATAACAAGCCTCTTATAAATGTTCACTGCATTGCCCATCGATTAGCTTTGGCTTGTGGCGATGCAAACAATTCTGTTTCATACATACTAACAATGGAGAAAATTCTCATACAACTTTGGTCCCTTTTCAAAAACTCGCCGAAAAAAGCTGCAAAATATGCAAAGGCTGTAATGAATGCAAGTGAACTTGGAGTCACTAATGCTATGACCAGACGTGGAAAGAAGAAACTAAGTAAGCGTTTTCACAAAGCCTGCAGGACCCGTTGGCTGTCCACCGAAAGAGCTATAGAGGGGGTCTATAACGATTTCGCAGCATTGACACAAACTCTTCGACAGTTAAAGGAGGAGAATGACTCGGCAGCAATTGGTCTTCTGAAACAAGTAGGAAATGTCAAATTCCTAGGTGCTGTATATTTGCTCAATGAAGCAATCCCAATTCTTGCCCATCTCAGCAGAGCCTTTCAAAAAGGAGCTGTTTCGTTTGCAGCCATTGATCCTGCCATTAAGTTTACCTTGGAATGAACTTGGAGCAATTGTTGATGAGGAGAAACCACTGACGAATTTGAAGAAAGATCTTTCAGAGGGTGGCAGACTTTCCCAATGTGATATGCGACCACTTGTAGCTTCGGATGAGAAGCAGCTCACGACTTTGACGAAGGCTTATGTTGCAGCTTTAAGGGATAACATTAACAATAGATTTGATGGAAGCATCCCAGTCTTAACAGCCTTCAGAATCTTCAATCCTTTAGCTGTCCCAAACAAGTCGGAGCCAGTATTTAAAGAGTATGGTATGAAGGATATTGTTATTTTGGCAGATCATTTCTACCAAGAAATGGAGGTCAAAGCCAAAGATGAAAAAAAAGAAGAACTAATATGCGAGTGGAGAAAGTTCAAATATAATCTCCTGGCCATCAAGGATGATATCCCAGCCGAGATACTGACGCCACCAGTCAAGAGGAATCTGATTGCCCAAACACCGACAGAATGGGTGCTTGAATACCTTATGAAAATGCGAGCAACTCTCCAGTATCTTTTCCCTCTCCTGTTGGAAGTGGCGGAGTTGTGCTTGTCCATTCCTGTGAGTAGTGCTTGGCCTGAACGAGGAGCTTCTTGTGTCAAGAGAGTGAAGACGCGAGTAAGGTCGCGCTTAAAGAATGACATGCTGGAATCGCTACTCCATATTTCCATCAACGGTCCAGAAGTAAAAGATTCAACAGCATTAATCGATTCTACTCTGAAGCAGTGGCTCGCAAAACCAAGGCGAAAGATGTCCATTGCAAATAAAACGACCATCTAACGCAGAAGGGAGGGCACATTGTGTAGATGTGTCCATACAGGTTGGTTCTTCTGTCAATGTTCACGATCAGGAAATGGAAGATGAATCGTTATGTGAACAAGAAGAGTTTGAAGACAACGCTGGAATGATGGGGACTGAGGAAGAGGTGGATGCTGCTGCCAACTTATTTAAATTACCAGCAGTAGATCTGGAAGAATGCGACAGTGACGTCGAGGGACAGTACTGATAGTGATTATGATAGTTCAGATTCAGATTCAGATTAACTTGTTATTCAGATTAATTCAAATTTTAGTTCAGAAAAGAATTATAAACATTGATTTGTCAAAAGTTAAATTTACATTAAACACTTTTCATCAAATTGGGTTTTTTTCTATCATATGACATAAGATGAAATCTACAATGTTGCATCTATAGCCATTGTATTTGCAAGCAGCGTTTCTACCGAAAATAGCCTTTCGCACCCTCAGAAAATCTCTACTTTTGTTCTTCATGTAGAAACCTGCTATTTTACTGCCTGACGTTGTCGCTAATAACGTTTGTTCTACTGCATCTGTATTGTTCCAACTTATATCAAACTCTTTGTTATTATAAGGGGAACAATTTCAGATATAGTAGAGATTTTTAGCTCTTTTAGAACAAGCGTTATAAGCGAAAATGTTAAGGGCATTAATAATAAGCTATCATTAATTTCCGCTATTTTACTGCCTGACGTTGTCACTAATAACGTTTGTTATACTGCATCTGTATTGTTCCAACTTATATCAAACTCTTTGTTATTATCAGGGGAACAATTTCAGATATAGTAGAGATTTTTAGCTCTTTTAGAACAAATTTTTAGAACTAATAACGTTTGTTATACTGCATCTGTATTGTTCCAGCTTATATCAAACTCTTTGTTATTATAGGGGGAACAATTTAAGATATAGTAGAGATTTTTAGCTCTTTTGTCACTTTGTCACTAATAACGTTTGTTATACTGCATCTGTATTGTTCCAACTTATATCAAACTCTTTGTTATTATAAGGGTAACAATTTAAGATATAGTAGAGATTTTTAGCTCTTTTAGAACAAGCGTTATAAGCGAACATGTTAAGGGCATTAATAATAAGCTATCATTAATTTCCGCCATTTTACTGCCTGACGTTGTCGCTAATAACGTTTGTTCTACTGCATCTGTATTGTTCCAACTTATATCAAACTCTTTGTTATTATCAGGGGAACAATTTAAGATATAGTAGAGATTTTTAGCTCTTTTAGAACAAGCGTTATAAGCGAACATGTTAAGGGCATTAATAATAAGCTATCATTAATTTCCGCTATTTTACTGCCTGACGTTGTCACTAATAACGTTTGTTCTACTGCATCTGTATTGTTCCAGCTTATATCAAACTCTTTGTTCTTATAAGGGGAACAATTTAAGATATAGTAGAGATTTTTAGCTCTTTTAGAACAAGCGTTATAAGCGAAAATGTTAAGGGCATTAATAATAAGCTATCATTAATTTCCGCTATTTTACTGCCTGACGTTGTCACTTAGAACGTTTGTTATACTGCATCTGTATTGTTCCAGCTTATATCAAACTCTTTGTTATTATAAGGGGAACAATTTAAGATATAGTAGAGATTTTTAGCTCTTTTAGAACAAGCGTTATAAGCGAACATGTTAAGGGCATTAATAATAAGCTATCATTAATTTCCGCTATTTTACTGCCTGACGTTGTCACTAATAACGTTTGTTATACTGCATCTGTATTGTTCCAACTTATATCAAACTCTTTGTTATTATCAGGGGAACAATTTCAGATATAGTAGAGATTTTTAGCTCTTTTAGAACAAATTTTTAGAACTAATAACGTTTGTTATACTGCATCTGTATTGTTCCAGCTTATATCAAACTCTTTGTTATTATAGGGGGAACAATTTAAGATATAGTAGAGATTTTTAGCTCTTTTGTCACTTTGTCACTAATAACGTTTGTTATACTGCATCTGTATTGTTCCAACTTATATCAAACTCTTTGTTATTATAAGGGTAACAATTTAAGATATAGTAGAGATTTTTAGCTCTTTTAGAACAAGCGTTATAAGCGAACATGTTAAGGGCATTAATAATAAGCTATCATTAATTTCCGCCATTTTACTGCCTGACGTTGTCGCTAATAACGTTTGTTCTACTGCATCTGTATTGTTCCAACTTATATCAAACTCTTTGTTATTATCAGGGGAACAATTTAAGATATAGTAGAGATTTTTAGCTCTTTTAGAACAAAGCGTTATAAGCGAACATGTTAAGGGCATTAATAATAAGCTATCATTAATTTCCGCTATTTTACTGCCTGACGTTGTCACTAATAACGTTTGTTCTACTGCATCTGTATTGTTTCCAGCTTATATCAAACTCTTTGTTCTTATAAGGGGAACAATTTAAGATATAGTAGAGATTTTTAGCTCTTTTAGAACAAGCGTTATAAGCGAAAATGTTAAGGGCATTAATAATAAGCTATCATTAATTTCCGCTATTTTACTGCCTGACGTTGTCACTTAGAACGTTTGTTATACTGCATCTGTATTGTTCCAGCTTATATCAAACTCTTTGTTATTATAAGGGGAACAATTTAAGATATAGTAGAGATTTTTAGCTCTTTTAGAACAAGCGTTATAAGCGAACATGTTAAGGGCATTAATAATAAGCTATCATTAATTTCCGCTATTTTACTGCCTGACGTTGTCACTAATAACGTTTGTTATACTGCATCTGTATTGTTCCAGCTTATATCAAACTCTTTGTTATTATAAGGGTAACAATTTAAGATACAGTACAGATTTTTAGCTCTTTTAGAACAAGCGTTATAAGCGAACATGTTAAGGGCATTAATAATAAGCTATCATTAATTTCCGCTATTTTTACTGCCTGACGTTGTCACTAATAACGTTTGTTCTACTGCATCTGTATTGTTCCAACTTATCTCAAACTCTTTGTTATTATAAGGGTAACAATTTAAGATATAGTAGAGATTTTTAGCTCTTTTAGAACAAGCGTTATAAGCGAACATGTTAAGGGCATTAATAATAAGCTATCATTAATTTCCGCTATTTTACTGCCTGACGTTGTCACTAATAACGTTTGTTCTACTGCATCTGTATTGTTCCAGCTTATATCAAACTCTTTGTTATTATAGGGGGAACAATTTAAGATATAGTAGAGATTTTTAGCTCTTTTAGAACAAGCGTTATAAGCGAAAATGTTAAGGGCATTAATAATAAGCTATCATTAATTTCCGCTATTTTACTGCCTGACGTTGTCACTAATAACGTTTGTTATACTGCATCTGTATTGTTCCAGCTTATATCAAACTCTTTGTTATTATAAGGGTAACAATTTAAGATACAGTACAGATTTTTAGCTCTTTTAGAACAAGCGTTATAAGCGAACATGTTAAGGGCATTAATAATAAGCTATCATTAATTTCCGCTATTTTACTGCCTGACGTTGTCACTTAGAACGTTTGTTATACTGCATCTGTATTGTTCCAGCTTATATCAAACTCTTTGTTATTATAAGGGGAACAATTTAAGATATAGTAGAGATTTTTAGCTCTTTTAGAACAAGCGTTATAAGCGAACATGTTAAGGGCATTAATAATAAGCTATCATTAATTTCCGCTATTTTACTGCCTGACGTTGTCACTAATAACGTTTGTTATACTGCATCTGTATTGTTCCAGCTTATATCAAACTCTTTGTTATTATAAGGGGAACAATTTAAGATATAGTAGAGATTTTTAGCTCTTTTAGAACAAGCGTTATAAGCGAAAATGTTAAGGGCATTAATAATAAGCTATCATTAATTTCCGCTATTTTACTGCCTGACGTTGTCACTTAGAACGTTTGTTATACTGCATCTGTATTGTTCCAGCTTATATCAAACTCTTTGTTATTATAAGGGGAACAATTTAAGATATAGTAGAGATTTTTAGCTCTTTTAGAACAAGCGTTATAAGCGAACATGTTAAGGGCATTAATAATAAGCTATCATTAATTTCCGCTATTTTACTGCCTGACGTTGTCTCTAATAACGTTTGTTATACTGCATCTGTATTGTTCCAACTTATGTCAAACTCTTTGTTATTATAAGGGGAACAATTTCAGATATAGTAGAGATTTTTAGCTCTTTTAGAACAAGCGTTATAAGCGAAAATGTTAAGGGCATTAATAATAAGCTATCATTAATTTCCGCTATTTTACTGCCTGACGTTTGTCACTTAGAACGTTTGTTATACTGCATCTGTATTGTTCCAGCTTATATCAAACTCTTTGTTATTATAAGGGGAACAATTTAAGATATAGTAGAGATTTTTAGCTCTTTTAGAACAAGCGTTATAAGCGAACATGTTAAGGGCATTAATAATAAGCTATCATTAATTTCCGCTATTTTACTGCCTGACGTTGTCACTTAGAACGTTTGTTATACTGCATCTGTATTGTTCCAGCTTATATCAAACTCTTTGTTATTATAAGGGGAACAATTTAAGATATAGTAGAGATTTTTAGCTCTTTTAGAACAAGCGTTATAAGCGAACATGTTAAGGGCATTAATAATAAGCTATCATTAATTTCCGCTATTTTACTGCCTGACGTTGTCACTAATAACGTTTGTTATACTGCATCTGTATTGTTCCAGCTTATATCAAACTCTTTGTTATTATAAGGGTAACAATTTAAGATACAGTACAGATTTTTAGCTCTTTTAGAACAAGCGTTATAAGCGAACATGTTAAGGGCATTAATAATAAGCTATCATTAATTTCCGCTATTTTACTGCCTGACGTTGTCACTAATAACGTTTGTTCTACTGCATCTGTATTGTTCCAACTTATATCAAACTCTTTGTTATTATAAGGGGAACAATTTAAGATATAGTAGAGATTTTTAGCTCTTTTAGAACAAGCGTTATAAGCGAACATGTTAAGGGCATTAATAATAAGCTATCATTAATTTCCGCTATTTTACTGCCTGACGTTGTCACTAATAACGTTTGTTCTACTGCATCTGTATTGTTCCAGCTTATATCAAACTCTTTGTTCTTATAAGGGGAACAATTTAAGATATAGTAGAGATTTTTAGCTCTTTTAGAACAAGCGTTATAAGCGAAAATGTTAAGGGCATTAATAATAAGCTATCATTAATTTCCGCTATTTTACTGCCTGACGTTGTCACTAATAACGTTTGTTATACTGCATCTGTATTGTTCCAGCTTATATCAAACTCTTTGTTATTATAAGGGTAACAATTTAAGATACAGTACAGATTTTTAGCTCTTTTAGAACAAGCGTTATAAGCGAACATGTTAAGGGCATTAATAATAAGCTATCATTAATTTCCGCTATTTTACTGCCTGACGTTGTCACTTAGAACGTTTGTTATACTGCATCTGTATTGTTCCAGCTTATATCAAACTCTTTGTTATTATAAGGGGAACAATTTAAGATATAGTAGAGATTTTTAGCTCTTTTAGAACAAGCGTTATAAGCGAACATGTTAAGGGCATTAATAATAAGCTATCATTAATTTCCGCTATTTTACTGCCTGACGTTGTCACTAATAACGTTTGTTATACTGCATCTGTATTGTTCCAGCTTATATCAAACTCTTTGTTATTATAAGGGGAACAATTTAAGATATAGTAGAGATTTTTAGCTCTTTTAGAACAAGCGTTATAAGCGAAAATGTTAAGGGCATTAATAATAAGCTATCATTAATTTCCGCTATTTTACTGCCTGACGTTGTCACTTAGAACGTTTGTTATACTGCATCTGTATTGTTCCAGCTTATATCAAACTCTTTGTTATTATAAGGGGAACAATTTAAGATATAGTAGAGATTTTTAGCTCTTTTAGAACAAGCGTTATAAGCGAACATGTTAAGGGCATTAATAATAAGCTATCATTAATTTCCGCTATTTTACTGCCTGACGTTGTCTCTAATAACGTTTGTTATACTGCATCTGTATTGTTCCAACTTATGTCAAACTCTTTGTTATTATAAGGGGAACAATTTCAGATATAGTAGAGATTTTTAGCTCTTTTAGAACAAGCGTTATAAGCGAAAATGTTAAGGGCATTAATAATAAGCTATCATTAATTTCCGCTATTTTACTGCCTGACGTTGTCACTTAGAACGTTTGTTATACTGCATCTGTATTGTTCCAGCTTATATCAAACTCTTTGTTATTATAAGGGGAACAATTTAAGATATAGTAGAGATTTTTAGCTCTTTTAGAACAAGCGTTATAAGCGAACATGTTAAGGGCATTAATAATAAGCTATCATTAATTTCCGCTATTTTACTGCCTGACGTTGTCTCTAATAACGTTTGTTATACTGCATCTGTATTGTTCCAACTTATATCAAACTCTTTGTTATTATAAGGGGAACAATTTCAGATATAGTAGAGATTTTTAGCTCTTTTAGAACAAGCGTTATAAGCGAAAATGTTAAGGGCATTAATAATGAGCTATCATTAATTTCCGCTATTTTACTGCCTGACGTTGTCACTTAGAACGTTTGTTATACTGCATCTGTATTGTTCCAACTTATATCAAACTCTTTGTTATTATAAGGGGAACAATTTCAGATATAGTAGAGATTTTTAGCTCTTTTAGAACAAGCGTTATAAGCGAAAATGTTAAGGGCATTAATAATAAGCTATCATTAATTTCCGCTATTTTACTGCCTGACGTTGTCACTTAGAACGTTTGTTATACTGCATCTGTATTGTTCCAGCTTATATCAAACTCTTTGTTATTATAAGGGGAACAATTTAAGATATAGTAGAGATTTGTAGCTCTTTTAGAACAAGCGTTATAAGCGAACATGTTAAGGGCATTAATAATAAGCTATCATTAATTTCCGCTATTTTACTGCCTGACGTTGTCTCTAATAACGTTTGTTATACTGCATCTGTATTGTTCCAACTTATATCAAACTCTTTGTTATTATAAGGGGAACAATTTCAGATATAGTAGAGATTTTTAGCTCTTTTAGAACAAGCGTTATAAGCGAAAATGTTAAGGGCATTAATAATAAGCTATCATTAATTTCCGCTATTTTACTGCCTGACGTTGTCACTTAGAACGTTTGTTATACTGCATCTGTATTGTTCCAGCTTATATCAAACTCTTTGTTATTATAAGGGGAACAATTTAAGATATAGTAGAGATTTTTAGCTCTTTTAGAACAAGCGTTATAAGCGAACATGTTAAGGGCATTAATAAGAAGCTATCATTAATTTCCGCTATTTTACTGCCTGACGTTGTCACTAATAACGTTTGTTATACTGCATCTGTATTGTTCCAACTTATATCAAACTCTTTGTTATTATAAGGGGAACAATTTCAGATATAGTAGAGATTTTTAGCTCTTTTAGAACAAGCGTTATAAGCGAAAATGTTAAGGGCATTAATAATAAGCTATCATTAATTTCCGCTATTTTACTGCCTGACGTTGTCACTTAGAACGTTTGTTATACTGCATCTGTATTGTTCCAGCTTATATCAAACTCTTTATTATTATAAGGGGAACAATTTAAGATATAGTAGAGATTTTTAGCTCTTTTAGAACAAGCGTTATAAGCGAACATGTTAAGGGCATTAATAATAA
This sequence comes from Paragorgia papillata, assembly GCA_035771165.1. Taxonomy (NCBI): domain Eukaryota; kingdom Metazoa; phylum Cnidaria; class Anthozoa; order Scleralcyonacea; family Coralliidae; genus Paragorgia; species Paragorgia papillata. Next base: position 570,211 of record JAWNZC010000184.1, read on the forward strand.
GCTATCATTAATTTCCGCTATTTTACTGCCTGACGTTTGTCACTAATAACGTTTGTTCTACTGCATCTGTATTGTTCCAGCTTATATCAAACTCTTTGTTATTATAAGGGAACAATTTAAGATATAGTAGAGATTTTTAGCTCTTTTAGAACAAGCGTTATAAGCGAACATGTTAAGGGCATTAATAATAAGCTATCATTAATTTCCGCTATTTTTACTGCCTGACGTTGTCACTAATAAGGTTTGTTATACTGCATCTGTATTGTTCCAGCTTATATCAAACTCTTTGTTATTATACGGGGAACAATTTAAGATATAGTAGAGATTTTTAGCTCTTTTAGAACAAGCGTTATAAGCGAAAATGTTAAGGGCATTAATAATAAGCTATCATTAATTTCCGCTATTTTACTGCCTGACGTTGTCACTTAGAACGTTTGTTATACTGCATCTGTATTGTTCCAGCTTATATCAAACTCTTTGTTATTATACGGGGAACAATTTAAGATATAGTAGAGATTTTTAGCTCTTTTAGAACAAGCGTTATAAGCGAACATGTTAAGGGCATTAATAAGAAGCTATCATTAATTTCCGCTATTTTACTGCCTGACGTTGTCACTAATAACGTTTGTTATACTGCATCTGTATTGTTCCAGCTTATATCAAACTCTTTGTTATTATACGGGGAACAATTTAAGATATAGTAGAGATTTTTAGCTCTTTTAGAACAAGCGTTATAAGCGAACATGTTAAGGGCATTAATAATAAGCTATCATTAATTTCCGCTATTTTACTGCCTGACGTTGTCACTAATAACGTTTGTTCTACTGCATCTGTATTGTTCCAGCTTATATCAAACTCTTTGTTATTATACGGGGAACAATTTAAGATATAGTAGAGATTTTTAGCTCTTTTAGAACAAGCGTTATAAGCGAACATGTTAAGGGCATTAATAATAAGCTATCATTAATTTCCGCTATTTTACTGCCTGACGTTGTCACTTAGAACGTTTGTTCTACTGCATCTGTATTGTTCCAGCTTATATCAAACTCTTTGTTCTTATAAGGGGAACAATTTAAGATATAGTAGAGATTTTTAGCTCTTTTAGAACAAGCGTTATAAGCGAAAATGTTAAGGGCATTAATAATAAGCTATCATTAATTTCCGCTATTTTACTGCCTGACGTTGTCACTTAGAACGTTTGTTATACTGCATCTGTATTGTTCCAGCTTATATCAAACTCTTTGTTATTATAAGGGGAACAATTTAAGATATAGTAGAGATTTTTAGCTCTTTTAGAACAAGCGTTATAAGCGAACATGTTAAGGGCATTAATAATAAGCTATCATTAATTTCCGCTATTTTACTGCCTGACGTTGTCACTAATAACGTTTGTTATACTGCATCTGTATTGTTCCAGCTTATATCAAACTCTTTGTTATTATACGGGGAACAATTTAAGATATAGTAGAGATTTTTAGCTCTTTTAGAACAAGCGTTATAAGCGAAAATGTTAAGGGCATTAATAATAAGCTATCATTAATTTCCGCTATTTTACTGCCTGACGTTGTCACTTAGAACGTTTGTTATACTGCATCTGTATTGTTCCAGCTTATATCAAACTCTTTGTTATTATACGGGGAACAATTTAAGATATAGTAGAGATTTTTAGCTCTTTTAGAACAAGCGTTATAAGCGAACATGTTAAGGGCATTAATAAGAAGCTATCATTAATTTCCGCTATTTTACTGCCTGACGTTGTCACTAATAACGTTTGTTATACTGCATCTGTATTGTTCCAGCTTATATCAAACTCTTTGTTATTATACGGGGAACAATTTAAGATATAGTAGAGATTTTTAGCTCTTTTAGAACAAGCGTTATAAGCGAACATGTTAAGGGCATTAATAATAAGCTATCATTAATTTCCGCTATTTTACTGCCTGACGTTGTCACTAATAACGTTTGTTCTACTGCATCTGTATTGTTCCAGCTTATATCAAACTCTTTGTTATTATACGGGGAACAATTTAAGATATAGTAGAGATTTTTAGCTCTTTTAGAACAAGCGTTATAAGCGAACATGTTAAGGGCATTAATAATAAGCTATCATTAATTTCCGCTATTTTACTGCCTGACGTTGTCACTTAGAACGTTTGTTATACTGCATCTGTATTGTTCCAGCTTATATCAAACTCTTTGTTATTATACGGGGAACAATTTAAGATATAGTAGAGATTTTTAGCTCTTTTAGAACAAGCGTTATAAGCGAACATGTTAAGGGCATTAATAAGAAGCTATCATTAATTTCCGCTATTTTACTGCCTGACGTTGTCACTAATAACGTTTGTTATACTGCATCTGTATTGTTTCCAGCTTATATCAAACTCTTTGTTATTATACGGGGAACAATTTAAGATATAGTAGAGATTTTTAGCTCTTTTAGAACAAGCGTTATAAGCGAACATGTTAAGGGCATTAATAATAAGCTATCATTAATTTCCGCTATTTTACTGCCTGACGTTGTCACTAATAACGTTTGTTATACTGCATCTGTATTGTTCCAGCTTATATCAAACTCTTTGTTATTATACGGGGAACAATTTAAGATATAGTAGAGATTTTTAGCTCTTTTAGAACAAGCGTTATAAGCGAACATGTTAAGGGCATTAATAATAAGCTATCATTAATTTCCGCTATTTTACTGCCTGACGTTGTCACTAATAACGTTTGTTATACTGCATCTGTATTGTTCCAGCTTATATCAAACTCTTTGCTTTTATAAGGGGAACAATTTAAGATATAGTAGAGATTTTTAGCTCTTTTAGAACAAGCGTTATAAGGGAAAATGTTAAGGGCATTAATAATAAGCTATCATTAATTTCCGCTATTTTACTGCCTGACGTTGTCACTAATAACGTTTGTTCTACTGCATTTGTATTGTTCCAGCTTATATCAAACTCTTTGTTATTATAAGGGGAACAATTTAAGATATAGTAGAGATTTTTAGCTCTTTTAGAACAAGCGTTATAAGCGAAAATGTTAAGGGCATTAATAATGAGCTATCATTAATTTCCGCTATTTTACTGCCTGACGTTGTCACTTAGAACGTTTGTTATACTGCATCTGTATTGTTCCAACTTATATCAAACTCTTTGTTATTATAAGGGGAACAATTTCAGATATAGTAGAGATTTTTAGCTCTTTTAGAACAAGCGTTATAAGCGAAAATGTTAAGGGCATTAATAATAAGCTATCATTAATTTCCGCTATTTTACTGCCTGACGTTGTCACTTAGAACGTTTGTTATACTGCATCTGTATTGTTCCAGCTTATATCAAACTCTTTGTTATTATACGGGGAACAATTTAAGATATAGTAGAGATTTTTAGCTCTTTTAGAACAAGCGTTATAAGCGAACATGTTAAGGGCATTAATAATAAGCTATCATTAATTTCCGCTATTTTACTGCCTGACGTTGTCACTAATAACGTTTGTTATACTGCATCTGTATTGTTCCAGCTTATATCAAACTCTTTGCTTTTATAAGGGGAACAATTTAAGATATAGTAGAGATTTTTAGCTCTTTTAGAACAAGCGTTATAAGGGAAAATGTTAAGGGCATTAATAATAAGCTATCATTAATTTCCGCTATTTTACTGCCTGACGTTGTCACTAATAACGTTTGTTCTACTGCATTTGTATTGTTCCAGCTTATATCAAACTCTTTGTTATTATAAGGGGAACAATTTAAGATATAGTAGAGATTTTTAGCTCTTTTAGAACAAGCGTTATAAGCGAAAATGTTAAGGGCATTAATAATAAGCTATCATTAATTTCCGCTATTTTACTGCCTGACGTTGTCACTAATAACGTTTGTTATACTGCATCTGTATTGTTCCAACTTATATCAAACTCTTTGTTATTATAAGGGGAACAATTTCAGATATAGTAGAGATTTTTAGCTCTTTTAGAACAAGCGTTATAAGCGAAAATGTTAAGGGCATTAATAATAAGCTATCATTAATTTCCGCTATTTTACTGCCTGACGTTGTCACTTAGAACGTTTGTTATACTGCATCTGTATTGTTCCAGCTTATATCAAACTCTTTGTTATTATACGGGGAACAATTTAAGATATAGTAGAGATTTTTAGCTCTTTTAGAACAAGCGTTATAAGCGAACATGTTAAGGGCATTAATAATAAGCTATCATTAATTTCCGCTATTTTACTGCCTGACGTTGTCACTAATAACGTTTGTTATACTGCATCTGTATTGTTCCAGCTTATATCAAACTCTTTGCTTTTATAAGGGGAACAATTTAAGATATAGTAGAGATTTTTAGCTCTTTTAGAACAAGCGTTATAAGCGAAAATGTTAAGGGCATTAATAATAAGCTATCATTAATTTCCGCTATTTTACTGCCTGACGTTGTCACTAATAACGTTTGTTCTACTGCATCTGTATTGTTCCAGCTTATATCAAACTCTTTGTTATTATAAGGGGAACAATTTAAGATATAGTAGAGATTTTTAGCTCTTTTAGAACAAGCGTTATAAGCGAAAATGTTAAGGGCATTAATAATAAGCTATCATTAATTTCCGCTATTTTACTGCCTGACGTTGTCACTTAGAACGTTTGTTATACTGCATCTGTATTGTTCCAACTTATATCAAAACTCTTTGTTATTATAAGGGGAACAATTTAAGATATAGTAGAGATTTTTAGCTCTTTTAGAACAAGCGTTATAAGCGAAAATGTTAAGGGCATTAATAATAAGCTATCATTAATTTCCGCTATTTTACTGCCTGACGTTGTCACTTAGAACGTTTGTTATACTGCATCTGTATTGTTCCAGCTTATATCAAACTCTTTGTTATTATAAGGGGAACAATTTAAGATATAGTAGAGATTTGTAGCTCTTTTAGAACAAGCGTTATAAGCGAACATGTTAAGGGCATTAATAATAAGCTATCATTAATTTCCGCTATTTTACTGCCTGACGTTGTCTCTAATAACCTTTTGTTATACTGCATCTGTATTGTTCCAACTTATATCAAACTCTTTGTTATTATAAGGGGAACAATTTCAGATATAGTAGAGATTTTTAGCTCTTTTAGAACAAGCGTTATAAGCGAAAATGTTAAGGGCATTAATAATAAGCTATCATTAATTTCCGCTATTTTACTGCCTGACGTTGTCACTAAGAACGTTTGTTATACTGCATCTGTATTGTTCCAGCTTATATCAAACTCTTTGTTATTATAAGGGGAACAATTTAAGATATAGTAGAGATTTTTAGCTCTTTTAGAACAAGCGTTATAAGCGAAAATGTTAAGGGCATTAATAATAAGCTATCATTAATTTCCGCTATTTTACTGCCTGACGTTGTCACTAATAACGTTTGTTATACTGCATCTGTATTGTTCCAGCTTATATCAAACTCTTTGCTATTATAAGGGGAACAATTTAAGATATAGTAGAGATTTTTAGCTCTTTTAGAACAAGCGTTATAAGCGAAAATGTTAAGGGCATTAATAATAAGCTATCATTAATTTCCGCTATTTTACTGCCTGACGTTGTCACTAATAACGTTTGTTCTACTGCATTTGTATTGTTCCAGCTTATATCAAACTCTTTGTTATTATAAGGGGGAACAATTTAAGATATAGTAGAGATTTTTAGCTCTTTTAGAACAAGCGTTATAAGCGAAAATGTTAAGGGCATTAATAATAAGCTATCATTAATTTCCGCTATTTTACTGCCTGACGTTGTCACTAATAACGTTTTGTTATACTGCATCTGTATTGTTCCAACTTATATCAAACTCTTTGTTATTATAAGGGGAACAATTTAAGATATAGTAGAGATTTTTAGCTCTTTTAGAACAAGCGTTATAAGCGAAAATGTTAAGGGCATTAATAATAAGCTATCATTAATTTCCGCTATTTTACTGCCTGACGTTGTCACTAATAACGTTTGTTATACTGCATCTGTATTGTTCCAGCTTATATCAAACTCTTTGTTATTATACGGGGAACAATTTAAGATATAGTAGAGATTTTTAGCTCTTTTAGAACAAGCGTTATAAGCGAACATGTTAAGGGCATTAATAATAAGCTATCATTAATTTCCGCTATTTTACTGCCTGACGTTGTCACTAATAACGTTTGTTATACTGCATCTGTATTGTTCCAGCTTATATCAAACTCTTTGCTTTTATAAGGGGAACAATTTAAGATATAGTAGAGATTTTTAGCTCTTTTAGAACAAGCGTTATAAGGGAAAATGTTAAGGGCATTAATAATAAGCTATCATTAATTTCCGCTATTTTACTGCCTGACGTTGTCACTAATAACGTTTGTTATACTGCATCTGTATTGTTCCAGCTTATATCAAACTCTTTGTTATTATAAGGGGAACAATTTAAGATATAGTAGAGATTTTTAGCTCTTTTAGAACAAGCGTTATAAGCGAAAATGTTAAGGGCATTAATAATAAGCTATCATTAATTTCCGCTATTTTACTGCCTGACGTTGTCACTAATAACGTTTGTTATACTGCATCTGTATTGTTCCAGCTTATATCAAACTCTTTGTTATTATAAGGGAACAATTTAAGATATAGTAGAGATTTTTAGCTCTTTTAGAACAAGCGTTATAAGCGAAAATGTTAAGGGCATTAATAATAAGCTATCATTAATTTCCGCTATTTTACTGCCTGACGTTGTCACTTAGAACGTTTGTTATACTGCATCTGTATTGTTCCAGCTTATATCAAACTCTTTGTTATTATAAGGGGAACAATTTAAGATATAGTAGAGATTTTTAGCTCTTTTAGAACAAGCGTTATAAGCGAACATGTTAAGGGCATTAATAATAAGCTATCATTAATTTCCGCTATTTTACTGCCTGACGTTGTCACTAATAACGTTTGTTATACTGCATCTGTATTGTTCCAGCTTATATCAAACTCTTTGTTATTATAAGGGGAACAATTTAAGATATAGTAGAGATTTTTAGCTCTTTTAGAACAAGCGTTATAAGCGAAAATGTTAAGGGCATTAATAATAAGCTATCATTAATTTCCGCTATTTTACTGCCTGACGTTGTCACTAATAACGTTTGTTATACTGCATCTGTATTGTTCCAGCTTATATCAAACTCTTTGTTATTATAAGGGGAACAATTTAAGATATAGTAGAGATTTTTAGCTCTTTTAGAACAAGCGTTATAAGCGAACATGTTAAGGGCATTAATAATAAGCTATCATTAATTTCCGCTATTTTACTGCCTGACGTTGTCACTAATAACGTTTGTTATACTGCATCTGTATTGTTCCAACTTATATCAAACTCTTTGTTATTATAAGGGAACAATTTCAGATATAGTAGAGATTTTTAGCTCTTTTAGAACAAGCGTTATAAGCGAAAATGTTAAGGGCATTAATAATAAGCTATCATTAATTTCCGCTATTTTACTGCCTGACGTTGTCACTTAGAACGTTTGTTATACTGCATCTGTATTGTTCCAAGCTTATATCAAACTCTTTGTTATTATAACGGGAACAATTTAAGATATAGTAGAGATTTTTAGCTCTTTTAGAACAAGCGTTATAAGCGAACATGTTAAGGGCATTAATAATAAGCTATCATTAATTTCCGCTATTTTACTGCCTGACGTTGTCACTAATAACGTTTGTTATACTGCATCTGTATTGTTCCAGCTTATATCAAACTCTTTGTTATTATAAGGGAACAATTTAAGATATAGTAGAGATTTTTAGCTCTTTTAGAACAAGCGTTATAAGCGAACATGTTAAGGGCATTAATAATAAGCTATCATTAATTTCCGCTATTTTACTGCCTGACGTTGTCACTAATAACGTTTGTTCTACTGCATCTGTATTGTTCCAGCTTATATCAAACTCTTTGTTATTATACGGGGAACAATTTAAGATATAGTAGAGATTTTTAGCTCTTTTAGAACAAGCGTTATAAGCGAACATGTTAAGGGCATTAATAATAAGCTATCATTAATTTCCGCTATTTTACTGCCTGACGTTGTCACTAATAACGTTTGTTATACTGCATCTGTATTGTTCCAGCTTATATCAAACTCTTTGTTATTATACGGGAACAATTTAAGATATAGTAGAGATTTTTAGCTCTTTTAGAACAAGCGTTATAAGCGAAAATGTTAAGGGCATTAATAATAAGCTATCATTAATTTTCCGCTATTTTACTGCCTGACGTTGTCACTAATAACGTTTGTTATACTGCATCTGTATTGTTCCAGCTTATATCAAACTCTTTGTTATTATACGGGAACAATTTAAGATATAGTAAGAGATTTTTAGCTCTTTTAGAACAAGCGTTATAAGCGAACATGTTAAGGGCATTAATAATAAGCTATCATTAATTTCCGCTATTTTACTGCCTGACGTTGTCACTAATAACGTTTGTTATACTGCATCTGTATTGTTCCAGCTTATATCAAACTCTTTGTTATTATACGGGGAACAATTTAAGATATAGTAGAGATTTTTAGCTCTTTTAGAACAAGCGTTATAAGCGAACATGTTAAGGGCATTAATAATAAGCTATCATTAATTTCCGCTATTTTACTGCCTGACGTTGTCACTAATAACGTTTGTTATACTGCATCTGTATTGTTCCAGCTTATATCAAACTCTTTGTTATTATAACGGGGAACAATTTAAGATATAGTAGAGATTTTTAGCTCTTTTAGAACAAGCGTTATAAGCGAACATGTTAAGGGCATTAATAATAAGCTATCATTAATTTCCGCTATTTTACTGCCTGACGTTGTCACTAATAACGTTTGTTATACTGCATCTGTATTGTTCCAGCTTATATCAAACTCTTTGTTATTATACGGGGAACAATTTAAGATATAGTAGAGATTTTTAGCTCTTTTAGAACAAGCGTTATAAGCGAACATGTTAAGGGCATTAATACTGAATAAGCTATCATTAATTTCCGCTATTTTACTGCCTGACGTTGTCACTAATAACGTTTGTTATACTGCATCTGTATTGTTCCAGCTTATATCAAACTCTTTGTTATTATAAGGGTAACAATTTAAGATATAGTAGAGATTTTTAGCTCTTTTAGAACAAGCGTTATAAGCGAAAATGTTAAGGGCATTAATAATAAGCTATCATTAATTTCCGCTATTTTACTGCCTGACGTTGTCACTAATAACGTTTGTTCTACTGCATCTGTATTGTTCCAGCTTATATCAAACTCTTTGTTATTATAAGGGGAACAATTTAAGATATAGTAGAGATTTTTAGCTCTTTTAGAACAAGCGTTATAAGCGAACATGTTAAGGGCATTAATAATAAGCTATCATTAATTTCCGCTATTTTACTGCCTGACGTTGTCACTAATAACGTTTGTTCTACTGCATCTGTATTGTTCCAGCTTATATCAAACTCTTTGTTATTATACGGGGAACAATTTAAGATATAGTAGAGATTTTTAGCTCTTTTAGAATAAGCGTTATAAGCGAAAATGTTAAGGGCATTAATAATAAGCTATCATTAATTTCCGCTATTTTACTGCCTGACGTTGTCACTAATAACGTTTGTTATACTGCATCTGTATTGTTCCAACTTATATCAAACTCTTTGTTATTATAAGGGGAACAATTTCAGATATAGTAGAGATTTTTAGCTCTTTTAGAACAAGCGTTATAAGCGAAAATGTTAAGGGCATTAATAATAAGCTATCATTAATTTCCGCTATTTTACTGCCTGACGTTGTCACTAATAGACGTTTGTTATACTGCATCTGTATTGTTCCAGCTTATATCAAACTCTTTGTTATTATACGGGGAACAATTTAAGATATAGTAGAGATTTTTAGCTCTTTTAGAACAAGCGTTATAAGCGAACATGTTAAGGGCATTAATAATAAGCTATCATTAATTTCCGCTATTTTACTGCCTGACGTTGTCACTAATAACGTTTGTTATACTGCATCTGTATTGTTCCAGCTTATATCAAACTCTTTGTTATTATACGGGGAACAATTTAAGATATAGTAGAGATTTTTAGCTCTTTTAGAACAAGCGTTATAAGCGAACATGTTAAGGGCATTAATAATAAGCTATCATTAATTTCCGCTATTTTACTGCCTGACGTTGTCACTAATAACGTTTGTTATACTGCATCTGTATTGTTCCAGCTTATATCAAACTCTTTGTTATTATACGGGGAACAATTTAAGATATAGTAGAGATTTTTAGCTCTTTTAGAACAAGCGTTATAAGCGAACATGTTAAGGGCATTAATAATAAGCTATCATTAATTTCCGCTATTTTACTGCCTGACGTTGTCACTAATAACGTTTGTTCTACTGCATCTGTATTGTTCCAGCTTATATCAAACTCTTTGTTATTATACGGGGAACAATTTAAGATATAGTAGAGATTTTTAGCTCTTTTAGAACAAGCGTTATAAGCGAACATGTTAAGGGCATTAATAATAAGCTATCATTAATTTCCGCTATTTTACTGCCTGACGTTGTCACTAATAACGTTTGTTATACTGCATCTGTATTGTTCCAGCTTATATCAAACTCTTTGTTATTATACGGGGAACAATTTAAGATATAGTAGAGATTTTTAGCTCTTTTAGAACAAGCGTTATAAGCGAAAATGTTAAGGGCATTAATAATAAGCTATCATTAATTTCCGCTATTTTACTGCCTGACGTTGTCACTAATAACGTTTGTTCTACTGCATCTGTATTGTTCCAGCTTATATCAAACTCTTTGTTATTATACGGGGAACAATTTAAGATATAGTAGAGATTTTTAGCTCTTTTAGAACAAGCGTTATAAGCGAAAATGTTAAGGGCATTAATAATAAGCTATCATTAATTTCCGCTATTTTACTGCCTGACGTTGTCACTAATAACGTTTGTTATACTGCATCTGTATTGTTCCAGCTTATATCAAACTCTTTGTTATTATACGGGGAACAATTTAAGATATAGTAGAGATTTTTAGCTCTTTTAGAACAAGCGTTATAAGCGAACATGTTAAGGGCATTAATAATAAGCTATCATTAATTTCCGCTATTTTACTGCCTGACGTTGTCACTAATAACGTTTGTTATACTGCATCTGTATTGTTCCAGCTTATATCAAACTCTTTGTTATTATACGGGGAACAATTTAAGATATAGTAGAGATTTTTAGCTCTTTTAGAACAAGCGTTATAAGCGAACATGTTAAGGGCATTAATAATAAGCTATCATTAATTTCCGCTATTTTACTGCCTGACGTTGTCACTAATAACGTTTGTTCTACTGCATCTGTATTGTTCCAGCTTATATCAAACTCTTTGTTATTATACGGGGAACAATTTAAGATATAGTAGAGATTTTTAGCTCTTTTAGAACAAGCGTTATAAGCGAACATGTTAAGGGCATTAATAATAAGCTATCATTAATTTCCGCTATTTTACTGCCTGACGTTGTCACTAATAACGTTTGTTATACTGCATCTGTATTGTTCCAGCTTATATCAAACTCTTTGTTATTATATACGGGGAACAATTTAAGATATAGTAGAGATTTTTAGCTCTTTTAGAACAAGCGTTATAAGCGAACATGTTAAGGGCATTAATAATAAGCTATCATTAATTTCCGCTATTTTACTGCCTGACGTTGTCACTAATAACGTTTGTTATACTGCATCTGTATTGTTCCAGCTTATATCAAACTCTTTGTTATTATACGGGGAACAATTTAAGATATAGTAGAGATTTTTAGCTCTCTTTTAGAACAAGCGTTATAAGCGAACATGTTAAGGGCATTAATAATAAGCTATCATTAATTTCCGCTATTTTACTGCCTGACGTTGTCACTAATAACGTTTGTTCTACTGCATCTGTATTGTTCCAGCTTATATCAAACTCTTTGTTATTATAAGGGGAACAATTTAAGATATAGTAGAGATTTTTAGCTCTTTTAGAACAAGCGTTATAAGCGAACATGTTAAGGGCATTAATAATAAGCTATCATTAATTTCCGCTATTTTACTGCCTGACGTTGTCACTAATAACGTTTGTTATACTGCATCTGTATTGTTCCAGCTTATATCAAACTCTTTGTTATTATACGGGGAACAATTTAAGATATAGTAGAGATTTTTAGCTCTTTTAGAACAAGCGTTATAAGCGAACATGTTAAGGGCATTAATAATAAGCTATCATTAATTTCCGCTATTTTACTGCCTGACGTTGTCACTAATAACGTTTGTTATACTGCATCTGTATTGTTCCAGCTTATATCAAACTCTTTGTTATTATAAGGGGAACAATTTAAGATATAGTAGAGATTTTTAGCTCTTTTAGAACAAGCGTTATAAGCGAAAATGTTAAGGGCATTAATAATAAGCTATCATTAATTTCCGCTATTTTACTGCCTGACGTTGTCACTAATAACGTTTGTTATACTGCATCTGTATTGTTCCAGCTTATATCAAACTCTTTGTTATTATACGGGGAACAATTTAAGATATAGTAGAGATTTTTAGCTCTTTTAGAACAAGCGTTATAAGCGAACATGTTAAGGGCATTAATAATAAGCTATCATTAATTTCCGCTATTTTACTGCCTGACGTTGTCACTAATAACGTTTGTTATACTGCATCTGTATTGTTCCAGCTTATATCAAACTCTTTGTTATTATAAGGGGAACAATTTAAGATATAGTAGAGATTTTTAGCTCTTTTAGAACAAGCGTTATAAGCGAACATGTTAAGGGCATTAATAATAAGCTATCATTAATTTCCGCTATTTTACTGCCTGACGTTGTCACTAATAACGTTTGTTCTACTGCATCTGTATTGTTCCAGCTTATATCAAACTCTTTGTTATTATACGGGGAACAATTTAAGATATAGTAGAGATTTTTAGCTCTTTTAGAACAAAGCGTTATAAGCGAAAATGTTAAGGGCATTAATAATAAGCTATCATTAATTTCCGCTATTTTACTGCCTGACGTTGTCACTAATAACGTTTGTTATACTGCATCTGTATTGTTCCAGCTTATATCAAACTCTTTGTTATTATACGGGGAACAATTTAAAGATAGTAGAGATTTTTAGCTCTTTTAGAACAAGCGTTATAAGCGAAAATGTTAAGGGCATTAATAATAAGCTATCATTAATTTCCGCTATTTTACTGCCTGACGTTGTCACTAATAACGTTTGTTATACTGCATCTGTATTGTTCCAGCTTATATCAAACTCTTTGTTATTATACGGGGAACAATTTAAGATATAGTAGAGATTTTTAGCTCTTTTAGAACAAGCGTTATAAGCGAACATGTTAAGGGCATTAATAATAAGCTATCATTAATTTCCGCTATTTTACTGCCTGACGTTGTCACTAATAAACGTTTGTTATACTGCATCTGTATTGTTCCAGCTTATATCAAACTCTTTGTTATTATACGGGGAACAATTTAAGATATAGTAGAGATTTTTAGCTCTTTTAGAACAAGCGTTATAAGCGAACATGTTAAGGGCATTAATAATAAGCTATCATTAATTTCCGCTATTTTACTGCCTGACGTTGTCACTAATAACGTTTGTTATACTGCATCATCTGTATTGTTCCAGCTTATATCAAACTCTTTGTTATTATACGGGGAACAATTTAAGATATAGTAGAGATTTTTAGCTCTTTTAGAACAAGCGTTATAAGCGAACATGTTAAGGGCATTAATAATAAGCTATCATTAATTTCCGCTATTTTACTGCCTGACGTTGTCACTAATAACGTTTGTTATACTGCATCTGTATTGTTCCAGCTTATATCAAACTCTTTGTTATTATACGGGGAACAATTTAAGATATAGTAGAGATTTTTAGCTCTTTTAGAACAAGCGTTATAAGCGAACATGTTAAGGGCATTAATAATAAGCTATCATTAATTTCCGCTATTTTACTGCCTGACGTTGTCACTAATAACGTTTGTTCTACTGCATCTGTATTGTTCCAGCTTATATCAAACTCTTTGTTATTATACGGGGAACAATTTAAGATATAGTAGAGATTTTTAGCTCTTTTAGAACAAGCGTTATAAGCGAACATGTTAAGGGCATTAATAATAAGCTATCATTAATTTCCGCTATTTTACTGCCTGACGTTGTCACTAATAACGTTTGTTATACTGCATCTGTATTGTTCCAGCTTATATCAAACTCTTTGTTATTATACGGGGAACAATTTAAGATATAGTAGAGATTTTTAGCTCTTTTAGAACAAGCGTTATAAGCGAACATGTTAAGGGCATTAATAATAAGCTATCATTAATTTCCGCTATTTTACTGCCTGACGTTGTCACTAATAACGTTTGTTATACTGCATCTGTATTGTTCCAGCTTATATCAAACTCTTTGTTATTATACGGGGAACAATTTAAGATATAGTAGAGATTTTTAGCTCTTTTAGAACAAGCGTTATAAGCGAACATGTTAAGGGCATTAATAATAAGCTATCATTAATTTCCGCTATTTTACTGCCTGACGTTGTCACTAATAACGTTTGTTATACTGCATCTGTATTGTTCCAGCTTATATCAAACTCTTTGTTATTATACGGGGAACAATTTAAGATATAGTAGAGATTTTTAGCTCTTTTAGAACAAGCGTTATAAGCGAACATGTTAAGGGCATTAATAATAAGCTATCATTAATTTCCGCTATTTTACTGCCTGACGTTGTCACTAATAACGTTTGTTATACTGCATCTGTATTGTTCCAGCTTATATCAAACTCTTTGTTATTATACGGGGAACAATTTAAGATATAGTAGAGATTTTTAGCTCTTTTAGAACAAGCGTTATAAGCGAACATGTTAAGGGCATTAATAATAAGCTATCATTAATTTCCGCTATTTTACTGCCTGACGTTGTCACTAATAACGTTTGTTATACTGCATCTGTATTGTTCCAGCTTATATCAAACTCTTTGTTATTATACGGGGAACAATTTAAGATATAGTAGAGATTTTTAGCTCTTTTAGAACAAGCGTTATAAGCGAACATGTTAAGGGCATTAATAATAAGCTATCATTAATTTCCGCTATTTTACTGCCTGACGTTGTCACTAATAACGTTTGTTATACTGCATCTGTATTGTTCCAGCTTATATCAAACTCTTTGTTATTATACGGGGAACAATTTAAGATATAGTAGAGATTTTTAGCTCTTTTAGAACAAGCGTTATAAGCGAACATGTTAAGGGCATTAATAATAAGCTATCATTAATTTCCGCTATTTTACTGCCTGACGTTGTCACTAATAACGTTTGTTCTACTGCATCTGTATTGTTCCAGCTTATATCAAACTCTTTGTTATTATACGGGGAACAATTTAAGATATAGTAGAGATTTTTAGCTCTTTTAGAACAAGCGTTATAAGCGAACATGTTAAGGGCATTAATAATAAGCTATCATTAATTTCCGCTATTTTTACTGCCTGACGTTGTCACTAATAACGTTTGTTATACTGCATCTGTATTGTTCCAGCTTATATCAAACTCTTTGTTATTATACGGGGAACAATTTAAGATATAGTAGAGATTTTTAGCTCTTTTAGAACAAGCGTTATAAGCGAAAATGTTAAGGGCATTAATAATAAGCTATCATTAATTTCCGCTATTTTACTGCCTGACGTTGTCACTAATAACGTTTGTTCTACTGCATCTGTATTGTTCCAGCTTATATCAAACTCTTTGTTATTATACGGGGAACAATTTAAGATATAGTAGAGATTTTTAGCTCTTTTAGAACAAGCGTTATAAGCGAACATGTTAAGGGCATTAATAATAAGCTATCATTAATTTCCGCTATTTTACTGCCTGACGTTGTCACTAATAATGTTTGTTATACTGCATCTGTATTGTTCCAGCTTATATCAAACTCTTTGTTATTATACGGGGAACAATTTAAGATATAGTAGAGATTTTTAGCTCTTTTAGAACAAGCGTTATAAGCGAACATGTTAAGGGCATTAATAATAAGCTATCATTAATTTCCGCTATTTTACTGCCTGACGTTGTCACTAATAACGTTTGTTCTACTGCATCTGTATTGTTCCAGCTTATATCAAACTCTTTGTTATTATACGGGAACAATTTAAGATATAGTAGAGATTTTTAGCTCTTTTAGAACAAGCGTTATAAGCGAACATGTTAAGGGCATTAATAATAAGCTATCATTAATTTCCGCTATTTTACTGCCTGACGTTGTCACTAATAACGTTTGTTATACTGCATCTGTATTGTTCCAGCTTATATCAAACTCTTTGTTATTATACGGGGAACAATTTAAGATATAGTAGAGATTTTTAGCTCTTTTAGAACAAGCGTTATAAGCGAACATGTTAAGGGCATTAATAATAAGCTATCATTAATTTCCGCTATTTTACTGCCTGACGTTGTCACTAATAACGTTTGTTATACTGCATCTGTATTGTTCCAGCTTATATCAAACTCTTTGTTATTATACGGGGAACAATTTAAGATATAGTAGAGATTTTTAGCTCTTTTAGAACAAGCGTTATAAGCGAACATGTTAAGGGCATTAATAATAAGCTATCATTAATTTCCGCTATTTTACTGCCTGACGTTGTCACTAATAACGTTTGTTATACTGCATCTGTATTGTTCCAGCTTATATCAAACTCTTTGTTATTATACGGGGAACAATTTAAGATATAGTAGAGATTTTTAGCTCTTTTAGAACAAGCGTTATAAGCGAACATGTTAAGGGCATTAATAATAAGCTATCATTAATTTCCGCTATTTTACTGCCTGACGTTGTCACTAATAACGTTTGTTATACTGCATCTGTATTGTTCCAGCTTATATCAAACTCTTTGTTATTATACGGGGAACAATTTAAGATATAGTAGAGATTTTTAGCTCTTTTAGAACAAGCGTTATAAGCGAACATGTTAAGGGCATTAATAATAAGCTATCATTAATTTCCGCTATTTTACTGCCTGACGTTGTCACTAATAACGTTTGTTATACTGCATCTGTATTGTTCCAGCTTATATCAAACTCTTTGTTATTATACGGGGAACAATTTAAGATATAGTAGAGATTTTTAGCTCTTTTAGAACAAGCGTTATAAGCGAACATGTTAAGGGCATTAATAATAAGCTATCATTAATTTCCGCTATTTTACTGCCTGACGTTGTCACTAATAACGTTTGTTATACTGCATCTGTATTGTTCCAGCTTATATCAAACTCTTTGTTATTATACGGGGAACAATTTAAGATATAGTAGAGATTTTTAGCTCTTTTAGAACAAGCGTTATAAGCGAACATGTTAAGGGCATTAATAATAAGCTATCATTAATTTCCGCTATTTTACTGCCTGACGTTGTCACTAATAACGTTTGTTATACTGCATCTGTATTGTTCCAGCTTATATCAAACTCTTTGTTATTATACGGGGAACAATTTAAGATATAGTAGAGATTTTTAGCTCTTTTAGAACAAGCGTTATAAGCGAACATGTTAAGGGCATTAATAATAAGCTATCATTAATTTCCGCTATTTTACTGCCTGACGTTGTCACTAATAACGTTTGTTATACTGCATCTGTATTGTTCCAGCTTATATCAAACTCTTTGTTATTATACGGGGAACAATTTAAGATATAGTAGAGATTTTTAGCTCTTTTAGAACAAGCGTTATAAGCGAACATGTTAAGGGCATTAATAATAAGCTATCATTAATTTCCGCTATTTTACTGCCTGACGTTGTCACTAATAACGTTTGTTATACTGCATCTGTATTGTTCCAGCTTATATCAAACTCTTTGTTATTATACGGGGAACAATTTAAGATATAGTAGAGATTTTTAGCTCTTTTAGAACAAGCGTTATAAGCGAACATGTTAAGGGCATTAATAATAAGCTATCATTAATTTCCGCTATTTTACTGCCTGACGTTGTCACTAATAACGTTTGTTATACTGCATCTGTATTGTTCCAACTTATATCAAACTCTTTGTTATTATAAGGGGAACAATTTCAGATATAGTAGAGATTTTTAGCTCTTTTAGAACAAGCGTTATAAGCGAACATGTTAAGGGCATTAATAATAAGCTATCATTAATTTCCGCTATTTTACTGCCTGACGTTGTCACTAATAACGTTTGTTATACTGCATCTGTATTGTTCCAGCTTATATCAAACTCTTTGCTTTTATAAGGTGAACAATTTAAGATATAGTAGAGATTTTTAGCTCTTTTAGAACAAGCGTTATAAGCGAACATGTTAAGGGCATTAATAATAAGCTATCATTAATTTCCGCTATTTTACTGCCTGACGTTGTCACTAATAACGTTTGTTATACTGCATCTGTATTGTTTCCAGCTTATATCAAACTCTTTGTTATTATAAGGGGAACAATTTAAGATATAGTAGAGATTTTTAGCTCTTTTAGAACAAGCGTTATAAGCGAAAATGTTAAGGGCATTAATAATAAGCTATCATTAATTTCCGCTATTTTACTGCCTGACGTTGTCACTAATAACGTTTGTTATACTGCATCTGTATTGTTCCAGCTTATATCAAACTCTTTGTTATTATACGGGGAACAATTTAAGATATAGTAGAGATTTTTAGCTCTTTTAGAACAAGCGTTATAAGCGAACATGTTAAGGGCATTAATAATAAGCTATCATTAATTTCCGCTATTTTACTGCCTGACGTTGTCACTAATAACGTTTGTTATACTGCATCTGTATTGTTCCAGCTTATATCAAACTCTTTGTTATTATAAGGGAACAATTTAAGATATAGTAGAGATTTTTAGCTCTTTTAGAACAAGCGTTATAAGCGAAAATGTTAAGGGCATTAATAATAAGCTATCATTAATTTCCGCTATTTTACTGCCTGACGTTGTCACTAATAACGTTTGTTATACTGCATCTGTATTGTTCCAGCTTATATCAAACTCTTTGTTATTATAAGGGGAACAATTTAAGATATAGTAGAGATTTTTAGCTCTTTTAGAACAAGCGTTATAAGCGAACATGTTAAGGGCATTAATAATAAGCTATCATTAATTTCCGCTATTTTACTGCCTGACGTTGTCACTAATAACGTTTGTTATACTGCATCTGTATTGTTCCAGCTTATATCAAACTCTTTGTTATTATAAGGGGAACAATTTAAGATATAGTAGAGATTTTTAGCTCTTTTAGAACAAGCGTTATAAGCGAACATGTTAAGGGCATTAATAATAAGCTATCATTAATTTCCGCTATTTTACTGCCTGACGTTTGTCACTAATAACGTTTGTTATACTGCATCTGTATTGTTCCAGCTTATATCAAACTCTTTGTTATTATAAGGGGAACAATTTAAGATATAGTAGAGATTTTTAGCTCTTTTAGAACAAGCGTTATAAGCGAAAATGTTAAGGGCATTAATAATAAGCTATCATTAATTTCCGCTATTTTACTGCCTGACGTTGTCACTAATAACGTTTGTTATACTGCATCTGTATTGTTCCAGCTTATATCAAACTCTTTGTTATTATAAGGGGAACAATTTAAGATATAGTAGAGATTTTTAGCTCTTTTAGAACAAGCGTTATAAGCGAAAATGTTAAGGGCATTAATAATAAGCTATCATTAATTTCCGCTATTTTACTGCCTGACGTTGTCACTAATAACGTTTGTTATACTGCATCTGTATTGTTCCAACTTATATCAAACTCTTTGTTATTATACGGGGAACAATTTAAGATATAGTAGAGATTTTTAGCTCTTTTAGAACAAGCGTTATAAGCGAAAATGTTAAGGGCATTAATAATAAGCTATCATTAATTTCCGCTATTTTACTGCCTGACGTTGTCACTAATAACGTTTGTTATACTGCATCTGTATTGTTCCAGCTTATATCAAACTCTTTGTTATTATAGGGGGAACAATTTAAGATATAGTAGAGATTTTTAGCTCTTTTAGAACAAGCGTTATAAGCGAAAATGTAAAGGGCATTAATAATAAGCTATCAGTAATTTCCGCTATTTTACTGCCTGACGTTGTCACTAATAACGTTTGTTATACTGCATCTGTATTGTTCCAACTTATATCAAACTCTTTGTTATTATAGGGGGAACAATTTAAGATATAGTAGAGATATTTAGCTCTTTTAGAACAAGCGTTATAAGCGAACATGTTAAGGGCATTAATAATAATCTATCATTAATTTCCGCTATTTTACTGCCTGACGTTGTCACTAATAACGTTTGTTATACTGCATCTGTATTGTTCCAACTTATATCAAACTCTTTGTTATTATAAGGGTAACAATTTAAGATAGAGTAGAGATTTTTAGCTCTTTTAGAACAAGCGTTATAAGCGAAAATGTAAAGGGCATTAATAATAAGCTATCATTAATTTCCGCTATTTTACTGCCTGACGTTGTCACTAATAACGTTTGTTATACTGCATCTGTATTGTTCCAGCTTATATCAAACTCTTTGTTATTATACGGGGAACAATTTAAGATATAGTAGAGATTTTTAGCTCTTTTAGAACAAGCGTTATAAGCGAAAATGTTAAGGGCATTAATAATAAGCTATCATTAATTTCCGCTATTTTACTGCCTGACGTTGTCACTTAGAACGTTTGTTATACTGCATCTGTATTGTTCCAGCTTATATCAAACTCTTTGTTATTATACGGGGAACAATTTAAGATATAGTAGAGATTTTTAGCTCTTTTAGAACAAGCGTTATAAGCGAAAATGTTAAGGGCATTAATAATAAGCTATCATTAATTTCCGCTATTTTACTGCCTGACGTTGTCACTTAGAACGTTTGTTATACTGCATCTGTATTGTTCCAGCTTATATCAAACTCTTTGTTATTATACGGGGAACAATTTAAGATATAGTAGAGATTTTTAGCTCTTTTAGAACAAGCGTTATAAGCGAAAATCTTAAGGGCATTAATAATAAGCTATCATTAATTTCCGCTATTTTACTGCCTGACGTTGTCACTTAGAACGTTTGTTATACTGCATCTGTATTGTTCCAAGCTTATATCAAACTCTTTGTTATTATACGGGGAACAATTTAAGATATAGTAGAGATTTTTAGCTCTTTTAGAACAAGCGTTATAAGCGAAAATGTTAAGGGCATTAATAATAAGCTATCATTAATTTCCGCTATTTTACTGCCTGACGTTGTCACTAATAACGTTTGTTATACTGCATCTGTATTGTTCCAGCTTATATCAAACTCTTTGTTATTATAAGGGGAACAATTTAAGATATAGTAGAGATTTTTAGCTCTTTTAGAACAAGCGTTATAAGCGAACATGTTAAGGGCATTAATAATAAGCTATCATTAATTTCCGCTATTTTACTGCCTGACGTTGTCACTAATAACGTTTGTTATACTGCATCTGTATTGTTCCAAGCTTATATCAAACTCTTTGTTATTATAAGGGAACAATTTAAGATATAGTAGAGATTTTTAGCTCTTTTAGAACAAGCGTTATAAGCGAAAATGTTAAGGGCATTAATAATAAGCTATCATTAATTTCCGCTATTTTACTGCCTGACGTTGTCACTAATAACGTTTGTTATACTGCATCTGTATTGTTCCAGCTTATATCAAACTCTTTGTTATTATACGGGGAACAATTTAAGATATAGTAGAGATTTTTAGCTCTTTTAGAACAAGCGTTATAAGCGAACATGTTAAGGGCATTAATAATAAGCTATCATTAATTTCCGCTATTTTACTGCCTGACGTTGTCACTAATAACGTTTGTTATACTGCATCTGTATTGTTCCAGCTTATATCAAACTCTTTGTTATTATACGGGGAACAATTTAAGATATAGTAGAGATTTTTAGCTCTTTTAGAACAAGCGTTATAAGCGAACATGTTAAGGGCATTAATAATAAGCTATCATTAATTTCCGCTATTTTACTGCCTGACGTTGTCACTAATAACGTTTGTTATACTGCATCTGTATTGTTCCAGCTTATATCAAACTCTTTGTTATTATAAGGGGAACAATTTAAGATATAGTAGAGATTTTTAGCTCTTTTAGAACAAGCGTTATAAGCGAAAATGTTAAGGGCATTAATAATAAGCTATCATTAATTTCCGCTATTTTACTGCCTGACGTTGTCACTAATAACGTTTGTTATACTGCATCTGTATTGTTCCAGCTTATATCAAACTCTTTGTTATTATAAGGGGAACAATTTAAGATATAGTAGAGATTTTTAGCTCTTTTAGAACAGGCGTTATAAGCGAAACATCTTAAGGGCATTAATAATAAGCTATCATTAATTTTCCGCTATTTTACTGCCTGACGTTGTCACTAATAACGTTTGTTATACTGCATCTGTATTGTTCCAACTTATATCAAACTCTTTGTTATTATACGGGGAACAATTTAAGATATAGTAGAGATTTTCAGCTCTTTTAGAACAGGCGTTATAAGCGAAAATCTTAAGGGCATTAATAATAAGCTATCATTAATTTCCGCTATTTTACTGCCTGACGTTGTCACTAATAACGTTTGTTATACTGCATCTGTATTGTTCCAACTTATATCAAACTCTTTGTTATTATAAGGGGAACAATTTAAGATATAGTAGAGATTTTTAGCTCTTTTAGAACAGGCGTTATAAGCGAAAATCTTAAGGGCATTAATAATAAGCTATCATTAATTTCCGCTATTTTACTGCCTGACGTTGTCACTTAGAACGTTTGTTATACTGCATCTGTATTGTTCCAACTTATACAAAACTCTTTGTTATTATACGGGGAACAATTTAAGATATAGTAGAGATTTTCAGCTCTTTTAGAACAGGCGTTATAAGCGAAAATCTTAAGGGCATTAATAATAAGCTATCATTAATTTCCGCTATTTTACTGCCTGACGTTGTCACTAATAACGTTTGTTATACTGCATCTGTATTGTTCCAACTTATATCAAACTCTTTGTTATTATAAGGGTAACAATTTAAGATACAGTAGAGATTTTTAGCTCTTTTAGAATAAGCGTTATAAGCGAAAATGTAAAGGGCATTAATAATAAGCTATCATTAATTTCCGCTATTTTACTGCCTGACGTTGTCACTAATAACGTTTGTTATACTGCATCTGTATTGTTCCAACTTATATCAAGCTCTTTGTTATTATACGGGGAACAATTTAAGATATAGTAGAGATTTTTACCTCTTTTAGAACAACCGTTATAAGCGAAAATGTTAAGGGCATTAATAATAAGCTATCATTAATTTCCGCTATTTTACTGCCTGACGTTGTCACTTAGAACGTTTGTTATACTGCATCGGTATTGTTCCAACTTATATCAAACTCTTTGTTATTATAAGGGTAACAATTTAAGATACAGTAGAGATTTTTAGCTCTTTTAGAGCAAGCGTTATAAGCGAAAATGTAAAGGGCATTAATAATAAGCTATCATTAATTTCCGCTATTTTACTGCCTGACGTTGTCACTTAGAACGTTTGTTATACTGCATCTGTATTGTTCCAGCTTATATCAAACTCTTTGTTATTATACGGGGAACAATTTAAGATATAGTAGAGATTTTTAGCTCTTTTAGAACAGGCGTTATAAGCGAAAATCTTAAGGGCATTAATAATAAGCTATCATTAATTTCCGCTATTTTACTGCCTGACGTTGTCACTTAGAACGTTTGTTATACTGCATCTGTATTGTTCCAACTTATATAAAACTCTTTGTTATTATACGGGGAACAATTTAAGATATAGTAGAGATTTTTAGCTCTTTTAGAACAAGCGTTATAAGCGAAAATGTTAAGGGCATTAATAATAAGCTATCATTAATTTCCGCTATTTTACTGCCTGACGTTGTCACTTAGAACGTTTGTTATACTGCATCTGTATTGTTCCAGCTTATATCAAACTCTTTGTTATTATACGGGGAACAATTTAAGATATAGTAGAGATTTTTAGCTCTTTTAGAACAAGCGTTATAAGCGAAAATGTTAAGGGCATTAATAATAAGCTATCATTAATTTCCGCTATTTTACTGCCTGACGTTGTCACTAATAACGTTTGTTATACTGCATCTGTATTGTTCCAACTTATATCAAACTCTTTGTTATTATAAGGGTAACAATTTAAGATACAGTAGAGATTTTTAGCTCTTTTAGAACAAGCGTTATAAGCGAAAATGTAAAGGGCATTAATAATAAGCTATCATTAATTTCCGCTATTTTACTGCCTGACGTTGTCACTTAGAACGTTTGTTATACTGCATCTGTATTGTTCCAGCTTATATCAAACTCTTTGTTATTATAAGGGGAACAATTTAAGATATAGTAGAGATTTTTAGCTCTTTTAGAACAAGCGTTATAAGCGAAAATGTTAAGGGCATTAATAATAAGCTATCATTAATTTCCGCTATTTTACTGCCTGACGTTGTCACTAATAACGTTTGTTATACTGCATCTGTATTGTTCCAACTTATATCAAACTCTTTGTTATTATACGGGGAACAATTTAAGATATAGTAGAGATTTTTAGCTCTTTTAGAACAAGCGTTATAAGCGAACATGTTAAGGGCATTAATAATAAGCTATCATTAATTTCCGCTATTTTACTGCCTGACGTTGTCACTTAGAACGTTTGTTATACTGCATCTCTATTGTTCCAGCTTATATCAAACTCTTTGTTATTATAAGGGGAACAATTTAAGATATAGTAGAGATTTTTACCTCTTTTAGAACAAGCGTTATAAGCGAAAATGTTAAGGGCATTAATAATAAGCTATCATTAATTTCCGCTATTTTACTGCCTGACGTTGTCACTAATAACGTTTGTTATACTGCATCTGTATTGTTCCAACTTATATCAAACTCTTTGTTATTATAAGGGGAACAATTTAAGATATAGTAGAGATTTTTAGCTCTTTTAGAACAGGCGTTATAAGCGAAAATCTTAAGGGCATTAATAATAAGCTATCATTAATTTCCGCTATTTTACTGCCTGACGTTGTCACTTAGAACGTTTGTTATACTGCATCTGTATTGTTCCAACTTATACAAAACTCTTTGTTATTATACGGGGAACAATTTAAGATATAGTAGAGATTTTCAGCTCTTTTAGAACAGGCGTTATAAGCGAAAATCTTAAGGGCATTAATAATAAGCTATCATTAATTTCCGCTATTTTACTGCCTGACGTTGTCACTTAGAACGTTTGTTATACTGCATCTGTATTGTTCCAGCTTATATCAAACTCTTTGTTATTATACGGGGAACAATTTAAGATATAGTAGAGATTTTTAGCTCTTTTAGAACAAGCGTTATAAGCGAAAATGTTAAGGGCATTAATAATAAGCTATCATTAATTTCCGCTATTTTACTGCCTGACGTTGTCACTAATAACGTTTGTTATACTGCATCTGTATTGTTCCAACTTATATCAAACTCTTTGTTATTATAAGGGGAACAATTTCAGATATAGTAGAGATTTTTAGCTCTTTTAGAACAAGCGTTATAAGCGAAAATGTTAAGGGCATTAATAATAAGCTATCATTAATTTCCGCTATTTTACTGCCTGACGTTGTCACTTAGAACGTTTGTTATACTGCATCTCTATTGTTCCAGCTTATTTCAAACTCTTTGTTATTATAAGGGGAACAATTTAAGATATAGTAGAGATTTTTACCTCTTTTAGAACAAGCGTTATAAGCGAAAATGTTAAGGGCATTAATAATAAGCTATCATTAATTTCCGCTATTTTACTGCCTGACGTTGTCACGAATAACGTTTGTTATACTGCATCTGTATTGTTCCAACTTATATCAAACTCTTTGTTATTATAAGGGGAACAATTTAAGATATAGTAGAGATTTTTAGCTCTTTTAGAACAAGCGTTATAAGCGAACATGTTAAGGGCATTAATAATAAGCTATCATTAATTTCCGCTATTTTACTGCCTGACGTTGTCACTAATAACGTTTGTTATACTGCATCTGTATTGTTCCAACTTATATCAAACTCTTTGTTATTATAAGGGTAACAATTTAAGATACAGTAGAGATTTTTAGCTCTTTTAGAATAAGCGTTATAAGCGAAAATGTAAAGGGCATTAATAATAAGCTATCATTAATTTCCGCTATTTTACTGCCTGACGTTGTCACTAATAACGTTTGTTATACTGCATCTGTATTGTTCCAACTTATATCAAACTCTTTGTTATTATAAGGGTAACAATTTAAGATACAGTAGAGATTTTTAACTCTTTTAGAACAAGCGTTATAAGCGAAAATGTAAAGGGCATTATTAATAAGCTATCATTAATTTCCGCTATTTTACTGCCTGACGTTGTCACTTAGAACGTTTGTTATACTGCATCTGTATTGTTCCAGCTTATATCAAGCTCTTTGTTATTATACGGGGAACAATTTAAGATATAGTAGAGATTTTTACCTCTTTTAGAACAACCGTTATAAGCGAAAATGTTAAGGGCATTAATAATAAGCTATCATTAATTTCCGCTATTTTACTGCCTGACGTTGTCACTTAGAACGTTTGTTATACTGCATCGGTATTGTTCCAACTTATATCAAACTCTTTGTTATTATAAGGGTAACAATTTAAGATACAGTAGAGATTTTTAGCTCTTTTAGAGCAAGCGTTATAAGCGAAAATGTAAAGGGCATTAATAATAAGCTATCATTAATTTCCGCTATTTTACTGCCTGACGTTGTCACTTAGAACGTTTGTTATACTGCATCTGTATTGTTCCAGCTTATATCAAACTCTTTGTTATTATACGGGGAACAATTTAAGATATAGTAGAGATTTTTAGCTCTTTTAGAACAGGCGTTATAAGCGAAAATCTTAAGGGCATTAATAATAAGCTATCATTAATTTCCGCTATTTTACTGCCTGACGTTGTCACTTAGAACGTTTGTTATACTGCATCTGTATTGTTCCAACTTATATAAAACTCTTTGTTATTATACGGGGAACAATTTAAGATATAGTAGAGATTTTTAGCTCTTTTAGAACAGGCGTTATAAGCGAAAATCTTAAGGGCATTAATAATAAGCTATCATTAATTTCCGCTATTTTACTGCCTGACGTTGTCACTTAGAACGTTTGTTATACTGCATCTGTATTGTTCCAGCTTATATCAAACTCTTTGTTATTATACGGGGAACAATTTAAGATATAGTAGAGATTTTTAGCTCTTTTAGAACAAGCGTTATAAGCGAAAATGTTAAGGGCATTAATAATAAGCTATCATTAATTTCCGCTATTTTACTGCCTGACGTTGTCACTAATAACGTTTGTTATACTGCATCTGTATTGTTCCAACTTATATCAAACTCTTTGTTATTATAAGGGTAACAATTTAAGATACAGTAGAGATTTTTTTGCTCTTTTAGAACAAGCGTTATAAGCGAAAATGTAAAGGGCATTAATAATAAGCTATCATTAATTTCCGCTATTTTACTGCCTGACGTTGTCACTTAGAACGTTTGTTATACTGCATCTGTATTGTTCCAGCTTATATCAAACTCTTTGTTATTATAAGGGGAACAATTTAAGATATAGTAGAGATTTTTACCTCTTTTAGAACAAGCGTTATAAGCGAAAATGTTAAGGGCATTAATAATAAGCTATCATTAATTTCCGCTATTTTACTGCCTGACGTTGTCACTAATAACGTTTGTTATACTGCATCTGTATTGTTCCAACTTATATCAAACTCTTTGTTATTATACGGGGAACAATTTAAGATATAGTAGAGATTTTTAGCTCTTTTAGAACAAGCGTTATAAGCGAACATGTTAAGGGCATTAATAATAAGCTATCATTAATTTCCGCTATTTTACTGCCTGACGTTGTCACTTAGAACGTTTGTTATACTGCATCTCTATTGTTCCAGCTTATATCAAACTCTTTGTTATTATAAGGGGAACAATTTAAGATATAGTAGAGATTTTTACCTCTTTTAGAACAAGCGTTATAAGCGAAAATGTTAAGGGCATTAATAATAAGCTATCATTAATTTCCGCTATTTTACTGCCTGACGTTGTCACTAATAACGTTTGTTATACTGCATCTGTATTGTTCCAACTTATATCAAACTCTTTGTTATTATAAGGGGAACAATTTAAGATATAGTAGAGATTTTTAGCTCTTTTAGAACAGGCGTTATAAGCGAAAATCTTAAGGGCATTAATAATAAGCTATCATTAATTTCCGCTATTTTACTGCCTGACGTTGTCACTTAGAACGTTTGTTATACTGCATCTGTATTGTTCCAACTTATACAAAACTCTTTGTTATTATACGGGGAACAATTTAAGATATAGTAGAGATTTTCAGCTCTTTTAGAACAGGCGTTATAAGCGAAAATCTTAAGGGCATTAATAATAAGCTATCATTAATTTCCGCTATTTTACTGCCTGACGTTGTCACTTAGAACGTTTGTTATACTGCATCTGTATTGTTCCAACTTATATCAAACTCTTTGTTATTATACGGGGAACAATTTAAGATATAGTAGAGATTTTTAGCTCTTTTAGAACAAGCGTTATAAGCGAACATGTTAAGGGCATTAATAATAAGCTATCATTAATTTCCGCTATTTTACTGCCTGACGTTGTCACTTAGAACGTTTGTTATACTGCATCTCTATTGTTCCAGCTTATATCAAACTCTTTGTTATTATAAGGGGAACAATTTAAGATATAGTAGAGATTTTTACCTCTTTTAGAACAAGCGTTATAAGCGAAAATGTTAAGGGCATTAATAATAAGCTATCATTAATTTCCGCTATTTTACTGCCTGACGTTGTCACTAATAACGTTTGTTATACTGCATCTGTATTGTTCCAACTTATATCAAACTCTTTGTTATTATAAGGGGAACAATTTAAGATATAGTAGAGATTTTTAGCTCTTTTAGAACAAGCGTTATAAGCGAAAATGTTAAGGGCATTAATAATAAGGTATCATTAATTTCCGCTATTTTACTGCCTGACGTTATCACTAATAACGTTTGTTATACTGCATCTGTATTGTTCCAGCTTATATCAAACTCTTTGTTATTATACGGGGAACAATTTAAGATATAGTAGAGATTTTTAGCTCTTTTAGAACAAGCGTTATAAGCGAACATGTTAAGGGCATTAATAATAAGCTATCATTAATTTCCGCTATTTTACTGCCTGACGTTGTCACTTAGAACGTTTGTTATACTGCATCTCTATTGTTCCAGCTTATATCAAACTCTTTGTTATTATAAGGGGAACAATTTAAGATATAGTAGAGATTTTTACCTCTTTTAGAACAAGCGTTATAAGCGAAAATGTTAAGGGCATTAATAATAAGCTATCATTAATTTCCGCTATTTTACTGCCTGACGTTGTCACTAATAACGTTTGTTATACTGCATCTGTATTGTTCCAACTTATATCAAACTCTTTGTTATTATAAGGGGAACAATTTAAGATATAGTAGAGATTTTTAGCTCTTTTAGAACAGGCGTTATAAGCGAAAATCTTAAGGGCATTAATAATAAGCTATCATTAATTTCCGCTATTTTACTGCCTGACGTTGTCACTTAGAACGTTTGTTTATACTGCATCTGTATTGTTCCAACTTATACAAAACTCTTTGTTATTATACGGGGAACAATTTAAGATATAGTAGAGATTTTCAGCTCTTTTAGAACAGGCGTTAT